>JAMSGL010000015.1:0-224846 GCA_030490775.1 Starmerella etchellsii
TTATCACGTGCGCTTAGCATGCGCGAGGTCACCGGTTCGACTCCGGTATCGTCCACTTTTTTTTCTTCGATTCTGCAACCATCCAAATTTTTTCTTTCTACTTCTCTTATTCTGAGTTTTTACCACACAATTAGTACCAGAGTTCCTATTATTGTTGATGCTATTCGGAAAGTACTTAAAATTATGCTTATATTCTCATCATCACGTCTGCGCGAGCCCGATATTAAACCTCTTGCTTCTGTTCAGGAGGAGGGACAGCGCCCTCACTGACAGCGCCATGCCCAGGGTCCGGGCGCGACTTCTTAAATTTCCACATGCTACTGCTGCATGCGGCGCCGCCACCAGACCGCCGGTCGGCAATTACCTCATAAGCCTCAAGACCTATCAGAGCCAGAATATTTATCCACGACATATAGAGGAATGCAACCGCAGCTGTAATTGTAGAGCAGTTTGCATATCCACAGTAGTCGTCAAGATCTGCATTGATAGAGGCTGCAGCTGCCAGATTGAGAACAAAGCAGACAAAGTCGTAGATGAGGAGAGTGAGCTTGCTGTAACCAAGGAACAGCCAAACACACGGAAAGCCAACGGAGAGAATTAAAGTCTCGACCGCCGCCGCGATGCCTAAGTTCACCCGGGCATCAGGGCCCATCCATCTCCGGACCTCAGCAGTTGTTCCCAATGCGATCACACTCCAAACCAGTAAAGGGATGCGAGTGTAGAAGTTCGCCCATGTTAGTTGTGTTACCATTTCGAATTCAATATGTTCAAAAAAAAATCGTATCCCTCCGAGCTCAAGGCTTTTATTGCGTCCTGCGACTGCGCCTGCAGAACCCTAGGGTTACGTTACCGTGCAGGCAGGCGCAGCTACGTCATCGCTGTGCCTGAGCCACTGAGTGGCAATCACTCTAGAATTAGCAGAATGCTCGTTTATCAATAAATTAAATCCAGGCCTTCAGAATGGTGCTCATCTTACCGTCTTGCATTCTGTGCATCGGGATTGCTTCATGTGGGGTAAAGCACCGTTTCCACGTGTTTCTGGCTGCTTTCTCACTTCTCTCATTATTTGACATTTTGTGGAGCACATTAATCAGCGGGCGATTGGTGTAGTTGGTTATCACGTGCGCTTAGCATGCGCGAGGTCACCGGTTCGACTCCGGTATCGTCCATTTTTTTGCATTTTTTCCCTTTGCAGCATACTTGAATGTACTATCCTACTTGAAAGTATATTTTCACCACCATCTTAATCAGCGGGCGATTGGTGTAGTTGGTTATCACGTGCGCTTAGCATGCGCGAGGTCACCGGTTCGACTCCGGTATCGTCCATTTTTTTGCATTTTTTCCCTTTGCAGCATACTTGAATGTACTATCCTACTTGAAAGTATATTTTCACCACCATCTTAATCAGCGGGCGATTGGTGTAGTTGGTTATCACGTGCGCTTAGCATGCGCGAGGTCACCGGTTCGACTCCGGTATCGTCCAATTTTTTTTGCCAAACTTTGCTTTCAACGGCTTAAAATCAGACGCTATCAGTTTATTCTCTTCGTACCAATATCAGTCTCTTCTTGAAGCAGTATTATGAGTTTAGTGATAATAATTTAATCAATGGCTTTCTCGCATGCAAATAAAGACGAAACAGACGACTAATTTTATCTATTGAAATAGCTTAGACCTTCATAGTCTTAAGACCGTGCTTCCAGAAAACGACGTACGGGGTGACGCCGTCCTCGCGCCAGTTGACGAGGGGCACCATTCCATCGGGGTCCATGGACTCACCAGTGAAGAACTCGTAGTCCTTGAAGTTGCCGATGATCTTCTTGACGTAGGTGGCGGCACCCTTCTCGAACTCAGCGACCTGGTCGGGGCTGTTCTCCTCCAAGTAGGCCTTGACCTTCTTCATGTAGCCCTTGATGTAGGCGACGTAAGACTTCTTGTCGAAAGAGGTCTCCTGGAGACGCGAGTTGTACACGACGTTGTTGACCTGGATGGTGTCATCGTCGGCAACACCGTCGTCGCCACCCTCGGCGCTGGGGTTGGCACCAATGTCGACGTCGGCGCCAGGCTTGACCTTGATCATGGCAGCGTCGACCTCGTAGGCAACACCGTCAACCTCCTTGATGTCGAAAGCACTCGAAAGCAGCTCGTCGCCAGTGATAACGTCGCTATAAATCAGCATGGTAGTGAGTAATTAGTGGTTGATGAAACAAGTTCACTGGAGGTGGAAGTGAAAATTTGACACGAGCTGTTTACGTTATCCCCGAATAAAAAATTTTCAAGTAAGCCCTTACTAATTGCGTTCGGGTCGATACCCTTATGCACGACATCAGATTGGTCTGTACAGAGGTATCGAATATCGTTCTGCATTCCGTGTGCAACGCCACCAGTTTTCTGTCCTCACTTTTTCCGTTGGCAAATTCCGCTTCTCCGTGTGGGAAGGTTGGACTATCAAACACTTCGTCGCTGGCGCAGCTAAATAGGGCATCCACGGCTCTGCAGAAATTCTCTAGCAATTCCTAATAGTAGTTCAATAGGTAATTGACCATCTAACTTTCTATTCTTCGTCTGCAATTACGGTCTGCTCGGGCGGGTCGCCGGCGCGTGCGCATGCGTGTGGATGCCAAAACCTCACCCCACCGGCCCCAGCCATAACGAAAAGCGGATTGGAAGCGCATGCTGTCCTCGCTCACGGCAACGGCGGTGCGAAGGGGCTGGCCCCCAGCGGTGTATGGACGGCTTGTTTCGCAGTTGAATGACAGCGAGGAGCCCGGTGAGCGCCCATCTGTGCTGGACACGTTGCTCGCCCAAGTCAGAGAGGACCCGCCAAACCCGCTGCTTTTCGAGTACATCGTCCTACTCAGCAGCGAGCCTTATGATTTGGTCCCATTCCCCGCGCTTTTGGACCGATTCGCTGGTGAATCTGTTGACGCGCGGCCCCAGTGCAGCATCGACTTGATGGCGTATTTAGCTCGCGGCGGGGTCGCCGGCTGGAATCTTCGCAACGCTGTCGCGGATGCGGAAGTGCTGCGCGCTTTGGAAGCTCTGCTAGACCAGGCCAATGGTGGGTGCCGCGAATCCAGGCTGTTTATGCTGGCCATAATCAACCAAATAAGCTCCCAAGTCGAATCCGTGCCGTCGGAGCTCGAGCACAAGTGCGACCTGCTCAAGGCTTCTGTGAATCCTAATAATAAGATGGACGAAACCCGCGATGAAGAGAGCGAGCCACACACGAAGGGCTTGCACGCATCGAGTCGGTCCACCCGACTGCTCTGGCTGGATTGGGCCTTAAGAAGCGCGCAGAACCTCGACTTCGCGTATTTGAAACCCCAACTTGATCTCATGTGGCCCGGTGACCGCATTCCTGTGGTTACATACGAGCTCTGTGTCACGGCCTTCGACGTTTTGGCGGCCGAGAACCACGTCTGGCTCGCTTTGCCGTTTATCACGAAGCGGTTGCCCCTAATGCTGCAGGAAATGGCACAGGGCGAGTCGCTTGATGGCGTCATTGCTAGACTGTTCACAACTCTCGACAAAAACGTCGTGGAAACGGTTGAGACAGAAGCCCCAGGAGTTCGCACGGATTTTGGGATCGCCTGCACTGATTTGGGGTTATGCGACCCGTCAGTGCTGCACATTCTGCACAGAAACCACGCGCCACAGCCGCCGGCTTCAGCTATGCCGGACGCGAGCGAGCTCCTGAAGCCCGAGTACCCCTGGCAGAATTTCCTGACACTCGATCTCCCGAGTCAACAATACATAGCGCGACAGTATGCTGATATCGTGAGAGGATCTAGTGTGGCACACGGCGCGATCTCGCGACACGCGCTCGCCCAGCACTGCGTCCAGCTGTACAACAGCAATGTCCTGACCGACACCTTGTTTGTTCATATTGCCGCACAGGACCTGATCGAGTGTGTATGCGCACATGCAGATGCGGCGGCCCAGATGCCCGAAGAAGGCGGTGCCTCCGGCTTAGTATATGCCGATTTGGGCATTCTGCTTGCCGTTTTAGATAAGTGGAAAGTTCGCTATAACCGCGAGCTGCCTAAACAAAGCTGGTCAGACCAATTTCTTGCGCGCAAAATGTTCGGCAATGTCGTGGATCTCACAGCTGAACAGAAAGAGCTCATGGGTCAGTGGATTGTAGGACTTTTCTCGGGATCGAGCAGCGGAATTGCTGACGAGCTGCTAAAACCCTTCACAGAACTGAGTATCGCGCTCCCGGTGCTGCTCCAGCAAGCTGTGCGCGCCTATCGCTCGGCGGTTATTGATCGCGAGACGCTGAAAACGGGGTTGGACTATTTCCAGCAGCAGTTTTCGGTAACCTTGTTTACGCCGCTAACGCTGAGAGTGCTCTACAAGGACTTACTAGAAGGCATGCACACCTCTTCGTCGCTGGAGTGTCTCTTCTTCTTTTTGGGATTGCTGGCGACCAAGCGGGGTCCTGAATTCATCATGGCAAAATGCGTAATCGCCCCAAGCCTCAAGAAGATTCTCAGCCTGTTCGACATGGTCAGCCGCCCAGAAACGTCTGAGCGATCAAGCCGTAGCGGCACGCCAAGCAATGCCGACAAATCCGGCACCAATTCAATGCTGAACATCATTGATACGACCAACGTGAACGTTCGCAAATTGATTGACGAGCTCAATCCCTTGATAACGAGCATTCTCCAGCAGGTCGACGAGAAGCACGTTACCAAGGCATCGCAACCCATTAGTTTGTCAGAGGTTGTCAAGTCGAAAACGGCGGCGCTCATGAACTGGCAGCTGAAACCGCAGGGTGTACCATGTACACCTGCGTTCCTCATTAGCAGAAGAGTGAAAACTGCACTCGGCGTTGAGAAGACGCTAAGTCTTATTCAAAAAATCACACTGAACCGGACCCAGAGCTCTTTGGAAACTTACTCTGCACTGCTCGTGGCCGACGGGCTGTGGCAAGGCCCGCCCCTTATGCCGGAAAATGAAACCGATAGTGAGTCTGCGCGTGATCTGCTGGATAAATTGCGCAACGTTCTTCGCATGCTCGAGGAGAAGGATGGGGCCAAACCGACTGTCCACATTGGCGCTTCTGAAACCAATGCAGCCGGAACTAACCAGACCAAGGCCCCGGAAGCCACAACTAACGACACTGGAAATGACGTGGTCATGAACGACGGTGACATGGTGGCAGATAGCATGCTAAACGATGGACTCGGCACCGGCATGCTCGGTGACAACTTGGGCGGCAACGGCATGGGCGACGCCATGATGGGCGGCGATAGCATGATTGGCGACGGGTTGGGTGACAGTATGATGGGAGATGGACTGGGCGATAGCATGATAGGCAGCGGGCTTGACAAAGAGTTCGGAAACCAGTACGACTATGGACTCGACGACAGCAAGCGCCAGGACTTTGACGGCGACTTTTCGAAGCCCATGGATCTCGCGGACCTCGATTCCGCGATGGACTTCGGCTGGAATTAGTGTAGCATGTGTTGTTAATCAATATTAATCAAGGGGTAGTAGGGAAAAAAAAGCTTTTAGATATATATTATCTGCAGAATTAGCGGCGGGTAGCGAAAGCCTTGGTGACAACACGCTTGAGGTTGACCTCGGCCTTGCGGAGGTCGTCGGCCGAGGCGTCCTTGACCTGCAAAGCGGCCATGGCGTCGGACATCGCGGCCTCGAGCTTCTCCTGGGCGTTCTTCTTGAGCTTGGAGGCGACAGCCGGGTCGGTGATCGACGAGTCGATGCTCTGGACGTAGGACTCGAGGTGCTGCTTGGCCTCGTGACGCTTGGCGAAGTCCTGGTCCTGGGCCTTGAAGTTCTCGGCATCGCTGATCATCTTCTCGATGTCCTCGTTGGTGAGCTTACCGACGGCGTTCGAGATGGTGATGTTGGCGGAGCGGCCAGTGCTCTTCTCGCTGGCAGTGACCTTCAGAATGCCGTTAGCGTCGACCTCGAAGACGGCCTCGAGCACGGGCTCACCGGCACGCATGGGCGGGATACCCTGGAGGTCGAACTCACCGAGGAGCGAGTTCTCGGTGCAGTTGGTGCGCTCACCCTGGTAGACGGGGAACTGGACGGTGGTCTGGTGGTCGCCGACGGTGGTGAAAGTACGGCGCTTGAGGGTGGGCACAGTGGTGTTGCGGGGCACAACGGGGGCGAAGATGTTGCCCTCCATGGCGACACCGAGCGAGAGGGGCACGACATCGAGAAGGAGGATGTCCTCGGCACCCTCGGTGGCCTGGCCGGTGAGGATAGCACCCTGGACGGCGGCACCGTGGGCGACAGCCTCATCGGGGTTGATGCTCTTCTCGAGCTTCTTGCCGTTGAAGAAGTCAGAGAGGAGGCTCTGGACCTTGGGGATACGGGTAGAGCCACCGACAAGGACGATCTCGTCGACCTTGCTCTTGTCAATGCTGGCATCCTTCAAGACCTTCTCGACGGGGTCGATGGTGCTCTTGAAGAGCTTGCTGTTGAGGGCCTCGAACTTGGCACGGGTGAGCGTGAGGCTGAAGTCCTCACCCTCGAAGAGCGAGTCGACCTCGACGCTGGTCTGGGCAGCCGAGGAGAGAGTGCGCTTGGCACGCTCGGCAGCGGTGCGCAGACGACGGAGGGCACGGGCGTCGCCAGAGATGTCCTTGCCAGTCTTCTTCTTGAAGTCCTCCTGGAAGGAGTTCAGGAGGTTGGTGTCGAAGTCCTGACCACCCAAGTGAGTGTCACCGGCAGTAGCCTTGACGTTGAACACACCACCCTGGATAGAGAGCAAAGAGACATCGAAAGTACCACCACCCAAGTCGAAGATGAGAACGTGCTTCTCCTCCTCGGTCTTGCCGGCACCGAGACCGTAGGCAATGGCGGCAGCGGTGGGCTCGTTGATGATACGGAGGACGTTAAGACCAGCAATAGAGCCGGCGTCCTTGGTAGCCTGACGCTGGGAGTCGTTGAAGTAGGCCGGGACGGTGATGACGGCCTTGTCGACCTTCTGGGCAAGCTTGGCCTCAGCGATCTCCTTCATCTTGACGAGGACCATGGCGGAGATCTCCTGGGGGGAGAACTGCTTGGTCTCGTTGAGGTACTGGACCTCGACGAACGGGTTGCCGTTGCGGTCGACAACCTTGAAGGGCCAGCTCTTGATGTCGTTCTGGACGGTCTGCTCGTCGAAACGACGGCCGATCAAACGCTTGGCGTCGAACACAGTGTTGGCCGGGTTGAGAGCGGCCTGGTTCTTGGCAGCATCACCAATGAGACGCTCCTTGTCGGTGAAGGCAACGAACGAGGGGGTCACACGGTTACCCTGCTCGTTGGCAATGATCTCAACGGCGTTCTCGTAGGTGGCCACACACGAGTAGGTGGTACCCAAATCGATGCCGATAGCACCGGCGTAAGTTCCCTCAGTAGACATGATTGTTAGTGGGGGTTTTCTGATGAAGGTCAGGTTTATAAGAAGAGAGGTTGAAAAAAATTTCAGCTGATTTATTTCAGAGTGCAAAATCCTTTCAACCCTAACATCACACACGTGAGCCTTCCCACAGGTGCCTCCCCGGCCTGACGAGAAAAAAATGGCCCGGGGCTGCCCGGGGGTTGCACGGAAGGGGAGGACAGAAGCCGGTGAAGCTAAACATTGCGGAATTCGCGGCGCTAATTCGTACCTTTGTCGTTGTTCATAGATTTTTGACGCCGTAAGTGTATTTAAACAGCCTTCATGTGCTTAGGCACATGGTAAACATGCAAGTGATCTGCAGGCTCCCGCAAATAAATGAAATCTCTTTCCTACCCATTCAATGGGCTAGCAAGATCAGAATCTCTCCCACCTGCATCAAGGTCCCCATTATGGCCCCATGTCGAGGGGAAGCGTGATTTATGGCTACCCGAACCCGCCGCGGGCCTCCGAGGCCGCGCCCAGTACAGTGAAAAATCACCATAAAAATAAAAATCCGATCTTCCAAATCCGTAACTATTGACGTCAGCAACTCTAATTACTGATGCTTCATATTTATCTAATTTTTTTTACTTTGTTTCCATCTTGCATGCCTCTAGTTACAACGCACGCGTGTCAGATTGTAGATCTTGTGCGATAGGCGCGGACCCTTATGTCAGCAAAAAGAGGGCACTGTTGCCGAGTCTCCTACAGCGACTCACGAGAAAATAATGGAATGGCATTCCACAATTAAGAATCAATCATTGATAGTCGGAATATTTTGGCTTCTTTCGGCCCATTTCTCGTAAAGAAACTGTCGGGACGCACATCTGCCCGTATAACCCTAATAGTTCGTTCTTATAGAGCCCACATACCCTACCCACATGTCCTGACCCAGATAGATAGACAGATAGGCCATGCCAGAGTCGAACGGCAAAATTTCCGCTCTCGATTGAATCGTCAAGTCACTTTCGTCATGAGATTGTTCGGAAGTAGTACAACCAACCTTAGCGATGAGATTTTCATCGACATTCTCGACGAGCAGGCTTTCTATACCTCTGGGGACCATGTCCGAGGACAAGTTCTAGTTTCGCCGAAGTACTGGCAGAGTGTGTCGCTCGAGACCGTGCTGGTTTGTGAAGAGAGTGCTGAGCACAATCCATTCGAGGTCGAGACACCGCGGTCCCGGTTCCGTCGAAGCACAATTGCTGGTGAAACTCTGGAAGGCGAACTACTTGTCGGGGACGACGGCCAAAAGTATGGCGTGTTTCCGTTCGATTTGCGGATCCACGATGACACGCAGGCCCGCACCCTGCTGCCAAGCTTTGAAATGGACTCCGGCGAGTTGAATCTGAGCAATGCTATTAGGTGGGTAGTTGAGGCCCGTATGTGCTACAAGGGGAGAGAGGCCCGAGACACGCGAGAAATTGTCATTATTCCCACGAGACCAACATTACTTACGGACGTTCTCCGATTGACCCGCAGTTCCATCGACGTGCGGGCTTATAAGCCCCAAATGCTCAAAAATGGCGCGCCCAAGCAGCTGCCATCTTTCTACACAGCAAGTGTTTCTGGTCTACTTAGTGTTCCTGAGTCAGAGCTTCGCCAATACCCAGAGACGGTGCCAATTGGTCTGAAACTGGATCTCACCGGGGGCGCGGGGCTGATCAGTGTCACGACTATCAAAGTCGAGCTCATAACAGTTGTTTCGGCCCAGATAAATGGAGAAACATCAGTTTTCACTGTTCCTGAGACGTTACACAAAGCCGAACTAAGTATAGATCTTGACGACGGCGAAACAGATCTGAGCTCTCAAGTCTCGGGCGTCATCATAGAAAATACCTGCCCAGATTTCTGTGGAAAATGGCTCAAAGTGCAGCACCGCCTTCAAGTACACGTTGGGTTCCAATGCACTCAAAAGCCCACGTACAGGCAAACGCTAACTTTGTGTGCCGACATCGTGGTTAAAACACCGGCATCCAGTGAGGGCTTGATTGATGCGCCTCCCCAGTATACTCCTCCACCAGAGAGTTCACTAGAGGTAATACGGTCTTCATCTATCCTTCCAATCAACCCGGCCTTGTGTGAAAGCCAAGTTCCGACCATATTCAACTCCGCATTGATTCACCCTGGGTCCCATAGACTACTAGAATTAACGAACTAATGACCTATTTATATATCTCATTACCTATTTGAGCCATTTCTTTCAGTACTTTGCGACAGACATCAGAGCTGAATAATGTAAGGGAGTCAATATGGTGCTACATAATTTAGGGCAAGGACGAGACGCGTTAAGCCGACGCGAACCTGAACTTGCCATAATTCCTGTAAAATGTCGCTGAAAGTTGTCCTTAAGAATGCCAAGGCTAAGGTGCCTACGAAGGGCTCGGCTCTTGCCGCCGGCTATGATCTCTATAGCTCCGAGGATACGGTTCTCCCTGCTCGGGGCCGCGGTGTTGTGCAAACCGGGATCAGCATCGCCCTTCCGGAGGGGACCTACGGCCGCGTTGCTCCACGCTCGGGCCTAGCCGTGAAACATGGCATTGACACCGGTGCCGGCGTTGTGGATGCGGACTATCGCGGACTGCTGGGTGTGGTGCTATTCAACAACTCGGACGAGGACTTCCCCGTCAAGGTGGGCGACCGTATCGCACAGTTGATTGTGGAAAAAATCTGGATCGGCGACATCACCGCCGTAGACAGTTTAGATGAGACAGATCGTGCCGGTGGCGGCTTCGGCTCTACGGGCACCAACTAGGAATTCCAGTTTCATGGTTTAACCCATTTTTATTTTGTACAAGTCTAGTGTTTTTTTTATATTTCACATTCCAAGCGCCAGTGCCTCGATTTCTGCGAAGACTATTGGACCACCCCAATCGGCTACCGCTTCGGGGCTGATAGGGTTTTTCAGGGCTGGGCTTAAGTAGTTAAGTGCCCAGGCAGCGGTATCGCTTGCGATAGACAGATTTTCGAAGCATAGTCCCGAGTCTCGGTAACAACAATAAATACGAGTCTACGCCGTGAAACTCTTACCTGCAAAATTTCAAACTATATATTCCACTTTGTCATTGTCAACGTTAGTACAAAAATTTCCTTCAAAGATTCGCGGCAGAATAGCCGCTCAGTGCCCTAACCATGATGAAATGATAAGGGCTGCGTGGTCTTAGGGTGCGAACGCAGATATGGGTTGCTGGATCTGATAAGTAGCGCCGTACCTCCCAGCAGGCCAGGAACGAAAGAAAAATCTCATTTTTCAAATGCCGGCATTGTCAGCTGTCCGCTCGGTGCAAAATGTGCTGGAAGCCGTGGAAACTCATAAAACCTATGGCGCACGCCGTCCGGCCGAGTGGAATCACGATGATCAACTGTTGATGTCGCTCGGCTACAAACCCGAAATGCGGAGAAACTTTAACTCGCTCGAGCTTTTTGGCGTAGCCTTCTCGATCATGTCGCTCGTGCCGTCTATCGCCTCGGTATTCACCGATACACTCACGGCCGGCGGAATCGGTATGACGTGGGCATGGCTGATCGCCTCGGCGTTCGTCATGTCGGTTGGTCTCAGCATGAGCGAGCTCGCGAGCTCCCAGCCCACCAGCGGCGGTCTCTACTACTGGACCTATGAGCTCGCTCCGAAGGCCCTCAAGCGCCCGCTAAGCTTCCTCACCGGCTACGCTAACACATTGGGCCTGATTGGCGGCACTTGTAGTATTAACTACGGCTTCGCCAGCCTGATTCTCAGCTTGCCTACCATTGCCTCTGACGGCGAATGGACGAGCACTAAGTATGAGCAGTATGGTGTGTTCGTTGCCGTGACCGTGTGCCATGTACTTTGCATCTCGCTGCCGACGGTTGTCCTGTCGAAGTTCCAAACGGTTTGCGTTATCCTGAATTTGGTGCTTGTGTTTTTGGTGATCATTGCTGTGCCAATTGGCGGCAGCAACAACGGCTTGCTGAACTCGGGCAAGTACGTCTTCACCGACTCAACGAACCAGACTGATTGGCAGTACGGCTGGAGTTTTTTGCTATCGATGATGGGCTGCATCTGGACGATTGGTGCGTTTGACTCGGCTGTGCACACGTCCGAAGAGGCCACGAACGCCCAGGCGGCCGCGCCGAAGGCGATCATCATGTCGATTGGCATGTGCGGTATTCTCGGCTTTGGCGTTATGGGCGCGCTCGCCTCCGTCATGCCCATGGACTACAGCGAGATCATCGACTCGTGGACGGGCCAGCCCATGGCCGGACTGATCTGGCGGGCGCTGGGTAAGAAATGGACGCTCGCAATCGTGTCGCTGATGGTTGTTGCCCAGTTTGGCATGGGTCTCAGTATTATTTTCGCGGCATCCCGCCAAGTCTATGCATTCTCGCGCGATGGTGCTTTGCCGTTCTCGAATATCATCAAGTACGTTGTGCCCAAGACGGGTGTGCCGTTCTTTGCCGGTGTGTTCACCGCCACTTGCGCTTGTGCCATCGGCTGCTTGACCCTGATCAACTCGACGGCCGCGCTCGCTCTCTTCTCCTTGGCAGCCAGCTCCAACGGCCTCGCGTGGGGACTACCCATTCTTTGCAAGTTCATCATTGGCTGCCGCGGCGACAAGGAGGCATGGCAGCACGGCCCGTTCTATCTCGGCAACTTCCTGTCATTGGCTAACAACGCCCTCTCCATTGTGTGGCTTACCTTCGTTGTGTTCGTGCTCACAATGATCCCGTCTACGAAGGCGGTTGATAAGGACAGCATGAACTATACAGTGGTAATCAACGTGTCCGTTTGGATTTTGTCTTTGGTAATTCTCTATACCTTGAAGCGTGACTTCAATGGCCCAAAACTCAATGTAAACGAAGGCGAGGTGCACGAAGGTGAGGAGATCGGCGAGTCTCACAGCCAAGAGACGCCTGAAAAGGTTGACAATGTCCGTGACGTATCTCCCGTTGAAGCATAACTATTTATCTTATAGACAGACCGATTCATATAATTTTCTTCTGACTAGCAATTATCATTGGTTAACCAAACAGGACCTGCTGAAGGCTGGCTAGTTAGTCTACGGATGTGTCTCACCCAGGGGTTGCATGAGGACCAGGGTGTGGATCCTAATTAAATACCTTAGTCACCACCTGGATAAACAAACGCGTAAACATTTTGCCGGCCACCGATGTACGTCAAAGAGATAGTAATCGATGGCTTTAAGTCGTACGCAAAACGCACGGTAGTCGGCAGCTGGGATACACAGTTTAATTGCATTACCGGACTGAACGGCAGTGGTAAATCTAATATCCTTGATGCGATCTGCTTTGTGCTCGGGATTACCACAATGTCGACGGTACGCGCGTCTAACCAGCAAGACCTCATTTACAAGCGTGGTCAGGCTGGTGTAACAAAGGCCAGTGTCTCCATTGTGTTCGACAACTCGGATAAATCGCGATCCCCGTTGGACTACAAGGAGGTCGACACAATTACGGTGACCCGGCAAGTTGTGCTCGGTGGCACTTCCAAGTATCTCGTAAATGGCCACCGTGCACAACAGAATCAGGTACAAAATCTGTTCCAAGAAGTGCAGCTGAATGTGAATAACCCGAACTTCCTCATTATGCAAGGTCAGATCACCAAGGTCGTTAATATGCAGCCGAAGGAAATCCTGTCGCTGATTGAAGAAGCTGCAGGCACCGGACTCTATGAGAAGGAGCGTCAGAAGGCTGTCAAGGAAATGCGGAATCGCGAGGGCGATCTCCGCGAAAGCGAGACGCTCGCCGAGGAAGAGGTTCGACCACGGCTCGAGGAAATGCGCGAAAAAAAGCGGATATTTCTAGAGTACCAGCAGTGCGCCAACGCTAATGATGCCACTGAAAAGATAGTGGCTGCTTCAGAATATGCTTTGTGTAGCGCCAAATTGCGCGATCTCGTCGAGCTGGCCGAGAACCGAGCCGCTAGAACCGAAGAGCTGAAGGCCCGTATTGAGCTTGAAATCTCGAAACAGGCAGAGGTCGAGCAACGGCGTGAAAGACTCAAACAGCAACAAAAGAGCGCCCAATCCCAGAAACTGGAAACCGAGCTGCAGGCAGCTAACGAGGAACAGACTAGGATTAGCGGCGAACTCGAGCATAAACAGGAGCAGCTAGCTAGCATCGAGACCGAGCTTGCGACAGAGTCAGAAACTGTTAACCGTGTCACTAACCAGCTGGATTCTCATAATACAAGCGTTATGGCGTTTGAAAATCACCATGATAGCCTGCAGGCCGAGCTTGACACTCAGCGCCAAGTCGTAGTAGAAAAGCGCGAACTTCTTACCGGCTTGGAAACCGGTATCTCGACCACGGGCGAGCGAGAGACAGGATTTGCATACACAACAAAACGGGCTAGAGAAGCCTTGAAAGAGGCGCAGACACAGCTTGCCAGTTTGCGGTCTGAGCATGAACAGTTGACCAAGCGATTAGGTTCCCAACAGCAGCAGCATGCCGACGTTTCTCAGCAAATCAAAGCCGGTGAACGTAAACTAGAAGAGATCACGGCCTCGGAGCATGCAAAGCAACAACAATACGAATCAATCAAGGCCAGCTCAGCGGAAATGCAGCAGCTAAGGACCGAGCGTCAGGGCTTGCGTGATACTGTGTCCTCAGTGTCACGCGAATTAGAGCTCCTGATGGCAAAGTACCCGAATTTGGATATTCCTATAGACCGGCGCGATCCAAACTGGAGCCACGTCAAGGGCCGAGTAGCACATGCCTTCCAAGTAAGGCCAGAGCACGAGGATAAGCTACTTGCACTTGAGAGCTGCGCCGGTGGTGCACTATGGAATCTGGTAGTGGACAACGATAAGGTCGGAGCTGCTGTACTGAAACATTCGAGAAAACGCATGACCGTGTTGCCGCTCAACCGATTGCGTCCGCAAACTCTCAACTCACAAATGATTCAGCAAATTGATCCGCACGAGGCGTGGCTTGCTTCGGATCTTCTCAGTTTCTCGGACGAGGTCCGTCCGGCAGTGGAGCATGTGTTTGGCCGCACTGTTATTTGCAAAACTGATAAGATTGCCAACCGTGCCGCATTCGAATTCAAAGTGCGGGCAGTCACTCTCCAGGGCGATCTTTTCGAGCCGCGCGGTATAATTTCTGGTGGTTTTAATAAGCGTGACGCGAACGGCTCGCTGACAATTTTCGCTTCCGTGAAAAAGTATCAGCAGTTGGCTGAGCAGCATCTTCAGTGCGAGCAAAGACTGGATCAAGTTGATGCTGAAATCAGCAGGGTGGGCCAATCGGCGCTCTTGGCAGATCGTACGAAGAATGAACTCGATCTTCTTCACCATGAGGTTGAGTTACTGCGCACCAATCTCTCGGGATTGCAGGAAAAACTCGCTGAAATTGAGCAGGGGGGAACTCAAGTTCAGAATTTGGAACAGAAGATACCCGAAATACAGCAACTAGTTGAACAGAAAGCAGCGGCATTGGAGCAGACTACGAAAGATGCAGCTGAGTTTAGCTCGAATCGCGAGGGCAAGCTCCGTCAGCTCCGCCAGGATGTCGAGCGTGAAGTTGAACATGAGCAACAACTTGCCGCGCAGCTCGATCAGCAAAGCGCTGAACATTCCAGGAACCAGTTCGAGCTTGCGAAACTCAAAGCTGACTTATCGCAAGCAACGGATGCTCGCGACCGGGCCCGGCGCGATCATTCCGAGCTCAGCAGTGCAGTCTCGGTACTCACTGAGCAAAGCCAAGAAATCTCGGCAAAGGTGACTGGTATAGACACCCAGCTTCGTGAGGAGCTAGAGCGCCTATCGTCGGTACGGACAGAGGTTCAAGCAGTAGAGGAGCAGAGCGAGCAACTGCGAGCCTCCATCGCTGAGACTAAACGCGAGCTGCAGCACAGCAGCCACTCTCTCGAGTCTGGTGAAGAATCTATGCGTACAGCCCGCCAGGCCCTTGCTCAAGTGACCAAGCGGTGGAGCTGGGCCCAGAGTGTGGCCGAGTCACCTGGTGCTGAGCTGGTTTCTGGCAACGAGCTTGAACAGCAGCGACAAACTTTGATGCAGAACCAGCGCCGTATACAGGAGCTATCGCAGCGAGTGGATAGTGGAGTTTTAGGCCAGATTCAACGGCTCGAACAAGAGGAGGCCACGGTCCGCGGCCGGATCGCACAGATCAAGCAGGACAAGCGCAAGATGGAAGAGCTCATGCAGACGCTATCAGACCGTCGGCGCGACAAGATCAGCGCTGTTTGGCAGCAAGTCAGCCACGACTTCGGTCTGATCTTTGGGGACTTACTTCCAGGGTCGACGTGCGAACTTGTTCCGGTGGACGACCAGCCCATCGAACGCGGCTTCTCTATCAAGGTTCGGCTGGGCGGTACCTGGAAAGAGGGACTCACCGAACTCAGTGGAGGACAGAGGTCGCTCGTGGCGCTTTCTTTGATTCTGGCCCTGCTGCGGTACCACCCTGCGCCTGTGTACATCTTGGACGAGGTCGACGCAGCGCTTGATGTGCACCACACTAGCAACATTGGCCACATTATCAAGACAAGATTTAAGAACGCGCAGTTCATTGTCGTAAGTTTGAAGGACGATATGTTCACCAACGCTAACCGGATTTATCAAACGAGATTTGTTGACGGAACGTCAACTGTAGCTATAGCAGCCTAGAACGCACGCGTGGGCAGCCAATAATTTCGTATTTAATTTATTTTAAGCTTCCTTCTAAATACAGTTTTTATGCAATGTTAGCTGCAGATCTTACACATTTAACTGCGGTCTTTGCGCTCGGCTTCCGCATAACGCTGCTCGTTCAATTTCGAGAGTAGCTCCGACTCGGTTGGATTGACATTTCGGGCCTTGCTCTCAGCCTCCTCGAACGCCTTCTTGTCAGCCTCTGCGTAGAACTCGTTATCCGTCTTGGAGATGACCTCGGATTCCGTGGGCTCTACAGGGCGAGCTTTACTCTCAGCTTCTTCGGTAGCCTGAGCGGCAGCCTTCTTGTCAGCCTTTGCGTAGTTCTCGTTGTCCATCTTAGTGAAAATCTCAGACTCTGTGGGTTCTACGGGGCGAGCCTTGCTAGCGGCCTCCTCGGCAGCTCGAGTGGCGGCCTTCTTGTCAGCCTCTGCATACTTCTCCATGTTCTCTTTGGCGACGATCTCCGACTCGGTTGGATCAACAGGGCGATTTCTGCTTTCGACCTCCTCGCGGTTCTGGTTCGCTTCAGACTGCTTCTCCACGTTCTCGTCAGCCTTCTCGTACCACGCCTGATCAGCCTTGACGTCGGCCTCCGAAGCCGTGGTAGGTTGCGGGGCTCGCTCGTCATCATCGACATTCAGGTTATCACGGACCTGTACAACGTGGCCAGATTCCTGCTCCTCCTTGTTCTCCTCGCGGATAAGGTCATCCTGCTCCTTGAGCACCTCGAGACGCTGAGCGTTCGTAGCCTGGTCAGACTGCAGTTCAAGCTCAGTCTCGTGATAAACCTCAGGGGGCAAGGACTTGAGTACATTCAGGATACCGTCATAAACGGAATCCATGTCATGACCGCCATAGGTGTATGCCGAGGCCAGGATCAAGAAAGTAGAGGGCACACGATCGTGGAGACGCAGCTGCAGCCAGTTGCTCAGATCATCCCGCAATCGACCAGTGCTGACGCCAAGAGTCTTAAATCCACGCGACTGCGCGGCGTTGTTCAGCTCGACGGCGTTCAAAGAATCGACACCCTCGTACTCTATCACACGGTCATCCTGCTTGATAAGACGCATCTTATGGCGAATCTGGTATCTCAGAATCGTCGAAGTGCCGAATCCGCGAATGTTCATGTAAGTCGCCATAGCAGCCAGCTGGGGCCGGGTGAGGTTGTCGAGAAGGTTGTCATCGCGGAACATGCGAGCAACAGTCAAGATTTGTGTCTTGGTCGGAGTGTCGCCATCGCGCAGACTAGCAAAGAAGTTTTCAAAGTCTTGACGCTGCTCGTCGCTCCGGAACTCCGGGTACATCATCTTCTGACTCGACTTCATCGTATCGCGCAAGTACATACCCACGCTGCTGCGAGTGTCGCCGAGCTTCTTGCTGCGCTTCGTGCGAGTTGACGACGTCTCATAAGTCGACGGCAAAAGGTTCGGGAACAACTTGAGGGCAATCGGCAGCAGCAACTCGGCAAACGGGACCAGGACAAACATGGCAAACGGAACGATCCGCACAATATCTTGAAGCGTGCGCTTCAGCTGACGGTCCTCACGGCGACTGAGCTCGCGGCCACTGGCTAACTTCAGGGCAAGCTTCGAGGACACGCGAATCTCGTAGCCTAGAAGCTTGGTGCCCTCCCAGTAGTGCTTGGCCTCGTGCTTCACCTTCTGCCATATAGTCGGCTTCGGCTGGTCTTTCTTCGCTGCTACATCCTTAGTTCCGGCCTTCACCGGATTGCCGTCCGTATTAGAAGACTCCGACTTCTTGACCGGCTTCTCGGCGGGCTTCTCAGCAAACACCGCTCTCGACGGCTGGGCATAGCCACGGAATGTTATGTAGGTAGGGGCAAAGCGACTGCGCGCAGCCACTGCAAGACCGGGCAAAGCCCGGTACGCGGTTCTATGCGTCGCAGACTGCGACAAGCGGAGTCCTACACTTAGCACCCGCATGTTAAGTGGGAAAGTACATGGAGGCGGCAACTACCCTAAGTGCACGTGCCCCAAGCAACTACAACCTGGAATATTCTGAGGCGACCGGAGGCCGTTCGACCAAGCTGAGAACTCCATACAACAAAAGTGATAATCCTATATAGCTAATTTTTGCGTTTCTGCGGGAAAAATCCTGCCGCATGCTCGCCTTGCCAACGGCGTTCTTGAGGGTTGACCGTACCCTGCAGTAAAGACGTTACTTTTATTGGCCCCGGGGCAGCCCGCCGCTGATTTCCTTTATTTTTAATTTGGTGCCGCCGTCATGATCGGGGCTAAATTTTGAGAATTCTTGGCCAATTGGCAAGAATACGTCGCTAAGGAGAATAGATCACCCCGAAAAAAAAGAAGAGTACACCAAACGTCACTATTTGAAGGACGTTGGCCACAAAGGCAGTGGCGTCAGTGGCAATTTAGACCTCACTAGACTTACATTCGGCACCACATCATTATAGGTACATATTTATCATGATAGTGTGAATGAAGGGCACCAAAATATCACTACTGATCCACCAGATTTCTGAACGTCTTTCGTCTCTGACCGTATCACGTATAAACCACAAATTCAGCCCTGTGATCCAAAAAAATTAAATTTGGAAATAAGTAGCCATGGCCAAAAGGAAGGCAGAACAGGCATTGCGACCAAAAAATGGAAGCTCAATGGGCGACTCTGAAGCCCAAGAGGTCAAAAAGCCTGTGCAGTCATTGGCTGATCTGTCCTCTGACTCGAATGTCGACTCGAGCGCCGAGTCTGAGCTGAGCGAAGCAGAAGAGGAAGAGGTGGATGACGACGACCTTGAAGAAGAAGAGGAAGAGCCCAAACAGGGAACTGTTAAGCGTAAAATCAATCAGGTCAGTGCTGCGGAAGTACGGGCCGCGCGCGAGGCTAGTGAGACGTTCCGATCTAACGTCTTCAAGCTTCAGGTGGACGAATTACTCAAGGAAATCTCTGTGGAGGAGAAGTACGCCCTTCAGGCTCGCAAGCTGCTATTCAGTGTCCGTGAAGCAATCGCCAACACTACAGAAGTCGGACCTTTGCCGTACTCGAAGATCCAGCGCGCGCTGAATACGCGCATTCCGTTCCCGAGCGAGATTGATGAGCCTGAGGATCCGCACGAAATCAAATACAAGTTCGGCTTCGTTCCGCCTGCCTTGGACGAGATCAACGTCGTAGGAAGCTGGTCCCTGCACACCACAGTACGAAGACCGGCTCGGTGCGTTGGCGTTGACTTGTATGTACCCATGGCGGACAGCTTGTTCGATAGCAAAGATAACCTTGACTTCCGTTACCACCGTAAGCGGGCCTTTTTCCTTGCTGTGCTTGCCAGCCAACTTGCTGAGAAAAGCACAGACCTGCATATAGAACCCCGGTTCGAGAGATTCAACGGTCATAGTCTGCGTCCAGTGCTTCAGCTCGTGCCAACAGGTCCGCTGGTGAAGCTCGGTAAGCGGGTGTGCATTTATATACATGTTGGACCGGAGTCCCCGGAATTGTTCGGGTTTTCGCGCCTTCAAAGACACCGCAACTCCAACCGTGCTGTCGAGGGCCCGACGCCCATCTATAACTGGTCAGTTCTCAGCGATCTGTGTATCATGCCCCTGCTCAGATACCTTCATGCTACTGCTGCCATCTCCCCGGCTTTCGTCGACGCCGCGAAGCTGGGTGCGTTGTGGCTTCAGCAGCGCAGCTGGGCCTCCGACCCCACAAAGGGTGGTTTTGGTGCATTTGAGTTCGCTATCGTCATGGCAACTCTCTTGAATGGTGGCTCGGCTCACGGCAAAAAGCGGTTGCTTCCGGGATTCTCCAGCTATCAGCTGCTGAAGGGAACGCTGCTATATATTGCCGAGGTGCCTGAAATTCGTCTTGATGCGAGCTTGTTTGACCGAAATGAGCCCACCCACATTTCCTCGGAGCGGGGACTCTACTTTAGTGACTGTGGGCTCGACGTCCTCGCTAACATGGCCCCTTGGGCGCACAAGTTGTTGCACCACGATGCACAGATCGCGGTTGACTTGCTAAGCGATGGAACGCGTGACCGGTTTGAACAACTGTTTCTGCGGGACTCAGGCTCCAAGCCGTATTTGCGGTTTGACACGCACTTCGAAATTAAAATGCCAGAAGAAGAGTCACCAACCGATGCAATCAATACACTTTCCAAGCTACTTGACTCGGCATGGGGGGCCAGGTATGTCGCCATGCGAGTCACGCCAGTCACATCAGTTTCTCAGGGATCATTGCAGGCTTCCTGGTCGCTCGCAAGTGATACACCCGACTATTCCGTGCGAAAATACTCAGTCGGTGCTATCCTTGACGCAAACGAAGCTGGAAAGCGGGTGACATTCGTGGGACCAGAAGTCAATAACAGTCCTGAAATATTCAAACGGTTGTGGGGCAGCAAGGCAAGTTTACGTCGATTCCAAGACGGCGAGATTCGCGATGCCACTGTGTGGCCTCAAAGCGCGAAACCGGTCGTGATGGAAGCAGCGGAGTACATCTTGAACTACCACTTGGGCGCTTCCGTAATGGCAGAGAAGCCTTTGGAGCGCCTCCTATCGTCGGCTGCTGCATCAGCCGAACAAACGACAGCTGGTTTCACTGCAATGGCCACGAGTTTCCAGAAACTGGGTCAGACGTTGCATGAACTGCGCGGCGTATTGCCATTGCGCATCTTATCTGTGTATGGTACGTCAGCCAACCTGCGGAGTGCAAGTCTCGACTTACCACTGCCATTTGTGCCCGAGACGGCAGGCGAAGGTGTTATTGAGATGGAGACCAGCTCTAAGTGGCCTCGTGACCTTGAGGCAGCTGAGAAGGTGAAGGCGGCCTTTTTAATCAAGCTTGCTGAGTCCATGCGTAAAACTCATCCACAGTACTATGTGGTAATCGGCCTTGAGCCGGCCCACGCCAATCCTGCCGTCGAGGCCGCCTTCGCGACAATCCAGTCTCCCGAGGGATTCTACTTCAAACTACGGATTACTTCTCGGAGCATTCCTAATCAGTACCTGTCCGATCTGGTAGATCACACGCGGCTCATCACGACTATGGTCTACCGATATAGTGTTTCGCTAAGCACGACCATGCGTCTTGTGAAGTTGTGGCTCGAAAAGCAGCTGCTCATGACCCATATAACCGAGCCGGCGGCCGAACTGCTCGCCCTCTCAGTATTTGTCAACAGTGCGCCGTGGGCGCCGCCTGTCTCGGGCAGCACTGGATTCTGGCGCGTCCTTGACCTGCTTAGCCGGTGGAACTGGCACGAAAACTCGCTTATGCTAGACGTCGACCGCAAATTAGGTGAGGAGGAAGAGGAGGTCTCTACAAACGGCTCGCAAATCGTCACGGGTTGCGATATGGATCTGTCCCTGTTCCAAAGCATGGCAGCAGCGTTCGTCAAGCAGCGCAAGCAGGATCCGGCTCTCACGCAGGCGCCTTGGCTTATCAGCACGAAGCTCGACATAGTGGGGTCGAAATGGACGGCCTGGGAGCCGCGCAGCCGGGTTGCCGCCCTGATAGCGGCCCGTGTAACGGCTCTCGCCAAGGTTGCGAACCCCGGGGTGAATGTGTTCAAGCCAGAACTCTCTGATTTCGACATTTCATGGACGGTGCGCGGCCCACCGCGAGCGACGAGCAAGCACAAGAACATCGCCGTTTCTGACCCCCAAAATGCGATTCTTAGCGCTCACAATGTCAGTCTCGACCTAATCCGAGCGCTTACGCAGATATACCGTGACTCACTTGTTCTGTTTTATTCGGGCTCCCTGGGTGAGGATGCCGATGCCGGCCATACTCTTTGCGGCATTTGGAACCGCACGGCTCTAGACCCGATTCCAAAACTCAAGGCAAACATCTCCTTCCCCGTGCGTCCGACGAAGCACGGGTTCGAATTGGACAAAGAGAGTTTGTTGCAGGAAATCGAGCGACTCGGTACCGGCATGCTATCGAGAAACTGAACATAGGATCTCGGTAGCAAAATAAAAAAAAGTATGTATATATAGTCTATCTACTCTTTCTCCTGTGATTCTAATTCCTGGTATTCTGATTCTTCCACTGGGTTGTATTTGGATTTGTAGTTTAGACCGCGCACGGGAACATAACCATACGCAATACCAGGATAAATTATGCATAGTGGGACCATGCTAATCACAATCATCAACCCGTCCAGGACCAAGAAGTAGCGCTCGTGCACCATGATATACCCATTCCATCCATCAGCGAGCTCCACAATGCGATATATGGAGCGTATTTCAAGGAAGAGGAGGGACACGCATATGGCCCAGAAGAGGTACTTGAAAGTCGGCCGCGCCCGGTTGGCTGCAAAAGTTTGATCGTGGTTTGCCGGGTCGTCACGGTAAATCCGCCAATGAACGATGGCCCAAAGGATGATGAATATCGAAAGTATTGCAACTTGAAAGGCAATGCCAGCAACCATGGTCCAACGTCCCCCGTCTCTCGTGCTACTGCCTGATGGATCTGATGTGGCAGCGGCAGCCACGCCGCCACCTGCTCCCTGAATAAATAGAGAAATGACATCAGCGGTTGTGAAAATGGCTGTGTAGATCATTGGTGGTAGCAGCGAATATTTTTCACCGTACACAGTGACTTGCTTGCCGAGTAGGTAGTAGAGACCGGCAGCCTCGAAGGCTGGCGCGAAGATGCTGCAGCACAGCTGCATTTCATACATGGGAAGGGAGCCGGTATATTCATTGCTGATGCAGCGGCCTATGTATGTGCATAGTTCGAGGCCGGCGGTTATACCCCATGTGACAAACATCCACCAGTCTTGGGCATAGATCCCAAACACAAGCTGATTCACAAGAATCAGGAAAAAAAGCACAGCACCTACTGCATTTGCTGGAAGGTTTGGCACGTAGCCATAGGGAGAGTCCATGAAGGAAACGAGTTAGCCCGAGGCTTTGCAGACGAGGCACGATTTGTTTATCCAAGCCTCGTCATGTGACGCGTTAGGTAATCGCGTGAATGATGTCATTTGTCCTGATAGATAAAACATGCAGAAACAATTTAGATCTGCCTAAAACGGAAAATCAGGAACCTGTATATTCTTAGATTCTAGATAAAATATAATATTGCACAAATAACACATTCTGAGGGGTCATTATCATAGTGAGAGGCAATATGAATGCGAATCATTGTATGTCTCTATGATCCATCCAATGATTTCCGAGACCAAACGGCTAAAGATGGATTCACTATTGCAAAGCGTTTATATACGTCGCAGAGATATTCTCGCTCCTTGGCCCTTGATAAAGAAAATTTAGTACCTAATTAACAGCAAGTTCACTTTTTGGTTTGCGTGATGGTCGGCCTCGACATCTTCTTCATTGGATTTTCAACTTCGTCGATAGCTCCGTAGTGTTAAGACCTGCAGCAAAGCCTGCGTAGGGGCACGTGTCTGTACACAATATCGGATCAAAAATGCAGAGTGAGCTTCACGATCACTATAATCAAGCCATCTAAGACCGAGAGGTAGTACTCGTACGCCATAAAGTCTCATTTTAAAAAGGTGTAAAACGCAGCATACATAAAGTAAGCTTAAGTCCTCAGCTAAAAAAAGAGAAATATTTGCAAGGAATTCACATGGCATTGCCATGGCCATATATGCCTCTGATCGATCAGTGGGCTGTGCATCTACTTTCTCACGTGAAGCGAGTGTACAATGGACATCTATCTACTCTAAAACAAGCGTCAGATGCCTAACGCTCTGGGTACTTCTAGATGACGACATGTAAATAAATATTTTATTCTAGGCTACTCAGGTACCGCAAGGGGCGCGGCATAGGGAATAGCGGAATACCGTGGTAAGAATGCTGACCTCGCATGCGCCCGCCATTTTCCGTGTATTCGCGATGGCGGTACTTGAAGCGGGTTGCTGGGCCGCGTCCCCGTGGCCCAGCATAATGATCCTCGTGGCAGTCCACGACCTGATCCGGTGTCATAGATGTCGAGTAGCAGTACCGCTCAGCGCGACAGTCGTAGCTCGAGCAGTCTGGTGCGCGGCTCGACTCGCGATAAGACCTTTTCACAAATGCGCGGGCGAAGTCGGTGTTATACAGAAGCTCTTTAGCTGCACGATGCCAGAACTTACCGTTGAGAGGCTCGGATTCGGGCCACGCAAGTTCGCGCCCATACTTTTCTCGCGTCGAGTACAAAACTTCCCACTCGAGGTCTGGAGCCGTGCTCCACGAGTGGCCGAACCCAGACTCTATGTCGGCGAACACGGTGACGGCGTCCATGATTTCGAAAGTGTTGGTATCCACTTCGTAGTATCGCCAAGCTGGGTTCATATCTGTGTACGGCGTGATAGATGGCGCGATCCAGGCAACGCCAACGGCACTGTTCTCGTCGCGGATGGTCGCATTGTTGGCGTATAGGACCGAGAACTCGTCCAAATGCGTATGACCAAAGAATTGACCAGTGACAGTAGCACTGAACCGGTCGAGTGTGGCTGCGAGAAGCGCGGCAGCCGGTGGCAGTGCCTCGTCGGAGAGCCCGCCTGGCGGAACATGGGCCTGGACCCAGGCTTTGATTCCGCGCTGCTCGCAATCCAAGAGCTCGGAAATCAGAAACTTGATCATGCCGCTCGGATCAGGGTCCTCCATGCCAATGTAATTGTAAAAGTTCCACCGGTACCAATAGTTCGAGTTTAATGTTACCACTTTTAGGCCCGGCACTGGCTCGATGGCGTACCCGCCATGAGTTAACCGAAACTCTTCTGCAGCATGGTCATCAATCCAGCCATAAGCAGACCACATGTCCTCCATGAGCCTGATGTTAAGCTCGGTCCGGTTCGCATACTCCGAGTCACGCGCGGGTTCCTGGCTATACGGGTACGAATCATGGTTCCCCAGCACTGGATATACCGGGATTTCTCCGAGATACCTTTTGAAAGAGCGCATGGTACGCACCTCTTCCTTGAAGGTCTCTTCCTGGGAAATGAAAACCGGGTTGTGGTCGACCATGTCGCCCGTGAACAGGGCGAATGCGTAGCCACTGTGATCGGCCGAGTTCTGAGCCGAGCTATCGAGCAGCGCCTGCGGGCAGTCGCAACGCCAGTGGCCATATTTGGGCGCCGGAATTACCTGGTCCAACGGGTTCTGCTTGCTCACGCTCTCGCAGCACATCGCACCCAAGCAGTTCGCCGGAGCATCTTCCGTGTAGTTGGCCGAGAGGTGCACGTCGCTGAGATGCAAGACTCGCATTGTTTCACCAGACCGCTGAACAGTGGTTTCGGGCTCGGCACGCTCGGGCCAGAATTGGCTGTAGTCCATTTCTGGGGTTTCCGGGCGCGGGCAGGCGTTCGAGAACATGTAGTGGCACAGGTACTCGCCGTCGAGGCCGTACGGGTCGAGCTCACTGAGCGCGTTTACAAAATCCGGCAAGAATGAGAACCCACCGTCCTCGTTCGGGTTGTACAGGTGGCTATTTTCGCAGAAACGTTCGAACATCGGGAGGGACGGCCCGCGGTTCGAGCAGATCCCGTAGAAGAGTGCACCTGTGGCGCTGCGATCAGTAACTAGTGAGCGTTTGAGCACGTCCAGCGTGATCTTGCAGGCATCGCACGGGCCGCCGATGCGCGTGACGTCGTTGAGCTCGCCGAACACCTCGGCAAGCGGCTCGACGCGCTGCTCGGGCCGCTTGTTCTCGCGCGAGTCTGCATGGCCCCAGTTCGTGTGCCGCAGCCAATTGAGGTTCCATGCCGCCGCAACGGGCAGCAATTGCAGGGCCCCGGGCAGCATTTGTTTGGAAATGACGATCTTAGGGCGTAGGTATTGCTAGATTAGGAATGCAATCTGGGAAGGGTTGAGATCAGCCGAGGCCGCTTATCGTGGACAAAGTTTGAGCGGTTGTCCGTCCAAGTCACCACTGGGTTCGAGTAATTAAGTATAATGAAATGAGAAAAAACTTGAGCTGCGAAATTTACATATAACTTTGCCGGCCGCGAGATGGGATACGGCTCAAGTGTCGGAAGAAGCGCAAATGGAATCCCCATGGCTAAGCTCTTAGAAAGTCACACCGAGATATAAAAACTACTAAGGCCAAGACTCGCCATTCTAGAGCAAGAAGCACGGTATACTCCCCGGTCACAGGAGGACGTAGGGTTCGCATGCCCACATCGACGGCCTCGATAGCCAGCGAGCAGAACGAGCGGACGTCGCTGCTGAGCCGACACTCGGACCCCGACCTGCGGTCGGATGCTGAGCAAGGGACGGTGCCCATTGTGCCTGGCTACGAGCCGCCAATCAATCCAATGAACCAGAAGTCGGCCCGCGTGTACCACGTGGTGCTAGTTTTGCTGTTTGCGCTCGCGCTGTTCTGGCTGTCGCTGCTCAGCGTCGACCAATTGATCAGTGTCGGCGTTGGCGCGACCCAAGGATCGGGGTTTGAGTGCTTCTCGACGACGCTGCTCGGCGTCGCCGCCATCGGCCTCAGCCTTCTGTTCTACCGGGCGCCGAGCCCGAGCGATCGTACGCTCAGCCTGCTCTCTGCGGGAATTTTGTTTGTGGACATGCTCATTATCAGCATGGTCGACCAGCTGCGCCGCCGCATCGGGCCGGTGCCCATGCTGTGCTCGTTTGGCGGCGCGGCCATAGCCTGTCTTTTGAGCAGCGTTTCAGACACCGTGGTCGACCACGCGACCTCTGAGGAGCAGGAACGGCTGCTCGGCCACACTTCCAAGCGCCGGTCGCTCCTCGAGTGGCTTGGCGTGATTCTGTCGAACGTTGCGCGCGTGACCGTGTTCGTGCTGATCGCGATCCTTTCAATGAACCTGATTTTCGATGCTGCTGACTCGCATCTCACCGTTGGCACGCTTGTTCCCGTAGGCGGGCTGCCGGATAGCAGCAACGACGCCAGCACTTTCATCCACCTCGCGTGCTCGCCAGCCGGCACGCACGGCCCCGTCGTGCTCATTGAAGCCGGCGAAACAAGCGGCGAAGACATGCATAATTGGGTTCAGCGCGCTGAGGGGATCAAGGCCGTGTGCTACTGGGATCGTCCTGGTCTAGGCCTGAGCGACAATTCGCCGAGTCCCATTGGGGTTGATGCAACGGTTACCTACCTGCTTTCGGCGCTCGAGACCGAAATACCGTCGTTCCGCGAAGAGCGGCTTCTGCTCGTGAGCCACGGCGTGGGCGCGCTGTACTCGCGCGTGTTTGCGAACAAGGTCGCCGAGCAGGTCGCCGGGCTCATGCTTGTAGATGCCCTGCACGAGGAGCAGTTCTACGCTTCGCAAACGGCTCTGCACGGCCTCCGCGAGTTCGTGCGCGGCGTGATGGCGCCCTTGTCGACAACAAAACTCCAGGGCGTCCTGAAGGGTCTTGGCGCCGAAGAGCGGCTGTTCGGCCTCCTCACGCGGGCCCAGCCGCGGCTGCATAAGGCGCTGCTTCAGCAGCAGGTCAGCGCCAACCAACGCTCGCGCCTTGATATCTCGCTCGCGACGTCGGCGCTGCCCCGCGACACGCCTGTGCTTGTCGTGTCGTCAGCAGAGATGTGCAACGACAAACAATGGAACCGGTACCAGCGGCTGCTCCTCAAGCTCACCGACCGCGTCGTGGCGTGGAAAATCCTCGAGGGCCCGCACAATCTGTGGTGGAACAAGGCGGCCGAGAAGGATCTCACTGCGCAGCTCGAGGCGTTTGTGGCCTACGTCAAGTAAGCAGGGGAGAGCTGTTAGCATACCATAAGTAGCAGATAAATAATTACAATAAATTATGAGCTTCCGAAGTTGGAGCTCCCGAAGCTGGAGTGCCCGGAGTTTGAGAGATGGAAGCTAGAGCGACGGGAGTTGAACGCCAAAGCATCCGAGTTCCCGGCCGGGTTCCGAGCCCGGGCCGAGCACACGCCTGCGCGTGCTCAGCCGAGGCCGAGATATCAAACCTACTCGACTTCGCTTGCTTCGTCGATTCCGTCGCAGTCGTCGTCGCTGAGCTCCTCGAGATCGAACGTTTTGCGGCACAGCGGGCAGTCGAAGTACGGGTACTTAGCGACGAGCGAGAGGCGGATGCAGCGGTAGTGCCACATGTGGAAACATGGCGACACAAACAGCGAGCTCGTTGCCAGCAGCGGCTCGAGGCAGATCGCACATGTGTCGATCTCGCCGTCCGTGGACGCGTTGGGCGCCATGGACACGAGCTTCTCCATCTGGAGGCGCTGGTACTCATCCGGAGCGCGCGTCGACACGCCATCGATCTCGACGCGCACGCGGATGGCCCGGTAGTGCGGCTCGGCGCCGCCGCGGAAGTCCACGCCGAACCGCAGCACGTCGCCAGTTCCGATGCCGTGCAGAGCCGACGGCACGCCAGCGGGGCTTAGCCGGTTGTTGTTCACAAAAGTGCCCGAAGAGGAGCCCACATCCTTCAGGAACCACGAGCCGTTTTCGAGCACGAGCTCGGCGTGCTTGCGGCTCACTACTTTCGACAGGTACACGACGGGCCGGCACTTATCCTCGCTGCTGTCGACGCGGCCGAGCTGCACGATGCCGTCCGACTTCAGCTTGCGCACCACGGTTTTTGGGTGAGCTGCCGAGCTGTGCGCGTGGTCCATGAGCGGCACCAGCCGGATAGTGTGCTTCGCGGGCCCGGCCGCACCCTCGGCCTTCGGCTCGGCCTCGTAAACAGTGCGCCGGTTCACAAGCGTTTGAATTTGCTCCGGCGTCGGCTTGTCGGCGAACGACGAGATTGAGTTCACGCTCGTCGTGTGGGGGATGGTCGTGCTCGAGCCGTTGGCCGCGCCGGCATTGGGCCCGCCAAGATGTGTGTCGCTGCGCGCGCTCGGCGCAACGGCCTCTGCCGCCTCGGATTGCGATAGTTGCGGTTCCATTTGCGGTCCGAATATGAAGAGGGGAAGTTAGGCGGTGGTCGGTGGTGCGGCTGCGCTTGTGTTTATATGCCCGTGTTTATGGGAGGAAGGGTGTCTTACCTAGATTGGGATCTTATCACGGGGCACGGAGAGTGGGGGGAAGAGAAAAGGGTCGGTGCCATTTCAGGAGCGCGCGTCTCGCAGCTCGCCTTGGAGACCGAATCACGTGCTGTTTCATGCCTATTCCTAAACGCAGCAGCCAACTCTTCACACAACGCGAAAAAAAAAGTGTGCGGCTGCAGAAAGTGTGTCCGTAACCGGCGCCGCCCACTGCAAGGGATATGTTGACTCAAAAGGTATGTTAATGATGGTCCAAGTGACATTTTACGTTAAACCCAGCTCTTCGATCGCAATCATGAGACTAGTAGTAACGAACATTATCTGAGACGTGCTAACACAATACCCAGAAAGACCTAGATCTTAAGAAAATAGTATGTACATTTTTAGCGCTTTGCCGCACCGGCCCGGAACGTGACGATGTCGCCGTCCTCCATGACGTAGTCTTTGCCCTTTGTGGCGATCTTGCCGAGCTTGCGAAGCACGGCCTCGTCCGGCGAATGCGCAAGGACGTCAGAGAACTTCGTGACCTGCGCCGTGATGAAAGTTTTGGCGAGATCGGCGTGGATCTGGGCAGCCGCCTGCGGCGCCGTCGTGCCCCGCCGGATCGTCCACTCGCGGACCTCGTCGGTTCCGGCTGTGAAGAAGCTCTGGAGCCCGAGCGACTGCCGAAGCGCCAGCACGATGTCCGGCAAATTGCTCCCGATGCCCTCGCCGAGCTCGGCAAGTTCGGCGCGCGCCTCTTCGTCGCTCAATTGCGCAAGGCGCGACTCGAAGTTCACGCTCAGCGGCACGACGGCCGCCCCGGGCTGCGCCTCGGCCGCCCACCGCCGCAGATCGGCAACCACTTCGTCAGGGTTGCCGAAGACCCAGTCCTCCTCGCTGATGTTTGCGACATAGACGCTCGGCTTCGTCGTCAGTAGGTTGAGCTGGCGCAGATACTTAGCGTGCAAGTTCGGGTTCCAGTCCGGCAACGAGTCCACGCGCTTGCCGGCGTCGAGCGCCTTCATTGCAAGATCGCAAACGGCGGCCATCTCGTTCGTCTCGATCCGCTGCGGCGACTGCGCCGGCATCGTCTTTACGCGGCGCTGGCTCTGCTCTAAAGCCTTCAGCACGAACTCCATGTCCTTCAGCACGAGCTCGTCGTGGATAATCTGTGCATCCCGCACAGGATCGACGCTGTTCTCAACATGCACGATGTCCTCGTCGTCGAATGCCCGTACCATCTGGAACAGCCCATCTACGGCGCGGATGTTCGCCAAAAAGGCGTTTCCAAGACCCTCGCCGCTGGCAGCGCCCCTAACGAGTCCGGCAATGTCCACGATGTTGAAACTGGCCGGAACGACCGAAGCTGGCTTGTACCAGTCGACGAGCTTGGCGAGCCGCGTTGACGGCACGGCTACCTTGGCTTCCTCGGGCTCGATTGTCGCGAACGGGAAGTTCGCAGGATGGCCTAGCGAGCTGCGCGTTATTGCCTGGAAAAACGTCGACTTGCCGACGTTCGCCAGCCCGACGATGCCGCCGGACAGATTTGTTTTGGCGCGGCCGAACATAATGCCCTAACCCCAAACCCCGAAGCACTATACCGCCGCACACCGCCGCACACCGCCAGGCACCGCCGCATACCACAAGGGCACCGCCATGCACTGTTAGCAAAAACCCACCCTTGAACTATCCTACCCATACATACGTACTTGTTTACCGAAGCTTCGCGACATACTCGCGCTGCGCGCAGTCGGCCGGCAGCTCGACGGCTTTCTGAAGAATGGCGACCGTGTTCTCGACGATGGCCGGATCGACCGTACCGGCGTCGGCACTGAACTTAACGGTTTGGAGCCAGGCCCGCGCGTCGGCCTCAGAGTAGTCGAAGTGCGCGGCTATGTACTCAACGGCCTCGTCCGGGTGCGCCTCGAAGTACTGAATGCCGTCGTTGATGGCCGCGGTGAACTTCTTGAGCAGGTCCGCATGCTCACCAACAAGCTCGCGGTTAGCAACAACGACCCACGACGGCCACGGCGTGTAGATCTCGCCGATCTGCTTGATCTCGCCGTTGTCGTAGTACTTCTTCGACGTGAAGTACTCCCACATAAAGAAGTCAGCCGTGCCGCCGTTCACGGCAGCCCTGAGGTTCGCAAAAGTGTTGCAGACCTCGTACCGGAAGTCGGCCGACCATCCTTTCTGTTGCTGCAGCACGCGCGACATCACGTCTGAGCCCGAGCCCATGCGGGACACGCCGCAGACCCGGCCCTGCAGCTCGTCCTCGCTCTTAAGCTCGCGCTCCGTGCCCGTGCTGACCGCCCACTGCAGCGGGCTCTGCACGTACGTGCCCACTAGCCGGTAGTGGTCGGCGCCAGCCGCAATTCCGCGGATGAACGCCTCCGTCAGCCCAACCGCGGCCGTGATCTCGCCCTCACTGAGGCTCTGGATCAGGTGGCCCGAGCCCGACGGGAACGGCTTGAACTCGACGTCGACGCCGTGCTTCGCGTAGAACCCGTGCTTCTCAGCGAAAAACAGCGGCGTGCTAAAATGCTCAGGGATGTATCCGACTACCAGCTTCATGGCAAGGGTACCGCTCCGATCGCCCGCCTGTAGAGGTTGGTCGCAGGAGGCCGGCTGTTTTCCCCAGCTATAAGCGATGCTACTATTATATTGCGCCAAATGAGACCTCGCAAAAGAGTAGTATTATGTAGAATGATTATGTGTGTATGTATCCATTTGGCGATCCGGATGGCCTCCGCGATCTGTCTATGTTTTGTCCCGCAGCGAGTTGTAGTGCGCGCCGAGCCCGAACTTCTGCTGGTAGTAAGCCAGCGTGAGCGGAAGAACGTCCGGGAACTGCTCCTCGTTGACCGTCAGCGGCGGCTGTGATGCAAAAAAGAGTTTCACGGGCACCGAGTACAGCCCCGACGCGGCCATGATCTCGAGCTGCCCGCCCCACATCGGCGTGTTCTCGAGGGTGTCCGTGTACGAGTCAATGTCCTGCGGGTCCTCGTTGTCATCAGTCAGAAGGTACGGCCCGAACTCCTCGGCGTGCTGCCTGATGTAGTTCGCGATCTCGGAGCGCAGGTGCCGGTAATCGACATTGATCTGCCGCCGTTTCTCGAGCTGGTCAGACAGCGAGTGGAACAGGCAATGACCGTCCGGCTGTACCTCATACTCAACGAGACCAGCCTGAGCGATCGTGGAGTTCATGCTGTTCAGCTCGACCTGCCGTTGCTGCGTGACGTCCTTAGCCTCGACCTCGGCCTGCTGGACCACACGGGCACGCTCGCGCTCGCGCTCAGCCAGCTTCTCCCGCCGTCTATTCCGCTTCTTTTTGCCCTCAGCGTCGGGGCCGTCAGTGTTGGGGCCGTCGGTTTTGGGAACGTCGGTTTTGGGGACGTCGGTTTTGGGGCTGTCAGCGCCGGATGGTGCGTCGGTGGCGTCGCGCTTCGGCTCGTTTTTGGTAGACTTCGAGCTGAATGCGTTCTTGATCCCTTGCTGGATCGAGTGCAAGTGCGGGTGCTTCACCTCGGCCGGATCAGCCTCCTTAGCCGGGGCATCATCGCCTACCTTATTTTTGGGCTCCCCAGAGTCAACGCTCATCGATGCTAGCAGCTGCTGCGCGAAGTCCGCACCGTCATCACCGGCGTCGTCTGCCTCGTAGACGTACGCCTGCTTCTTGTGCGACTTCTTCTTTGCCATGTACCAGCGCTCGCTTGGAAATTGGTCGGCTGCCCTTGGCCCTGGTGGTTTCACCGAGATAAATAAATGAAGTGAGCAAGCAAAATTGTACAAATAATTATAATTGGGGCACTCGTAATGGTTTGGAAGAAAGGGTCATCAAAGTAAATAAATAAATAAATAGACATCGCAGGTCAGTCCCAAGGAAGCGGTCACTGATAGTTGGGAAAAGAGTGACTGTACTCAAACTGGCTCAGATTCGTTCCATAAGGTCCTCTGCCTCGCCCGAAACAGGCTTGACAGAGGAGTTGTGCGACCCACTCACAGCCTGCGTCAATTCTGGACTCATCGGCAGCCGCTGGCCGAAGGCGTAGTAGTCCCGGGGCTCAGGCTTAACGGGCCACTCTGGCGACATGTACTGGCCGTTCAACGCTGGGCTGAGTGACGGCGTCATGACATAGGGCGAGCCCATGCCGAAGTGTACAGAGTTCGCCATCGAGCTAGTGTTCATTGGGCTGGAGTTTACTGGATTGGAGTTCATCAAATTGAGGTTCATTGAGTTAAAAGAATTGGGGTTCATTGAGTTGAAAGAGTTGGGGTTCATCATATGCATCGATTTGGCGTACTGCGAACTCGAGTCTACTTGATGCACGGCCATACGACTTGAGGGGAGGACATGGTGGGGCGGCACGCCAATAGACGTGCCCTCCGACTCAAAATGGTTCTTTGCACGCTGGTGTCGCACCAGATGGTCTTTCCGAGTGAACTTACGTTTGCAAATAGCACACTGGAACTGAGGTGCGGCGTGCGTACGCCGGTGCTTTGCGAGGTTGCTGCTCTCAGCAAATCGTTTCCCACACCCGGGGAAATTGCACACGAGCGGCTTGTGGCCCGTGTGAACGCGCGAGTGCACAGTTAGGTTTTTCAGTGTCCGGAAACAGTGGCCACACTGCTCGCACTTGAAGGGTCGTTCTTCCGTGTGGCTCTGCATGTGCAGCTTAAGCCGCGTGTCGTCGCTCAGCTCCCGCTTGCACACATGGCACTTGAATTCGGCCGTGCGTGCATGGGTCTGCAGGTGTCGCACAAGCTTCTGCTTCTGGTTGAAGGGTGCCTCCTCGCGCCCACAGCCCTCCCACCGGCAGGTCGGCGGGCTCACTGTGTCGATGTGGTGGTGCACAATGTGCGCATTGAGCTCCGTGGCAGTCAAAAACTCTTGGCCACAAATGTGGCCACCAGTCATGGCCCACCGGCACTGGTGGTTCTCGGCAGTGATACTCTCGGGTGTGTTGAGACGGGGCAACGAAGAGGGATCGATCTTGAGACGTCCGTCGGACAGGTCCGGATCAGCCACCACAGCACCGTAAGGCACCGGTGAACTGCGGGGCACCGCTGAAGTGTGGGGAATTGTTGCACTGTGGGACACCGTTGAAGTGTGGGGTACCGTTGATCCGTGAGACACCATTGTGCTACCAGAGACTGCGGGATTTCCCGGAACCATGGGGCCCGAGGGCACCATGGAGTTGCCGCGAAACTCACGTCCGCTACTGCCATTGGAGCCGCTGCTAGAGCTACTGGCAACACTTGAGTGGCTCGCAACACTTGAGTGGCTAGCAATACTTGAGTGGCTGGGCACTCGGGATACAGCGGTGTCGCCCGTCCAGTCTCCATCAGAGGCATGCTTGATAGCGTAGGGCTTCTCATACGACATGTGGTCGTGTGTGACGACATCACACGAATGGTGCGGTTTGGAGGACTCTTCGAAGTGGTTTTCGCGGAAGTGCTCCATAATTTCGTCTAAGTTCAGCATCTCGTGGCACGAGTCCCAGTGACACTCCACGGCCTGTGGCGTATAGCGGGGTGGTGACCGCGTCGGCACGTAGGCCGGCTCACCAAGCGAGTTGAATGTCTTCTCGGGTGTCACCGGCTGACCATCAATGTCGGGCAGGCTCGTGAAATGGTTCAGCAGGTGCTGGTCCAGGTCCTTCTCATCGCTGAAACAGAATTCGCGGTCATGCGTGTCCCAATGGCAGTAATAGTTCTCCATTCCCCGGTGCACCGCTCTCTATTGCAAATGAAAAATCAGGTAAGCTGGAAAAACTGACCTCAGCGCTCTTGGTAACTCTCTTTTTCCGTGTGTCACTAGCGCACTTGCATACGAATGTAAGGGGGGTACTCACTAAGGGCGAGGGCATAACACACGTGAGAAAACCGTAGATGGCTGATATGGGAGAGCCAGGCACGACTCCGTGCCATCAGTGAACAGCAAGCGCAATCGATATAGTATCTATTTTTCAAGACCCAGAGTTTACGCGCCTGAGCCCCAAATTTTAGCCAAGAGTTTTCCAAGTGGGCCGGCCGTTAAACGATCCAGACCGGTAGGGTTCGTACTACTACTACTACTCGGGTGTTTTCTGGACCCGGGACGGGGTACCGGGGGGTGCGGATCTGTTATACAAATCGAGAGTAAATATTGAGCAATGAGGTGTTTATGATCGGGTGTGTTATTAACCATATGTGCGAATGAGATATATTGAGCCCATTGTCGGCATCGAATGGGAAGAGCCTGTTCATGGGGGAATGTGTGTGGATCTTACAGATATAAATCAGAACAGAACCTGAATACAAGATATATTCTTCACACCATCCTGAACGGACTGGGAAATCACCAAGGGGGCAGCCGTTAGGAGGGGTTTTTCGGCAGGGCCTTCCCGATCCTCCTCACCGGCCAACATATTAGGTTAGGTTTCCTCCGCATCCCAGATCGAAATGGCCGGTGATCGCCGTCCGCCTGCGATCGTGGCATTCGAGAAGGCGCTTTTGACAGACAGTGATGACGATAAAATCATCAGTGTAAACGACTGGGCTCCGCACAACTCACCGGCGCGCCGGAGGCGCCGTGCAGGGTCTCCACGCGAAGACAATTACGGTATTGCCTACACTTTGTTGCGGTGGCCATTATTTTTCCTGCTCACTCTTTGGATATGGCTCCTACTGTCTATATATTTTCTTCTGCGGCTGTGGGTGGTCAGCAATGAGTCTCTTGTAGTCTGGCGCGGGCGTCGGAGATTTCTGCGGGAGAAGTTGCGCGAGGCGAGCAGCTTCCCTGTGTGGCTGAATTGGGCCGAAATTCTTGACGAATACTTGGGATTTGTTACCTGGAAGCGTGACCCGCGCTCTTTGAGCTACGACTGGCGCACTGTGGTCCATCTCGTCGAGGAGATCAAGGCGATCCCCCATGGCCCGTTCCGTCGCGAAAGTGACAAGCCGCACATTGAAAAGCTGTGCGTGATCTTGGAAGGTGCAATCAAGTACAATTTCGCTGGTATCCACAACCCGCAGCTTTTCTCGCAGTGCTACTCGGGGACGAAGTACGTCGTACGCGAACTGAACCAGCTGCTTATAAACCGCATTGACGAGCTGCGGCGCACTGACGACAAACTGCTGCCCGAAAATGTCAAGAATATCCTGTTTGGTATGTTTGACAAGAACCTCGGCAAGTCTGCGCTGTGCCTGAGCGGCGGCGCCTCGTTCGCGTACCGCCACTTCGGCATCGTCAAGGCCTTGCTCGATGCCAATCTTTTGCCAGATATAATCAGCGGTACGTCGGGCGGTGGACTTGTTGCTGCCCTTGTATGCACCCACACGAACGAGGAGCTCAAAACATTGCTCACGCCCAGCCTCGCCGAGCATTTAACGGCGTGTTGGGAGCCGTTCCCGGCCTGGTTCTTCCGGTGGTGGCGAACCGGTGCGCGATTCGACCCTGTAGACTGGGCCGAGCGGTGCCGCTTCATCACGCGCGGCGACCTCACATTCAGAGAGGCTTATGAGCGCACGGGCAAGGTACTGAACATCTCGACGGTGCCTGCGGACCCGCACTCGCCCGTGATTTTGCTGAACCATATAACAAGCCCGGACTGCGTGATCTGGAGCACGCTGCTCGCGTCGGCTGCCGTACCGGGGATTCTGCCGCCGGTTGTGCTCATGATGAAAACGAAACGCGGCGAGTTTTTACCGTATTCGTTCGGTTCGCGGTACCGCGATGGCAGCCTACGTACTGATATTCCATTGCAGGCTTTGAACACGTACTTCAACGTGAATTTCAGCATCGTGTCCCAGGTGAACCCGCACGTCAAGCTGTTTGCATACCTGCCCCGCGGCCAGGTCGGCCGGCCCGTGAGTCACAAGTTCTCGAAGTCGCGGTGGCGCGGCGGGTTTCTATTTGCGGCGCTCGAAACGAGCGTCAAGCTCGAGATCCGCAAGTGTCTTAAGCTCGTGCGCAACCTCGACATCGCGCCGCGAATTATGGACCAGGACTGGTCGAACGTATTTCTCCAGCGCTTTGAGGGCTCCGTGACGGTATGGCCAAAAATCAAGCTCACGGACTTCTGGTATATTCTCGCGGATCCGACTGAAGAACAACTAGCTGCCATGATGGACAGCGGCGAGAAGACCATGTACCCGAAACTCCTCATGGTGGAGCATTTTATGAGTCTTCAAAGAGCCGTAGAAAGGAAGCCGGCTACAAGCACTGGAGAAAATCGGCGTACTAAGGGACAATTTAGAGAGAACCATCGTGATGGGGGATCAACGTGATCGATCGGAAGTTGCTTCGGCGCGAAAACAGGGATTTTCTGCAGCAACCAAGACCAATTATTTATTCATTTATATAGAGACTATTTATCTCTTTAATCTCTTGTGCACACCTGCTTGTCGCCAGGCACACCAGGTGCGGCTTCTAGTTCATTCGTTCTAGTTCCGTCACCTGACCCTCGTCCCTACGACGAAATATCACTCCACCACGAACATTCCACCACGACGACTGTGATGAAGGTTGAAGTGCACGATTTGAAGCACGATAAGTGGTTTCTGGAGGCCGAGCCTTCGGAGACTATAGCCCAAGTCAAGGAGCGCAATTACGAGGAGCATGGTCTTGACCGCGGCCTTGTGCAGAAACTCATCTTCTCAGGCAAGATTCTGAAGGACACGGACACGCTCGAGTCCATCAAGTACGTCGAAGGCAAGGGGTTCCTCGTGTGCATGGCAAGTAAGGCGCGGAAACCTGCGAAGCCAAAGGAGACGACTCCGAAGGCGGCAGAATCCTCGGCGGCCCCGGCGGCCCCGGCAGCTGCTGCCGCCACCACCGCCGCCCCTCCAAGCCACCCAGAGCCCAGCACGGCCCCTCTCGTGCCCTCGCAAGAGCAGGGATTCCTCTCGGGACCTTCGGCGCTCGTCACTGGCTCCGAGCTCCAGGGAATCGTCAACAACATCATGGACATGGGCTACTCGCAGCAGCAGGTTCTGCTTGCGATGCGCCGTGCGTTTAATAACCCCGACCGGGCTGTGGAGTATCTTGTGACCGGCCAGATTCCCGAGCAGCCCGAGACTGCCGAGCCGTCGGATGCTGAGATGGGCGAGGCACCCAGCTCTGAGGCGCCGGCAGGCGAACCGGCTACCAGTGAGACGGGTGCGAGCGCAACACCTGCTTCCGGTGCTTCCGTCGCGGGCTCCGAGCCGGCCTCGGGTATCGACCGCGACCTGTTTGACGCGGCCGACCGCCAGGCCCAGGCCGAGGAGGAGGGCGAGCAGGTCGAGGAGGAGATCGACTTTCAGCAGCTGCTCGGTCTCGACGATGCCCAGCTCGACGAGCTCCGCGCGGCCGTGCGCCAGAACCCGAACCAGTTGCTCCAGATCCTCGACCCGATCGTGCGCTCGAACCCGGCGCTGGCCGAGACACTCATTAATAACCTCGACCAGTTTTTGTGGTACATGACAACTCCCGAGGACCGCGAGGCTCTAGGAGCGCAGGTGTTCGGCGATTCCGGTATCGGCGGCGCGAGCGGCGTGCCTGAGGGCGCCCAGGTCATTTCGCTTTCCGAGGACGAGGCCGCCGCCGTGCACCGCCTCATGGAGCTTGGTTTCGAGTGGGAGGTCGCGGCTACTGCGTACCTTGCGTGCGATAAGGATGAGGAGATGTCGGCGAACTACTTGTTCGAGCATGGAAACGATATGGACTAGGCATAGACGAGTGGAATAAGGCTATTATTATTTTTTTTTGCAGTATATATTTAGGCAGTATATAATGAGTTCGCTCGTGAGTCGGGCGCCGTGTAGTCGTACGGCGGGTTACCAGGCCGCACAACGAACGTCGTGAGCCAGCCGGCTGCGTGAGCGGCATCAATTTCCTTGGGGTTATCACTGTAGAAGCGGTAGCTCTGCGCGCCGATCTGCGACGCGATCTTTGTGTAACTGCTGGCCTCAGTCTTCGGCCCGCCGTTCACGGTGTCGAAGTAGCCAGCGATCAGCGGCGTGAGATCGCCGTGGTTCGTGTACTTGAACAGAAGTTGCTGCGCCGGGACGCTGCCCGATGAATAGATATACACCTGCTTCCAGTGCTGCATGGCCTGCACGGCGTCATCGTAGATCGGGGCTTTGATCTCTCCGGATTCATAGCCAGACCGCCAAAGGAAGCCTTGGAGCGCCTTCAGATAGCCAATTTTCTGGTCGCGGCTCATAAGGTCGCGGATATGCGCGAGCAGAGCATCGCTAGTTACTGTTGTTTCGGCCGGGAATGCCGCCAGGTAGCCCTCGATCTCAGAGCGCGCTGCGTTCAAAGGAAAGCTCAGTTTGGGGATCTCTTCCTCACACTTTTTCAGTGCGTACGGAAAGAGAACATCGTGCACGAAACTTATTGGGCACACCGTGCCTTCAATGTCCAGTACGTTGGTCGCCATTCTCGGAAAGTAAAGTCAGCTGACCAATCAGGGTCGGTCACCTCTACGCACCGCGCGAACAAAAGCACAAGTTGGATTCCATGTGCAAAATGTAAGAACGAGTTATCCTAGCTAGCTATTAGAATCAAATCGAACGAATCATTTCTATTTTTCAATCACCGATCGTACAACATTCCCATGAGACAAAAGGCCGAAATTTCAGTAACCCTACCCCTTAATGTGATACGGTGACCTCATTCACTTGCAGACGGCGCAGAGAAGCGCCAAAAACACAGCCTGTGAATCATATCACACATCAGGAAAGGCCTTATGTTTAAGTAGGTGCTTTGTAACGGTAACAATAAATTCTATACTTCAGTCTCGCTCCCTATCATTCCGTAGTACACCGGCAGCAGCACGGTCCTGCTGATAAGGGTGCGGGTATATCACACCCGATTGTATACCCTTTTCTGGAAACGGCTCAGGCGCGAAATAAGGTAAGCATCGCACTGTAGCAGTCATGAATGCCATGAGTAGCACCTGGGAGCGCTTCTCCAGTGCTCCCGAGATGATGCTCTTGGCCTTGAAGACGCGCGGGCTGGATGTGTCCTCCATGGTGCGCCCGGGAACAAGCGCGGGCAAGACGTCCTCTTTGGACTTCGCCCCGTCTAATGCGACGAGCCCACCTCCTACGAGCCCGATCTGGAACCATTTCTGGGGTGACATGTCTTGCGTAAAGCCTAGTGGTGCTATCAAGATTTTTAACTCGGAAACGGCGTTTTTGACGACCTGTTTCGTGACGGCAGTGGCGCTTGGGCTCACCTTGACGATGCTCGTGCCTGTACTTTTGCGGATCAGAGAGCTGCTCAAGGTGGAGCGCGCCAAGCCCACGCTGCAAGGTCAAATGGCCACGTTGATGGCACTCATCGCGCCGCTTCTGATTCTCTACACGGGCGACTTTCACCACGCACCGCCGCTCGTGAACATTGTTGTTGGGTCATTTGGCCTTATTGTAGCCGCTCTGAGCTATATTCAGGACGGCCGTGTCCTTATTAGCGTGCCAGAGGTGCTGTTGTACTGGTTAGGCGGCATGTTTTTCTACTTTGGCTGGGCGGCCGATGCCGTGCTTAGCACCGGAATCACATCGGCAGTTCCCAAAATTCTGGCCACTGTTTTCTCGTTTGGCGTGTTCATGCTGGAATTAACGAACTCCGAGCGCCACCCACGTAACTCATACGACGACACCTCCATTTTCTCTCGCATCTCAATTGCTTACACAGAGAAGCTGATGGCTAAGGACAGCGTAATTACCCACGACACACTCCTGGATCCTCCAACAGATATGAATGCCCTTGTTACCAACTACGAGCTCGCCGCGATCCTGGATCAGTATCCGGCGACCTCGAAGTACCGCATAGTTCTGGCACTCAAGGATTTGCTGAAAGGAACTTTGTACAAGATGGTTGCGCTCGCCGTTGTTGCTACACTTGTCATGATGAGTTTCCCTGAGGTCATTGGTATGTTTTTGAGTTCACTTTCCAGGTATTCGGCGGGTAACGCGCCAATCTATGAGGCGTACTATCTCGCCATTCTTTTGGGCGTGATCCCGATTGTCAACCTATCATTTGATAACATGGGCGTCGTGACTGCCAATTACCTCGAAAACAAAGCTCGGGCCGGCCTCCTAACTGTCATGTACCGCAAGGCCATGCGGCTGAGCCCGGGAGCGCGCGAGAAATTCGATCCAGCTAAGATTATGAACATGATAAGTGTCGACACTCAACAGGTATTCATGCTTGGCAGTCAGCTTCCAGAACTGGTAGCGATGCCGCTCGCGCTGGTCCTCTCCACCTGGCAGTTGTGGCAGTATGTCGGTCCATCATTTTTCTCAGCAATTCTTGTGTACCTGATTGTTATTCCGTTTTCTACGATAATGTCTGCGCTATTGGGTTCCTGGCTTCCGGAGTTGATGCGGCTTAGAGATGTGCGCAACAAGCTTACGACGAACGCCTTCCGCTGTATCAAGTCTCTGAAGTTGCACGCTTGGGAAAAACCGTTTTACCAGCGTATTGCCGATATGCGTAATAAGGGAGAGCTCGGTTTCATTCTCAAGAAAATTTATGTCACCCTTGCTTTGACCGTGATGTGGAACTCGAGTGGTGACTTGGTGGCTTCCGCTGTGTTCGTAACATTTTTGTGGCTGCGCATGGGTACACTTACGGCCGAAATAGTCTTCCCGTCGTTGGTATTGCTACAGAGTGCCTCATCCTCCATTCTTATTTTCCCGCAGGCATTGAATACGGCTCTCCTGGCTTTGAACGCTCAACGCCGAATCAACGAATTATTGATTGAGGAAGATCACGATCATGCGAATTACTACCGGTTCCCCCTCGACGGTCCTGTTGGGTTTGAGGACAGCGCTATCGCCCTGGAAAAGGCCACTATCAGCTGGAATGGTGAGGACACTGATGAGAAAATCGCTATCAAAGATCTTAGCTTCCAAGCAACTAAAGGCGACCTCGTGTGTATCGTTGGTCGAGTTGGCGCTGGTAAGAGTGCCCTTTGTCAAGCGCTATGTGGCGATCTCGCCGTCATTAGTGGCGATGTGGTCGTGAGGGGCGGTATGGCATACTGTTCGCAAGAAGCCTGGCTCCAGAACTATTCTGTGCGGGAAAATATCATTTTTGGGCAGCCCTTTGACGAAACTTGGTACAACAAAGTCGTTGATGCCTGTGAATTGACCGCGGATATTGAGCAGATGCCGTTAGGTGACAAGACCGAGGTGGGTGAGCGAGGAATTTCTCTGAGTGGAGGCCAGAAAGCGCGAGTGGCTATTGCGAGAGCAGTGTATTCGCGGGCCGACGTGTTGGTACTCGACGATGTTCTCAGCGCTGTTGACGAGCACGTTGGCGGCGCTCTTATCAGAAAATTATTCTCAAGCGAAGGATTGCTGGCAAACCGCACTGTTGTTCTTGCGACCAATAACGTCAAGGTGCTCTCCCACTCTTCCCTCATCATTGCGCTGGAAAAGAAGCGTGTTGTTGAAACTCTTTCTTTTAAGGATGTTGTTTCGCAGGGCCAAGCTTCGGTTGTGTATCGCCTGATCGAGGAATTCGGCCACGCTGATGACCTGAAGCAAGAATCTCATCACATTGGTGACCGCAAAGAAATCGTGTTCAAGCGTGAGAACGCCGATCCGTATGCGTTCCCGGCGAATTTGCGCGAAAAGCCGGCTGAAATCAGCGCATTGGATGTGCGCACTGAAGGTGATCGGGCCGAGGAGGAAGAAGGCGACAACAAGAAGATTGATTCACTGGCCGTTTTCAAGCGATATTTGGTTGGTGACTCTATGTTGACCTTCTTGACTTGGCTTGTGATTCTAGGAATTTCAACGGTTCTCACAAACTCGGCCATTGTTTATATGGGATTTGCCACGAGTCGCGATCTCGATAACCTGGTAGATGGGTGTTGGTACATGGTGGGCTACGTTCTAGTTACTGTCAGTTCGGGCATTGGTATATGGTGTGCACAGGGCTTTATTCTTTACAAGATCGGACTGCGCAACTCACGCGACTTCCATGACAGCATGCTGTGGAATGTGTTCCACGCACCGATGACTTTTTTCGACGTGACGCCCGTCGGCCGCCTTATCAACCGGTTCAGTGGAGATATTTCCATGCTTGACGAAGTCATGCCGACTATGTTCTACTATATGATTAGATCGGCCGTCAACACTTTGACGGTTATTGGTGGTATCATAATTGGCTCTCCCATCGTCATTCTTGCCGTGATTCCATTGTCATGGTTGGCCAATCGGTCCCGGGCAATGTACGTGCCAATGCAGCGTAAGGTCGTGCGGATCAGCTCGGCCGCGAACTCTCCTATCTTGTCTCTTATTGAAGACAGTTTGAAGGGCCAGACCAGTATTCGCGCCTTTGACCACCTGAACCAGTATATTGACATGTTTGACCAGCGAGTCGACTACTGGTCGAAGGCGGCCTTCTACAGCGCGAACTTGACGCAGTGGCTGGGCTTCCGTATTCAGGCATTGACAACGGGGCTTTTGTTGGCAAGTGCACTGGCAGTGACGCATCTTGTCAGTTTGGGGTACTTAACAACTGGTTACGCAGCGGTGATTCTCAATTTCGCTCAGCGTGCCGGCGTCATGGTGAGGCAGACGATCCTGTTCTTGGCCCAGGCGGAGACCAGTAGTGTTTCGTTGGAGAGGTTGATGGAGTACATTGACATCAAGCAGGAGGCCGCTGCCGTGATCGAGGCGACGAAGCCCGAGCCGGCCTGGCCGGAGCATGGCGAGGTGACCTTCAAGAACCTGTCGGCTAAGTACACGGAGGATGGTCCCAAGGTACTAAACGACCTCTCGTTTACAATCAAGGGCGGCGAAAAAATCGGCATCGTGGGCCGCACAGGTAGCGGAAAGTCTACGCTAACACTGGCCATCTTCCGCATCCTTGAGGCCTGCGAGGGCCACGTGGAGATGGACGGTATCGACACATCGATACTTGGCCTGTTTGACCTGCGGTCGCGGCTGTCAATTATTCCACAGGACGCACAGATTTTCGACAGCACTGTGCGCGAGAATCTCGACCCGCTGCGGACGACTGACGACGCCAAATTGTGGGAGGTGCTCGACCTATGCAAACTCAAGGACCACTTTGAGGCCACGAACGGACTAGATACAGAGCTCACGGACTCCGGGAGCAACCTCAGTCGCGGCCAAGCCCAGCTTCTTTGCCTTGGCCGTGCTCTTGTTCACAAGTCCAAGGTTTTGGTGCTTGACGAGGCCACGGCGTCCGTGGATCAGGAAACCGACAAGCTCGTTCAGGAAACAATCCGCAAGAACTTTTCTGACCGGACGATCATTACTATTGCCCACCGACTCAATACCATTATGGACTCCGATCGGATTATTGTTCTTGATAAGGGCGTGATCCGAGAATTTGATTCGCCCGAAAATTTGCTCAACGCCCGAGGACTGTTTTACTCATTACGCAACACCGAGAAGCGCGAGCAACTCGAGCTCGAGCAAACTTGCTGACACCACTCAATTTTTTTTTCTCTCTTCTCCTGAATTTATTTTCAAATCACTGCCCCTTCCCCCCCACAGTGACACCCGGACGCAATCTCTGGGTAAGGGTGTGATCTCATTGCTGCCGCCGCCGCCTCAACGGCGCAGCTGCAGCAGCAGGGTAAGAGAGCGTTAACGCTCAGCAAGAAACGGCAACGTGCCTGATCTGACATATATATATATAGATAATTTGATTAGCAGAATAAACCGTAATTTTGGAACCATTGCCAAATGCCCAATGCAGCTACTCCGCACTGTTTGCTGCAGCAGTAGTGACCTCGGCCGACACAACCCCGCCTTTGTAAGCCGGAGTGGGAGATGCATCCGACAACCGCGTAGGGTTCGGGTGGATTGGGCGGCGAGCCACAGCCGTCGTTCAGGCACGTTATTCTAATGGGTAGGGTCACCTTTTGTCTCCACATATTCAGAGCCCACTTGGAACTTTGATCCGCTATACCATTCGCACCTGCGGTTGAGTCTATTTCAGTGGAATCCAAATCAAAAGACTGCAAAAAGCCGACCATAACAGCTTGCTCGTCTATGGAAACGCAGTCAGCTCAGCAACTCGGGCAACCCGATGGCGATATTTCCGCCGCCGCTGAGCCGCCAAGCCCGACGAGCAAGCCGCCCGAAGCAAATAGTGGCAATCAATTACAACCGCCGCTCTCTCCTCTTTCGGCAGAACGGAGCCCGCGCAGTACGAGCCCGCACAGTCCGCGGTCCGAGGACAGGGCCGAGGAAAGAACGGACGATGAGCACGCGACGCGCAGTGCGGAAACGTCCACAAAGCGCGGCGCATGGTCTACACAGGAAGATGAGATGCTCGTGCATTTGGTCGACACTGTGCGACCGCTCAAATGGGTCTACATCGCGCAGGAAATGAAAACGCGCACGTCCAAGCAGTGCCGCGAACGCTATCATAATTACCTCAAACCGAGTCTCTCGCGCGCCCCAATACGCAAAGAAGAGGGCCAGAAAATTGAGGAGCTCGTGGCGATCTACGGCAAGAAGTGGGCCGAGATCAGCCGCCTGCTTCCGGGGCGCTCCGATAACGCGATTAAAAACTGGTGGAACGCCAGCGTGAACCGCCGCCGCGCGTCGCAGGACGCGACACCCATCGCACTCGCGACTGAGCGTCGATCAAGCGCGCTCGTGGGCTCGCAGCCACCAGCGGCATCCGCACCGTCCGTGGCGCCCCCGCCAGTGGCGCCTTCCGTAGGCCCGGCCCAGCCTGTCGGTCCGGCAGCCCCAGCAGCAGCACCTGCTACGGCTCCAGCACAGCCTATGTTCCCGCATCCCGTTCCGCTGTACCCTTCAGGCCACATGGTTCCAACTTTCTCGTTTATGCACCCAATGCCCGCGGGTGCTCCCGTGCCGGGGTCGATCCCCCCCGGAGCGATCCCCCCTGGTGCAGTACCTGCGGGCGCAGTGCCTCCTGGGGCAATTCCTCCTGGATCGGTGCCCCCCGGATCGGTGCCCCCCGGATCGGCGCCTCCGGTATCGGTTCCTCCCACATCGGTACCCCCTGGTGGGGTGCCTCCGCCGCAGGCGCCAGCTGGCCAGCGGCCAGTTTTGTCGCACATTCCACCGCCGTCTGCACCCGCTGCGGACCAGCCCGTGTCGCCGTTGAGCCAGTCGGACGCGCAGCCAATGTCCCCTAAAACTCGACCCCTTCCGCCGCATCTGCAAGAGCCGCATCCGGTGCAGGTGAACTTCAGCTCGCTCTATGCGGAGAAGTTACCGCGAATTGGCCCCCACCATCATCATAAGAGCTCGGTGCACCACTCGTCACCGGCGCCGTACCCCGTGACGCCGCAGGGACGCGCCGACTCACGCGCTAATTCCCAGGCCCGCCTGTCGATCACAAGCCTGGCGTCTTCCTTCACCGGATCGCGGTCGAACTCAGTAGCTGAGGATAGCGCGAGCCCGCAGGCACTGCCGCCGTTGCCCGGTGCGCGGCCTGGGCTCGACGACCACCTATTCTCGCGGATACGACAGAATTCGGATTTCCGCCGGGGATCCACCGACAGCGGGCGCGGTGACACGACGTCACTCTTGCACTATTCGCTGAGCCACAGTCCGGCAGCCCCGTCGCGGCAGACTAGCGTCGACCCCAGCATTCCGGCAGAAATGGCGCCGCCGCAGTCGTCGCGGCAGTCACGACTGTCTATCGCAAATCTCATGAACAACTGATCATTCTGAAAAAAAAAATGAAGAAACCCAGTAATTTTTTATTTATTTTTCTTGTACATTATATATCTAACTAATATTTATCTTGTGTAATGCAGTGTATATTAATTGCCCTTTCCCTACGAGGGCCTCTCTTTGTGGCAATCTATCGATGTCCGGCGTGCGGGGGCCCAATTCGGCACTGACTGAGTTTCTGCGGTCGCAGGGAATCAATGCCAACGAAATTCGGCGGCGTCATGAACGGCGCCAGGAACAGGAGGAAGCTGCTGAGGAGCAGGAGCAGCAAGTAGAGGCCGCCGCGGACGAGGCCGTCGGCGACCAGCCTGCCCAGGACGATGAAGTGGCCCGTATCGCCCGCGCTGCGGCGCGAAAACGCCGTGGCGACGATATGGATGCTGCTCAGCGTGCAAATGAGGGCACGGCGATCTGCCCACAGTGCAATTCGCGGTTCACTCTTACCGTGTACTCGCGGCCCGTAGACCCAGAGAATGAGGCCAATGGGTACCTGTGCCGCAATTGTAGCGTTAAAACATCTAAGGAAGCTAAAAAACGGGCGCCGCGAGGCGCAAATAAGGGCGCAGCCAACAAAAAGCGCAAGAAGATGGCGGCGGAGCTGCTAGATCTGCGGTTCCTCGTGCCGCCAAGTCTCCAGGATTTGTGCATTAATTTAGTTGCCGAGTACATCGACTCCGTGGACGAGCTTGGCGGGCTCACTGTGTCGAGCTTCAACAAGATAAGCCGCATTCTCAGCAAAAATAGACGGCTCTCGTCTAAAACCATGCAGCTGTTTTTGCGGCACGACGTCACGACACTCGAGTTTTGGGACTGCTCGAGCCTCGCGCCGGAGGCCTACAACCTGATCCCGGCTCTGTGTCCGAACCTGGAACGGTTAGTGCTCGGAATGTGCGGGCAGCTCGAGGGTGAGTGTCTCGTGCGAATCGCGCAGCTGCCAAACCTGAAATCTGTGCAGTTGGATGGGCCTTTCATGATCCGCAAAGATGCGTGGATGGACTTCTTCGATATTTGCGGCAGTCGCCTTCAGGCTTTGCGCGTTTCCGGCGTCTACCGCATCGATGCTGAGGTGCTGGCGTTGCTTGCTGAGGGCTGCACAAATTTAGAGGTCCTTGAGTTAGAAAGACTGTGCCAGATGTACGACCCCACACCTCTGCATTTGCTCGGTGCGAACATGCCGCGCCTGAAACGGCTCGTGTTGGGCGGGCTCGAGCCCGAGGCATGGTCGGACGACGCAATGATCCAGATTTTGAACATGGTTGGTGCGCAGCTCGACTCTCTCGTGCTCAAGTACCCTGGAACAAACCTATCAGACCAGACCATTGACGCGATTGCTGCGACCTGCGGCAATTTGCACGCCCTGGAAATCCCCGGGTTCATGAGTATTAGCGAGGAAGCAGTGATCGATATGTTCACCAAATGGCGGCGCGAAAACAGCAACACCGGTGTGCAGAAGCTTAACCTCGAGAAATGTTTTAACATTGGCGAAGCAGGCGTGTCGGCTGCCATTGAGCACTCGGGCGCAACATTAGTCGAGCTAAACATCAACTCCCTGCGCAAAATCGGTCCTGCAGTGCTCAACAAGCTATGCGATCTGCCGAACCTTACGAAACTCGATATTGGATTCGTCGGGCGTTGCGATCCGGCACAGATTTATAAATTGTCTACGTCCAACACCCTCAAGCAGGTTCTGGCGTTCGGTAATATCCGTCTCAGTGGCATGCCCTTGCCAACAGGGGTCACCGTAGTAGGAACTATGTAATCAGCATTATTTTCTTTTATAAAAAAGAGCCTAAAGAGTCGAGTCCACTTTAAAAAACGCCTCAAGGTAGCCAGCAGCCTTAAGACGCTCAGCGTAGGCAGCAACATCGCGGCAAAGCCCCTGTTCCCAGCACTCAAAAACGGTTATCGGGTCGGCTACAGTTTCAAAAAGCTCGGGGGCCTGAGCTACCATTTCAGGGGTCACCTGGTTGCCCGTAGCCCGGTTATACGCTACAAGGTAGGCGGCATCGTCACTTGGGGTAATGCCATGGCGGAGATCAAACCGCACAAGCTCGTTCATGTCTAGTATCAGGTTCTCGCGCGCCGCATCGAGGTGGTTGTGCGCTTCGAGGTAGGCTGCGCGCAGTTGACGAAGAGACCGGTTTTTTGGGTGGTAGCGTACGGCCTCGGCGAGGACGTCACCCGAATCGAGGCTGTGAGTCTCTAAGAATGCGTGAAATCTACGCCAAAAGTGCGGGTAGAGGGCTGTTACAACGAGGCATTTGTGGTACAACTGCACACAGTCGCGCACGGGATTGAATTCACCCAACTTCGTGGCAAGCGACTCGAAGTAGTCGAGATATTGATTCCACACGTCCAGCTCAGCATCGCTCAATGGGTCTGTGCTGAACTCTTGGCGGTGCAATTGGCTCTCGAATTCCCAGCGTTTTGTCGTGACATCACCGACTGCTTCGGCCATCTCCGCCAGCGTCTCGTACGACTCGGCCTGCAAGTCGCTCGCGAGCTGGTAGAATTCAGCATAGTCGTAGAGGTATACACGAATGGCCTCCTTAACGATAGCTACGCGGTCCGCCGTGTCGTCTGCTGTGCGGTCAAGCAGGGTTTTCCAAATACTGGAGCTCAGAAAGTAGCTCCCGACAGCATCTTTCGCGCGTTTAGCATCTTCAGCTGAAGTTGCAGTCTCCAGAAACGCTGTCCACAGCTCCTGGACGTGGGCACACCGCGAAACTGCTTCATCCCACGCCCGGCGCTTGTCCTCGGCCGCGTCCACGAATTGAAGCCAAAACTCGACCACGAGCGGGAACTCGGTCACTGCCCGTTTCAAGGCTACCTTCCGCTCATCAGAAGTGGTTGCTGCACCGATACCATCTCGCACCCGACCAAGTTTCTTTGCCGCGAATTCGCGGGGGTCCATGGGTACGGAAATCACTTATTTTACCACCAAGGAAACAATGACAATCACATACCGCCAGTGACTGTTAAAATAATAATACGGCATGTAGCGCACATAAGCATGAATACATATATACGAATTAGGACGGAATTAGTCTATGCAAAAATTAGATATTTTTTCTTTTTTTCGTTATCGTCATCTCGAGTCGAGCAAGCTGAGCACGCGGCTGGCAAGGGCCGGCACCGCGACCTGCGTGGCGTACAGCGCGTCGTTGCCCTCCTCGTCCGGCGGCGGCGCCTCGATCTCTGCGAGCTTGCGCACGTTGCGCAAGATCTTCTGCGAGCGCTTCACGAGATCGATTATGCGGGCGTCCTCGGACTCGAGCAGCTGCGAGATGGACCACGTCGCGATGTGCTCAAACGTCGGGTCGCCACTTTGCAAGAATGCGATCAAGAAGCCTTCCATGCCGCCCTCGGGCTCGGTCCACGCATCAACGAATGACGTGTAGTCGCTCACCTTCGACGTCAGGTTACCCAGCGCCGCAGCCGAGTTGCCCTGCACCTCGAAGCTATCCACGCGCGTGAGCGGCACGAGCACCTTGACGATGCCAAGATCGAGCAGCCGCGATTTGATCTCGTCGCCGAGAGCCAGCACGGCGATGCACGCGGTGATTTCCGACTGCACAGACGCCGGCACCCGCGTGAGCAGCACGAAAAATTTTTCAACAGCGCCAGCCTCGACGATCTGAAGCTTCGTGCGCTCGCTGCTCGCGGCAAGGTTGCGCAAAGACGACACAACGTGGCACAAAATCTCCTCATTGTCCGTCTTGCCGAGCAGGTCGATCAGCGGCGGCAAGAAGCCAGCATCAACGATTATGCTTTCGTTCGGGGTGTGGATCGAGATATTGCGGATGCACGCAACCGACGCAAGCACGAGCGACGTGTGCGCCGACTGCAACAACTTCAGCAGCAGGGGCAAGCCATTGGCGCGCACGATCTCGGCCTGGTAGTTCACGTCGCTTGCAAGATTGCGCAGCGCCAGCGCCGCCTGGCACTGGATGCGCGGCGAGTTCGAGCCCATGAGATGGATAAGGTGGTGCACCAGATGGGGCTCAGTCTGGGCGAGTCGCAGCCGGTTCTCGGGCTCGACGGCGATGTTCGATAGTGCGGTCGTGCAGTAGTAGCGTACATCCGGGTCTGTGCTCGAGAGCAAGGACACAAGCACGGGGATCGCGTCGGCGTTCACGAGCTCGCGGCGGTTCTCGTCGCTGTGCGTCATGTTCAGCAGCGCGCCAGTGGCATTGCGCTGGACACGCATGTCCTTCGACTTAGCCAGCTTTGTGAGCGGAAGCAGCGCACCGCTTCGCGCAATCTTCGCCTTCGTCTCATCCGACGTCGCGAGGTTCGTGACGCAGCCCACGGCATTGCATTGGACTTCGACGTTCGGCGACATCATCTGCTTCATGAGTGGCCCCAGGCCGCCCATGGATACAATCAGTTTCTTGTTTTCGCTGTTGACGGCGAGATTACCCAAGGCCGCGCTCGACGCGCGCTGGATCTCGCTGTCCGTCGACTGCAGCAACACGAGAATTGGCTCCAAAACACGCGCGTCGACGGGGCTGATGTAGTTCTCCGTGATCTCCGCAAACGTGAGAGCCGCACTACGCCGCAGCTCGAGGTTATCGCTCTGCACAAGCGTCGTCAAGGCGTCCAACGACCGCTCGTTGAAGAGGTCCTGCTCTTCGCGATTGTCGAAGTAGTGCAGCAATGTTTCCACAGCAAGACGCTCCTCTTCAGCTAGGAGGGGCGCTTGCGAGTCCGTGTCACTCTCATGGCGCCAGCCGAGACAGCACGAGCACGCAGAACCCATCTTCTCTTCGTAGGCAACGGGGGCGCTCTAGGAGTTGGTTGTGGGCAACTGGGTTCCGCTCTGGTCAAGGGCTTTTTCTTGCCGCTCCCACGACCCTCCCAAAACGGGCAACCACGAGCGGCAGGACTGGCAATCTCTCTTGCGAGTCGAGGCCGCGGTCGCGCATGCAGCGAAAAGGCTTCGTATTCGGTAGTGACGCGACATTGGCGCGTAACAGCTATGCTTTTTCTTGAGCGAAATTGTGAAAGCGCTGCCCGGGAATGGTTCTGCGTCCCCGTGCCCAGGCAGCCCTGATCTATCCCTATATAGAAACACAGTCCGCAGCTATATGCGTGCACATACGCCAGGCGGTTATCGTAGCAGATCGCTGCACTCATTCTGGTCACAAGGTCGGGACGTCGTGCAGGACCACTACACTCCCGCCTTGTGATCTCTTGTCCTTTGACATCCACGGTGACAACTTTTTTCGGCGTTACACTGAGAGCCAGAATCCAGCCGTGCCGCCTCTGGAGGTCAAGCAGTAAATAGGCAACGTGCTGGGCTCAGGCATCGCGCCGTGAGAATAAAGCAATATAATTTTGGCTCGGATCGAGGTCACCCGCTAGCCAACCGGCCCTATGGAGGCGTTCCGGCCGTCCCACTGAATCCGAAGGAGGGCCCGACCCCAGGGTGCAGTGCTTACCGGTCCCAGCCCAGAGACCCAACCGACCGCAGGAGCGTGCGTACCCTGACAGGTATACGGAGCAGCGGCAGTCTGCTTCTGAGCACCATTTGGATGCCGATGATGACTGCGATGAATAAAATGACTCGAAAATTAGCCACGATTTCCCAGTTTGGCGCCTCACACTATTTCTACCGATTTGTCGACCACCGTCCGCGTGACGGCACTGCCATCGCCAGTGTTACGAGTGACTAGGGCGGGGGTTGTCACCAATTTTTGTTCGGCCGCATATGCAGCGCATGACGCCAATTGTGCACCGGGTGCCAAACCCCGAATCCAAAAAAAAAGTTGACTGAGAGGCCAGGCCCCCATGCGAAAAAAAACAATAATCTACACGATGATGTTTTATGGATTCAAGATCGGTCAGCGGATCTGGTATATTTTTTTTATTGCACAGATGTATTTCTCCACTCGGATCCTATTTGCCGCTGTTCCGTACCAGCGAAATTTACAGCCTGCAAGTTGGACCCGCCCGTCGACGCCTTGAGGTGATTTTCGGGTATTGATCTAGGTGCTAACGGCTACCAACATGCATACGTTTTCTGGCGCGTAACCCTATTACTCATGCAAACTGTGTCTATTCCCAAGGCTGCCGCTGCTCCTGCTAACCGATCCAACTTTTCTACCCTAATGGACTCATTTAGCGCGTTAATCTGGGGAGGGTGGGGCCAGAAGAACGAAGATTGCGAGTTGGAGAGTATGGCAGTATTATGAATGCGAAATAAATAAGAAATAAATAAATAGATGGCTCACGAGAGCAACAATGAGTCCACCAATGGGAACAAAGAGCCGTACACGAGCTGGTTGAACTCCACCCAGGCAGAGCTTGAGATATGCAGATCGAAATTGATGCTTTTCAGAAACTCGATTTCCATTTTTCTAATCTCCGACAGATCGATGTTTCCCAGTCTCGACCAAATCGAGCTGCTGTAGCTAATGTCGTCTTCGTGTTTGTCAGCAATCATTAGCGCCGTTATTAGAATCCGGGCTTCGCTTGTGGGGTGCCGAGCGACCGCATTGTTGCATTTTCTTGAATATCGACAGAGATAGAGTAACGCGACCATTAGTGTATGCTGCTTCATTTTGCCATAGTTGACTACGTGCTTTAAGTATCGCATGAACACCAGCAGATTATTGCTCATATTCAGCGATACAAGCGGAGCCTGACCGCGCAAAACGGCGGTCACAGTATCCCAGCTATTAAACCATACAATGGCGAACGCGGCTGCGAGTTGCCCAACTGACAAACTATCGCCAATTAACGAATGAAATAGCTTGTATTCGGATTCGAACTCGATAATCTTGTCATTAGATGTATCGTAGGAAAATTGGCGGTGGCGCGGCCCGAGCGAAATGGGTGTGTTCATGGCTACCACTGCGTCACCGGGCACTGGCCAGCCCTTGCCGAACATGTCTCGGAACAAATTATTCTCGCTCTCACTCCGCATGAAGCACATTTGCAGTGAAGAGCCGCGGCCTCGAAGAGAGCAATCTCGAAAACTATTAACTAAAAATGAGCTTAGACGGCATTTGATCTATATATACAGAGCTGCAAGCTAACATGCATATAGGCGAGAATGCGTGTGGGTAAGGCTAGTCATGAGATAATAGGGTAGGGCAGCGATCGAGGGAAATAGGACAGAGCCGCGTCAGCCATGCGCGCATTCATGGGGAGCACTGACCGAGCCCATCATGTATCATGGAATTGGCCGCACCTATGCGTTCCCCTAGCCCTGTTTGTAATGTGAAACCAGCACCCGCGAGTGGACTCGCGGTAGCTGACCGTTTTTAAGGCTTGCTGACACAAAAAGCTCTACTGAGATCCCGGTAAGGCTTCTCGTGTTCGAAGAGTAAATTTTCGCTCAGAAACAAAAAAAAATCCTCCAACTCCTCTTGGCGGTCGTTTAAGCCCCAAAATCGTGGCAAAGACTGAGCCCTACCAATTTTATTTTAGGGATAGGTTAGTTCAGATAACATCTCAAGTCAAGGATTTTTTCTGGGCAAGCGTTCCAGTATTGTGGCAGGGGGGTTTTGCCACGAGGGTACCTAAGGGGCAAGTGCGTCCGCATTTTTCCGGCAAGAGCCCTCCCTGGTCGGGAGATTGCTCGTCCCGAAAAAAAATGACGCACAATGATTCCAAGCAATTTGCTCTTAGATTTGCAATTTTTTTTCTGTTTAATGATACCTAAATTCAATAATTAAAGTGAGGTCTGCCGCAAGTGGTCGCCTCACCCTAGTCAGATTTGTATGACGAAAAAGCACTGCTGCAGCCCTCCAACGCGCATGCACTCAGTTCGGGCGTGACCAACTAGCACTCTCGGGACAAGTCGGGTCTGTTTCCGGTATCCCCGCAATGCTGGGAAAATCCTAGACAGCTTGGTTAGAAAAGAATAATTATTTGTTTTAATATTTTTTTGCTATGCTTCCTTTCCGATACATATCATCTACAGTGGGCCTTAGTTAAGCCTGCGTAGCCAAACTCTGCTTAGACTCGGTTGGGCCCACCGGCATTTATGGCTGCAACGTTATCCGCCTAGGGCGGGGCATGACAAAGCCCTCTTCCACTTGGCTGGCTCTCCGGACTGAACGTTCGCGAACAGCACAGTTATATTTCACATAGCCAAGAAAACATTGAAAATTTGATAATAATTAATCTATGGAGGAATTCGTCAATTAGGACTCATAATTAGTCGGAAGCGGTTCCCGCTTGGGTACAGCGGGCGCGAATAGCCTCGTGGCTGTGAGGTACATTTGCTTGACCTCCTTGTCTACAAAGAGGGGCGATGCGGTAAAATGTGCAGACTGGGATCGACGCCGAACAGGAGCCCTAGTGGGGCCATCACCTTGGATATTAGATGGCTCGATTTTGAAGTCTTCCACAAAGAAGCCGACCATGGTTCTTGCGGGTCCCGATGCGTGGCCTATATATAGAGTCGGCAACAAAGTATCACAGTGATACGAGCTGCATATTAGGAACTCGCAGAACATCAATCTAATCGGTCGGGCAGCGGCAAGCCCCTCCCCAGATTATGACGTAATTGGTGCAAACAATTGAATGATCTCCTTATGTAGATCGAGTGTTGAGTACCGTTTTATCTACTTAAACCTCTGAGAAAAGCAAACAATTCGAGATGAATTTTTTTTTTGAACTACTCCTGTCTTTAATTATTTTTCGACGTGGTTGGACATCCGTTCCTAATCGTTTCTTTTTTATTCCACGTGATACTATCTGCGGGGGAACCCTGCATGTACGTCAGAGCCCAAATTTAGGGCCTACAGTAATTACGACGAAATTGCCTTGCAGGTGTTTATCCACATAAGGATCTTAATATTAAACCTTCGTTTTTTCGCAAAGTTGGGCTCGCACTGTGATCTGCATCGATACCATAACTCTAGTTTCTATTTTTTTTTTGTCTGGAAGCTTATCCTGCATCCATATCTTTTTGCCTGCTTTCTTTGACACCCGGATTAACGAAACTAAACGATGGCTGATTCTAGAGATTTCTGAGGTTACTGCTTGTCTACGCTAAGCCCTGTTGTATTTGACCGTATGCAGCAGGGTCCACGGTAAGCAGCCGACCACGCCACAGCAATCTCAGGTTTGCCGCTGTGTGTGTCACGCACTCAGCATTCTTCACTTGAGGTCTTTACTTATCATTCTACTATCCTAATCTCATCTACTGCCCCTTCCTCTCCTCGATTCTCTTTCCCCCCTCAAACGCAGTTTCCTGGCCCCTCCCACCAGTCTAATGACACATCGTCCCCTCGTGCCAAATCTACCACTGCCCTAACAACACCAACAACACCCAACCGTGTATAGCTAGGCAGGATAAGCAGGCCAGACTTAGGAGCGTGTCAATTCGGATTGTGCGTAAGGAAGAAATAAGACCAGGGTCGTGCACACTAGTCAACTTCTGCACATGTCTTCCTCGAAACCGGACGCGAACGGTATTGAGCAGCGGCGGCAGGAGAGACGTCAGTCTCGAGTGGCCGAGTTCAACCAGCTAAGTAAAAGCCCAGCCTCATACGGGCGTCAACAGAGACGGTCATCCTCGGCTCGTGATGCTCCCACACATTCTGAAAACAGTATTGTCAATACATATGGTGTCCAGAAAGATCCGTTTTCTGCGGAGTCGCCTAAACTGAGCCCTGATGTAGGGCCCTCGCGAGCAGGCTCGCAAGTGTCTCTATCGTCTATGGTGCGCACTAAGGCGCTCGAGTCTGGTGGCGGTGATACGCGCAAGGTCAGCGATAAGGTGCCATTCCCAGGCGGCGGCGGCGGCAGCGTGACATTCGAGCACTCGGCCTCGGAGAATGAGGACAGCGACACAGGTGCCAAACGAAATCGTGCAGCCACGCTTGATGTGCCTGGTTTGACTAGATCAAAAATCAGCCCTGACGGCAGGATAGCTAAAGCCGACGTAGCCTCCAAACTCGTGGTGGTAATGGTTGGTCTTCCTGCCCGCGGCAAGAGCTACATCACGAAGAAGTTGTCGCGGTACCTGAATTGGCAGCAGCATTACTGTCGTATTTTCAATGTCGGAAACACGCGCCGTCGTGCGAGTAACCGACTAGGACCTTCATTAGAGCCAGTCAGCATGCCGCAAAACTTCAAGACTTCACATTCAGGCGATTTCTTCTCCCCCGATAATCCCGATACAGTAAAGCTCCGCGAGAAATGGGCCGAAGATACTCTTGAAGAACTGTTGGACTATATATTAGAAGGCGAGGGCAGCGTGGGTATTCTTGATGCCACGAACACAACTGTTGCTAGACGCCAAAGTGTGATGGATATTATCAATCGGCGGTCTAAAGGTCAGTTGAAAGTGCTTTTTCTGGAGTCTATCTGTAATCAGCGCGACATTATAGAGGCAAACGTGCGGCTGAAACTCAGTGGACCCGACTACGGTCACATGGATCGCACCGAGGCCATAAACGATTTCTTGCAGCGGCTAAAGAATTACGAGAAGGCTTATCAACCTATAACTCCCGCGGAAGAAGCCAATCGTAAATTCCAATACGTGAAGCTAATTAATGTCGGACAGAAGTACGAGTGCGGCAACATCAAAGGGTTTTTATCCGGACAAGTTGTGTTTTTCTTGCTCAACTTCAACTTGGCTCCGTGCCAGATCTGGATCACGCGGCACGGTGAGTCCACCGATAATCAGCTGGGAAAGATTGGAGGCGATGCCGATCTCACTGAACGGGGCGAGAAGTACTCAAAGGCGCTGACCGAATTCATCAAATTCAAGCAGCAAGAATTCCAAACGCGGCGTCTAAAAGAAGAGGCCGATAAACAAGAGATCTTGAAGAACTCGGGGTTCACATCCCTAACAGACGAGACTGGAGCTATAGAGCAGAACTTCTGTGTGTGGACATCCATGCTGCGGCGCACTATTGAGACAGCCCAATACTTCAGTGATAACGAGTTTGATGTGAAAGAGTTCCGTATGCTGAACGAGCTAGATCCCGGAATTTGCGACGGCATGACGTATGAGGAGATTAAGGAGAAGTACCCCGGGGAGTACGAGGCGCGTATGAAGGACAAGATTCGGTACCGCTATCCGGGAATCGGCGGCGAGTCCTACCTTGACGTCATCAATCGCTTGCGGCCGATTATTATGGAGATCGAAAGAATGGAGGACAACTGCCTGGTCATCTGCCACCGCGTCGTCGCACGCGTTCTGCTTTCTTATTTCATGAATTTAGGGCGCGACGCCATTGGCGATCTTGAAGTTCCCCTCCATACTCTGTACGTGCTTGAGCCAAAGCCTTACGGCGTGGACTGGGGCCTCTACAAGTACAACGAACGGTTCAATTGGTTCTATAAGGTATCCCACGAGGACGCACAGGTCCAGTCGCAGCTCAATGACAAAAAGCGGAGGTATACCGTTGTTCCGACAGCGGGCTTAAGTCTCGGAATCGACACAGAAACCCTGAAGCGGACCCATGATCCCGGCCGGCCGCCATCGAGCGCGATTGCCGACTCTTCGTCGGAAGATGAGAGCGGAGATATTACCACAGAAAGCGACACGAGCTCGAATCCGTCGAATTCGGACCCATCAAGCTCGAATCCATCGCGAGCACATTCTCGACGTGGCTCCAGAGGCACCACTCCTGGGGTCTCGCATCTAAACTTGAATGAATAATTGTATTTATGTACGTATATATGTCTTATGCATATATGATGATGAGTTTGACCCAGCCCTGTGTAAACAATACCGGGCCTCAACAGCTGCATCGTGATGAAACTCGGGCTCATTTGGTTTTTATCGCTTACCCAAGCCGTGGCAAAAATGCCGCATTGGCTCAGCTACAAGTCTGGTCTGAGTGCATGGCCCGGGGATGGCATTCCGTCCTACGTTTGGGAGCCGCACCATAACACCACCGGCATTCCCGACATTCCGCGTCGCGGGTTTGGCGAGTGCCCAGATGATCTCACTGGATGCTCTTTTGACTGCTATCAGTGCCTCTCGACTGCTGATATTACTAGTTGTGATCGGTTGTCGCAGACGTTCGACGACGGCCCGAGCCGGTACACGCCGGCGCTGCTGGACGCGCTTTCTCGAAGCCGCACCAAAACAACTTTTTTCGTTATTGGGAAGAATGTTGTCACCTATCCCGAGCATGTGCGCCGAGAGCGGCGTGAGGGCCACGTTGTTGCCGTGCACACCTGGTCGCACCAGTTTTTGCCGGCACTGTCAAATGAGCAAGTATTTGCAGAGTTGCAGTGGTGCATATGGGCAATCAATGCGACTTCAGGAGTGCTTCCACGCTATTTCCGGCCGCCGTACGGCGGTGTGGACGACCGGATCCGGGCAATTGCCACGCAGTTGGGCCTGCAAATAGTGCTGTGGGACCGCGACACCGGCGATTGGCAAATGAACATCGGCGAACGGGACTCTAGTCGGGTTATGCAAGACGTGGATGCGTGGTTGCAGTGTAATGCCGGGAAGCGCTGGCAAAAGCCCACGGGACTGATCCTCGAACACGATTTATACCCGGCAAATATTAAGCTTGCCAATCAAATTCGCCAAAAAATTAAATTCAAGCAAAAAACGGTTGCCCAATGCGCGAAACAGCCGAAGTATCATGATCACCCGTGACGGGTCACGCCCGGTGTGATCTGCGTGTGTTGATCACATATCGCAGTGATGCACCGACGACCCCTACCACACACATATTATCACGCACTCAGCCATTCGAGTATGTTAAGTCGTAGAGTGGCTAGTCGCTCTTTGCTTGGGCGCCCACTAATTGGGCGCAGCCTACTAGAGCACGCCTCTGTAAGCCGTACATTGATTGGTCGCGCACTGGCTGGGCGCGCGCTTCCGGCGGCGACTCCATTGGTGATGACCCCCGCACGCTCGCTCGTGCTGCGCAGCAATTGGGACGAGTCGAAGTCGCGGACTCGCCGGAAAACCTCGCTGGGTGCAAAAGTAACGCTTGGTCTGTTGGTGCTGATGCCAATAATTGCGTTCGGGCTTGGCACCTGGCAGGTGCAGCGACTGCAGTGGAAGCTCGATCTGATCTCGCGGGCGGAGGACCGGCTGCTGCTCCCACCACTCGAGCTGCCGCCGTCCATGAACCCGGCCGCTGTTGAGGACTTTGATTACCGTCGCGTTAAGGTAAGTGGCGAGTTCGACCACTCGCAGGAGAAGCTCGTGGGCCCGCGGCTGCACAACAACAAGCGCGGATTCTACATTGTGACGCCTCTCAAACGCAAGAATGGCAGCACGCTTCTGATTTTCCGCGGCTGGGTGAACGACGCTCACAAGCTGCAGGAGACGCGCCCAGATAGCCTGGTGCGGGGCCCCGTAGAGCTCGACTGTTTGCTGCACAGGAAACCGGGAAAGAACTCGTTCACGCCGGACCGCGAGCCTGATGGTGTCGAGTATCATTTTATGGACATCGACGCCATGGCTAAGGATACAGGTGCCCAGCCCATCTACATTGAGGCTCTTGCCGACGAAAATGGCGGGGACCTGCCCGAGCACCTCGCCATGCGGGGCGTGCCCATCGGCGGCAAGGCCAAGGTCGAGTTCCGCAACTCGCACTTCCAGTATATTTTGACTTGGTACGGCATCGCCGTGTTCACAACGCTCATGCTGCTGAAGGTTTGGCGACAGCGCAGGGCGCCTAAAGTCGATCCCATGCGCAAGAAAATCGCCCACGCCAAGAAATGGCAATGATATATGCAATGATATATGTGTACATACATAAGGAAGAAGAAAAAAGACGATCGTTTGTCGTTACTCGAGTCAAGGACAGACTGCGAAGACTGCGGAAGACTGCGAAGACTGCGGAAGACTGCGAAGACTGCGGAAGACTGCGAAGACTGCGGAAGACTGCGAAGACTGCGGAAGACTGCGAAGACTGCGGAAGACTGCGAAGACTGCGGAAGACTGCGCAGAGGCCTCAACCGTAGACGATAGCGATGCCATTGCACCACCGGCCATACCAGCCCTTGAGACCGAGGAACTTGTGTCCCCGCGGCGGCACAAGGTCGACAGCGCTACCGCCGCCGCCTCCCCATAGCGGGGACCGCCTTTGCCGCGTGATTACACCCGCGGCATCGATCCAGGCACCGGCGCGGAGACTGATTCCAACAAATTCGTCACCTTGCTGGATTGGGACGTCCTTGGGCGATCCACCGCGGGTGCCGAACAGTACAGACTGGCCATTGCGGTATCCGAACTCGATACCGTCGAGCGCGAGTCCCGAATAGATGCGAACCAGCACGGGAGAGTCGTTGGGAGGCAGCCGGCACTGTTTCAGGTCGCCGTTCTGCTGACCAAGCGCGACCGACTCGAGCTCGCCGCCCGATTGCGCAGCCTTGACCATATCTTGAACGTTATCAACGTTCAGTTGCTCCATGGGTGGCGCATGGATATGCAAAGTGAGGGACTTGTTGCGGTGCTCGCTCGGGATGGCCGCTTGCAGTTGATCAATGCTGAGCTCGAGCTCGGGCTCGAGATTGAACTCGAGATGGCCCCGCGAGTTCTCGCCATCGGTGTGAATGTCAACCATGTACACGCCCTGCGGGCACTGAATATCCAGGCCCTTCTTCGTTGGGTACACGAGCGGTTTGGACGTGCGGACGAATCCCTCGCCGGGCAATGCGAACGACGGGTGGTAGAGGAAACGCATGATATCCATGCGATTCCAGTGGTCTTCATCCTGGGGCTTTGGCGATGGACACACGACGCGGCGGTCGCGCGAGCTGTAGCCCTCAATGGCAGTGAATGACCGCGTCCAGAACAGGTAGCCGCGCAGCATGATGCCGTCCGGCTCGTGCGGGCAGCCAAGAAGGTGCCCGATTTCGTGCTGGAATGCGCCCATACCGACAGACAGCGCCTCCCACGCAGTACCAGACTGATTCGAGTCGTTCGCCACGTACCGCGTGTCCGTCGGCGTCGTGTCCATGCACGCCATGGGCAGATCCTCCAAACAGGCGGGCCAGCTCCACATTGCGTGGCTGCCGAAAATAGCGAGCTTGAAGTTCCCCATGCCGCCGCCGAGTGCGGCGTGGGCAAGAATTAGGTTCCCGTCGTAGTGTGCGTCCAAAAAGATGCAGGCCGCCTGCACAAACTCGTCAGAGCTGAATGGCCCACCATAATTGCGCAAAGCCTTGTGCGCGATCCCGAAAAGACCGCCAGTGTTGTTTCCTTTGCTATTTTGTTGCGCCAAGTTCGCGTCCCGGATCTCGGCAACAGTTTGGTCCAGCTTAACCACGTGAATGTGGGCAGTCATGCGCGGGCTGTTGTCACGAGAGCTCAGAGTATCTGGCTCGTGCTGCGAGTATGGTGTGTAGGAGCGCAGACCGCACCGGTTGCGGTTCATCTGCTCCATCGTGAATGCGCTCGTCATGTATGCAGCCATGCGCAGCTTGCGCACGGCTGTGTCGATGTTGTTACCGCCCTCGCGCTCCACACGCTCTGGAATGGCGTCGAACTTCCCGGGCGAGTCGCGCGCCACGAGCAAACAGAAGTGCACAGGCGGGTCCTCCTCAATCGGCAGATAGCGCAGTGTCAGCGACTTCCGCTGCTTAGGCTGACCAGGAACATCCGTTTCGAACGTCAGAGTATTCGAGCCTCGCTCGAGCGGGACCATGGCCCGAAAGAAGCCGTCGCTTAGCGGGAACCGCTGGGCCGGGAACCGATACGAGTCGAACCACACAATGACCGAGCCCTGGCCGCGACCGACGCTCTGTGACTGGCCGTGTACAATGATGCAGCGCTGCGGGACCGCCGCGTTGTCCCAAACATTCACGAAATTTATGTCCGACATGGCAGTGTGTGTGGGGCTTCGGTTCCACAATTGAGCCAGCGGTTATGCACGGTGTGCGTCGCCTAACCCATATTACAAGCCGTGCGTTGGCAGCCAAGAATACATAATTGGAAAGGGGCCACATAGGTGGAACCACAAAAATTAAGACCCCGCTCAGTTGAACGAAGCTGAAATGAATATAGACTTTACTATGGACACAGAAATCTTTTTTAGTGCGCATTGGCCTGGCCGTCAGCCTTAGCCCTCTAGCGCGGCGCGCGGGTTGGGTGGTCCCATCCTGGTTCAGGGTCGCTAAGACACGTACACGCATCACAATGAGCGGCCACAAGCGAAGACAGTACCCGCAGCAGCAGATCGCCGCGTACGAGCCCGCTCCGGAGGTCGGCGGTGGCTATCCGGCTGGTGCCCCTCCGTCGGACACGGGGCTTTTCACCCCGGGTGCCGCGCCAGGCATGACCCCGCCAACTGAGCAAGTCGGCGGCATGAACTTGGGCCCGACCCCGTATGCGGCGACGCCCGACCCGGGATATTCGGCACCCTACGGTGCGCAGACTGGCTACCCATCTGGAGTGGCTGGCACGTATACGACTGGCTACAGCGGCCAGTACGGCGGCGGCGCGCCCACGCCGGCTGCCGCGCCAGCCGTTCCGCTGAACCAGCTGTACAACGTGGATCTGCTGAACTCGCTGCCGCCCCCAGTGAACGACCTCGATTTGCCGCCGCCGCCGCTATCCGTGCCGATTGAGGCGACGGTCTCCCAGAGCGAGTACTCGAACGCGACCCCGGAGTACATGCGCAGCACGCTCAACGTCGTGCCCAAGACCACGGGCCTCATGCGCAAGGCGAAACTCCCGTTCTCGCTTGTGCTGCGCCCCTTCAACAACCTCAAGGAAAGCGACGAGCCCATCCCCTTGCAGAGTGACCTTGCCATCAAGCGCTGCCGTCGCTGCCGCTCGTACATCAACCCGTTCGTGACGCTGCTCGACAACAACACGCGCTGGCGGTGTTCGGTGTGCAACCTTCCCAACGACATTCCTCAGAGCTTCGAGTACGACGCTGCCACGAGCCGGCCCCTGAACATGTTCGACCGTCCGGAGTTCAACTACGGCGTTGTGGACTTCCTCGCTCCGCAGGCTTATGTTTCAAAGCCGCCGCAGCCGCCGACGTACGTGTTTTTGCTCGACACGAGCGTGAACTCTATCTCGATCGGTGCGTTGCAGGAGGCCTGCCGCATCATCACCGCGTCGCTCGACTCGCTGCCTAACATTGATGGCCGGTCGCGTGTCGCATTCATTGGTGTTGACAGCTCCCTCACGTTTTTCCAGATTCCACCCCTCGACGAGGAGCCGTATCTTGATGAGTCGAAGCAAGAGGAAGTACGCGATCCGCGGCTGCTTGTCGTTAGCGATTTGGACGACCCGTTCTTGCCCAGCAATTCTGGGCTGCTTCTCAACTTGCGCGACCAGCGTGCCAACATCGAGAATTTGCTCGTTAAAATCCCCGAGATCTACGCGGGCTCGTCGCACTCGAGCAATGCGATGGGCAGTGGCCTGAAGGCGGCTCTCAAGCTCATTTCGAACGTCGGTGGTAAAATTATTTCTATCAACTCGTCGCTGCCGAATACGGGTGTTGCCAAGCTCGAGCCGCGCGATGAGAAGAAGTTGTCTGGTACCAAAAACGAGTACCAGCTGTTCCAACCCGGAAACAGCTTCTACAAGAGCTTCGCCGTCGAATGCAACCGGTGCCAAGTCTCCGTGGATATGTTCCTCATCTGCTCGAGCTACCAGGACGTCGCCTCGCTCTCTAATCTGCCGAAGTTCACCGGTGGTAACACTTACTTTTACCCGGGCTGGAACTACACGCGCCCGTCGGACATTGCCAAGCTTGAGAACGAGCTCGGCAGCTTCTTGTCTCAGGATTTCGGCCAAGAGGGTATGTTGCGTGTCCGTGCGTCCTCTGGAATTCGCTCGAGCTCGTTCTCGGGCCACTTCTTCGTGCGGTCGAGCGATCTCATGACGTTCCCAAATGTCGCCCACGACCAGACCTACGTCGTCAATATGCAGCTCGAGGAGAACATCACGAAGCCTTTCATCGTGGTGCAGAGTGCTCTTCTCTACACATCGGCGTACGGAGAGCGTAAGATCCGCGTGATGACGATGCAGGTGCCGGTTTCGGACAAGCTCAGCGACGTGTACGCGAGCGCCGATCAGCAGGCCCTTGCAGCCGTCTACTCGCACTACGCAAATGAGCGGGTCATTTCGTACGGTGTCGCGTCGACCCAGGACTACCTCAACGCGCGCATTGCCGAACTGCTCAAGACCTATCGCACCGACGTGCTCAACACCCACACGGCTTCGGGCGCAATCACGCTCTGCACGAACCTCAGTTTGCTGCCGCTTCTGTTGTTCTGTCTTAAGAAGGCCGTCGCGTGCCGCGCGAACACTCAAATTCTCTCGGATATTCGCATGCATTCGCTCGACCTGCTGATCACTTTGCCGGTCCCGAACCTCATGAAATATTTGTATCCGGACTTTTATGCGCTTCACGAGCTCCCCGATGAGGCTGGATTGCCAGACGAGAACGGCAACATCGTCTTGCCCGCGCGACTCAATCTCAGCGGCCAGTCGATGCGCAGTCACGGCCTGTATCTACTTGACGATGGTCAGGTCATGTTCTTGTGGATAAGCCGCGACGTCGTGCCGCAGTTGCTCATTGACGCTTTCGGCACTGACGATATTCAGCAGATCCCCGTCGGCAAGGCCGAGCTCCCGGTCATCGAGTCAAGCGACCTCAACGTGCGTATGCGCAACATTGTCCAGGCGTCGCGTAGCCGTGCAGACACTATTTACTACCCGACTCTGTACATTCTGTCCGAAAAGAGCGAGCCCTCGCTGCGCATGTGGGCCACGTCGTTCCTTGTTGAGGACCGCAGCGAGAGCGAGCCCACGTACGTGCAGTACCTCAACAAGATTCGGGAAAAACTCACTGCTTAGAGAGAAACACGCACATAATGTACCTATATGAAGAAAAAAAAATTAACAATAAATAATTAACATCTTAGCCTCTGAATCCCCAGACACTTTGTCCAGCCATGCGGCGGCTGTTGATCTGGTGGTTGCGTTCGAGGTTTTCCAAGACCGATGGCGCCGTGCGCACAACCTTAGGAACCTGCTTCCACGGTGTGACGGGTTCCTCCTGCTTCTGCAGTTCCTGAGCCATGGTGAAGGGGCTATCGAATTGCAGAGTCGTCTTTGAGTTGAACTTAGGCTTTGACTTCGAAGACGACTTCGAGCGCGGCGTGGATCCCAGTTTTGGAAGGTTCCCCGGAAGAGACTCGCCGAGTTTAGGCAGATTTTGTGCAATACTAGGGCGTTCTCCTGGGTTTGACCCGCTCCCATTCGATCTAGCGGCGGCTTCCATGTGTTTATTGTCCTTAGATCCACCTAATTTGGGCAGATTGGCAAGACTGGCTGGGGGCGGCGCAGTTGGGGGTCTCAGAGTGGAATTACGCGCGGTACTGGAGCTTATCTGAGGAGGAAGCGCGGCATTGACCTGTGATCTGTCTTCAGCACTGAATGATGCGCGGGTCTTTTTCTTAGCCTGGATCCATCCTGATGTGAGATCTTCACCAAGTGGCTTGAGTGGTTTTGATGCTGGAAGTTTACTCGGCATAGGGCTCGCATTCGTGGCTGCCGGAACTGGAGATGGAGACGGACCCGGTGACGAAGCTGGAGCTGGTGACGGACTAGTTCGCGTTGGAGATTGGGACGTTGTAGATGGTGATCTATTGGCTGGTATCGACACAGTACGACCTTTCTTTTTACCACTAGTGCTCGGAGTCTTGACAAGCGCATCGTAGGCTTCGGCAAGCACCGGATCTGCAGGCTCTGTGCCTTCTGTGGCCAAGAAATGGGTCTCCACACTTTCTAAAGTTTTGGCATCTAAATTAACCAGCAGTGGCATGAAAAATGAGAGGTGACGGATGATTACGTCCAATAGGGATGCATAGAGCTTTGTAGACACAAGGTGCTGAGACCACACTGTTTCCTGCATGAAAGGAATCACCATCTCCAAATCGAGCATTGTGAACAAGTCGCGCTCGCAACGATGACTCAGGCTCGGCATGAGAAGCTCATCGCTGACTTGCCAAAGTTCGAAGAGACGCCGGGCTTGCGAGATAAGCGGTGCATCGCTCTCAGGAAGGCGGTGTGTGTACATATAATCCAAGATAGCAGCCTCAATCTCAGAGTCTGAGGACAGTGCCGGGCAGTCAAGTTCTCCATCAGTCCACCGATTCCATTGCGCAGCCAAAACGGGGGACATCGATTTAAGAACCACAGAGTGAACCCGGGCACCAGAGCGCAAGATCATATCGCAGCCAATATCAGCATACCGAGCTTCCAAAAGCCCCAATCCCAAACTACGAGTGGCTAGTCGATGCAGTGCATGGAATTCATGCAGAGAAGTCGCGCTCAAAGATGTCAGCATGGTCTCGTCTATAGTCTCATGATACAAACTGCGCACAAATGCCTGCACAGAATCAAGGGGCGCATGCGTCACAACAATGTGGCCATCAAATGCGAGCACTGACGAGCCTCCCGGTGCCGCCACTAGCTTGTCGCTCGAAGAATCTATGAGCCCTGCTAAAGTAGGGCACCGTGCAAATAAAACAGCTTTGTGGACACTGACTTCAGCCTTGTCGACAAACAGTTTAAAGTCTGGAGTGGGCCAATGCGATAACCTTGGCACCTCTTCCCCGGAATGGTTCAAACTTGCGTTCACGTTGCACACGGCCACCGAAGCCTTGCACAGGGAGTCGGTACGAATGGTTGCGATTGGCATACCTTTTAAATTCTTCAATTCAAGAATGTCGCGGCCGTCTTCGACTTTAAACACGGAGGCCTTTGTGGCGATTATTACGGTCCCGTTCTCGCCCAAATCGAAGCTCGATATCTCGTCCTTCGTCCGTCTTGGAGTCCAGACTGTTGCTACCGAATCTTCAGCATTGGCAGCAATCTTGGTACGCAGCAGCTTTCCTTGAGAGGTATGAACCACGAGGTAGTCGCCCTTTCCAGCAATCGACTCTACGGTCGGTTGAGATTTCCCCAAAACAATGCGGTTGCAACGGCCGCCACTCAGTGCATGCACTTGGCCATTGGTCGTCAGCACAATGAGAGCCGAGTCGCAGCACGCAACGCTGCGAATCCGGTTTTCAGACTCGAAAATCAGCTCCGGATCAAGGATCTCTGCACCGTGAGGAGCGCGGTTCACCATCTGGCCACGGTTCGTGCCCCAGCACCACACTTTTGTGGTTGTGTAACAAGCACTATAAAAATCACAGCACGCAACACCGATCAACGGATCTTTGATCACGGCCGAGCCAAAGCCATGGTTCAGGGCACTGAAGGTGTTCGTGTAGTCGTTGCCGGAGGCATCTCCAAAGTAGAAGTCAATCATGCGCGGTTCAACAACCACTTTTTCATCAGTATCGAGTCCCAAAATGCCGTTTTTGTTTTTGCCCCACGCGAAACACCGGTCGGAGGTCACGACCAAAGAGTGCACATTGGATGTGGCCACAAACCGAGGCAAAGAATCACCCAAGTCGAGCTGCTTCAGCTCGTTATGCATCAAGCAAAACACAGAACGGGCATCGTTCCGCGCGTTCTGCCACGCGGGTTCTACAACAACAACTGACGTTTTGCTGCTCATGGCGACGTCCCAGACATCCATAGGTGCGCCTGTTCCAAAGTCCTGGTGCTCAAACCCGTTTCGGTCTACGCGCACGAGTCTTTGAAAGTTTTTATGGAGTTCAGGATCGCCCGCGACGGCGGCAAGCGGCCGGCGCAGGGCATCGCGCGGTGTATTTCCGTCGCTATCCCGCACATCACCTGCCTCCGGACAGGCCTCCAAAAATGCTTTGAGCACGCGGATGTGACCGTAGTATGCCGCAAAGTGGAGTGGCGTGCGGCCGGACTTGTCCTTGGCCATGAGGCTCGCCGTCACGGTCTTTTTCGGGGTTGACGATACCGTTTTCCCAGCCTGTTTCGCAGATCCAAGAGCGGCAAGCGCGTGGAATGCGTTGCGGCCCTGTCGCTCTGCTGCCTCCATGCTGGTGCTCATTTCATCGCTGGCGGCGTAGATCGCGTTGACTTTAGCGGTTTAGGGCATGCACTCGAAATGGCCTGGGTTTGACTGGAGCGCGCGCATGTGGGTTAGATGACTGTTACCATCGTGGGTAGGCACGGCCACCCGATTTGCGGAAGGACCATACGTAAGTAAACAGATCTAGTTAGTGGGTTTAAGAAGATAGGTGGTGAGAAACAGGACCACAAAGAGAGTGCCAATGACTTCGAAAGGCAGATAGGCGCGCCAGGTGAATGCCCAGCTGTAGAGCTTGAGGAATATCGTCGGTCCGAAGACGCCTACGAACGAACAGAGGAAATTGAATCCGGCCATGAATGTGCCGAATTGGCCCTGCGGCACATGCTTAATCATGGCCGACTTGTAGATCGGCAATCCAATCGACGAACTTGCGTCGACAATGCCACTGATCGAGTAGTGCAGCGGCGTTTGGGACCATCCCATGGAGAAATAGCCCACAATTGTAAATAGTATGCCTATTCTCATGAGCAACAGATCTATCTTGTCGACCCGGTCCTTGTGGACGGTCCAAATCTTGGCTAGCCGCGCATAGGCCAATGGGAACCCAACTAGGAACCAGAAAGTGCGCGTGGTCGACATGGCCGACACGAGGTAGCCAGACTCAACAGCAGTCCAACCAAAGATGCGTTTCGGGTAAAGCAGCAGCACAGGAAGGAAGGTCTGGACAAACTCAGTGCCGCACAGGGCGCACACAAGCAAAATCCGCGCATTGCGGCGGCAGGCCGGGTCTTCCACGGCCTCGAAAGTGAGAAGGTCCATCCTGCTGCGCATTGACCGTTTCGTAGTCGAGTTCCGGCGCTGGTGGTAGGTGCTGAGGCTCTCCTGCAGAAACAGGCACGACAGGCCAGCAGCGATTACCGCGCCGAGGAACGTGCCAATGTACAGCACCTCAATGCCGACCCACCGGATCACAAAGCTGCCGAGGGTGGGGCCTATGGCAATTGAACCAAAAAAGCAGCCGTCCACAATGGCAATGAGCCGAGCCCGCTGGCTCGGGTCCGGGATCATGTCAGAAATGTACGCGACGCACATCAGCGCGACGAGCTGGGCGCCACCACCAAGGCCGTCAATGACGGTCGGCACCATAAGCCACCAGTAGGTGGACGGGTTGTTGAGGTGAAACACGATGTACCATGAGCAAAGATGGGCGAAGCCGGTGAGCACCATAGCCGTGATGATCAGCGGCCGACGGCCCTGCCGGTCACTGAGCGCCGACATATACGTAGTGACAATCAGCGAGAGCCCGCCGCGGATCACCGAGCCAACCGCAGTGAAATTGGCAACGTGGGCACCGGCCTCGTCGCTGCGGAGACACTGGCCGCGCTCGATCCCGAGAAAGTAGCAAATAAATGAGTAGGTAATGTCCATGCCCGCGGGGACCGTGGAGATCGCGGAAATTGTGAACATGACCACAACTGCGAGCAGCAGGTACATGCGCTTGGGGAATGTGCGCTTCGAGTACCCCAGCAACTGCGAGTTTTCCGTCGGAAGCGCCTCTGGCTCGACGGACGCACGCTCGATTATGCGCTGCTGCACCAGGTGCTCCATTGTTTCGACGCCATCCTCAACGAAGACGCCCGTACTCATAGTGCCATAAATGATATCTGATTGCTTCCCGTACTTAAGCTATCTTGCACCTGATGGTCCCAGGCCCAGGGTTCGCGAGATGGTGTCGATAATGTGTGTGCATCATCGGCGTGCAGATCAGGGTAGACACAGATCTCAAAACATAATCGAACGTGAGGTGAGACCTCACCGTAATTGGCTTCGTAACTTCAGATGTACCCACATTTTCGCTGATAATCACCCACCTGCTTCATTTTAGTTAACGGCGTGTATTAATATCGCTGGGCGCATATTAGCCGGTGCAGCAGGCACTTAGCCACAACCCACCACCACCACCATGGAGAAGGTGTGTGATTCTGCCGGGTTTGTGGTGCGTCCGCCGTCCAATGCGGACGATGCAGACGCTGTTGCACTGTTCCGCGATGGGAAGCTTGAGGAGGCGCTCGCGGCCACGTATTATGCGATCCCTGGCCAGGCAGAGTCGCCCGAGACGGCTCTCGAGCTGTGGTACATCCGCGTTCAGAGCATGCTGATACTGCAGTACAAAGTCGAAGCCACCAAAGAGATCGGGGCCTGTTTAGGCATTCTAGACGACAGCAAGGAGCCGTATGCCGAGTTCAAGCGCAGTGTGTTGACCAGCCCGCAAGCGCGCCTCAATTCGTGGAAGTTGCGGCTTCTTCTCGTCCCCGTGCGGGTCGGCCGCATCAACCAGGCGGCCATCCAGAAATACTACTCAATGAGTTTCGAGGCCCGCGATGAGGCCGGGATCGGCGACCTGAAGCAGGAATGGCTCGACTGTATAAGACTGGCGGGCATGTACGTCGTCTCGGCGCTGATCACGCTCAAGGACTACTCGTCGGCCATTGAGCTGCTTACTCTGCACTTTGAAGCTACAAAGGACTCACAGCTGGCAGTCTGGCTTGGTCTGCTGCATATCATGGTTGGGGATACCTTGGGTGCGCGGTCGTGGGCCTCTGAGGTGCCCGGCGACACCCCTTCTCACCGCGAGCTCTCGGACCTTATAAAGTTTGCGGAAGACGACAGCCGCACTGAGGACACCGGGGTCGTGGCTGATGTATTCAATGGCCGCATTGATAGGGCGCTTGCCGAGCTGACACAGAGTGCCCCGGGACCCCGTTACGCAGCGCATACGGTTGCCAATCGTATGAACACAAGGGCAATTCGCAAAATAATACAATAAATAGAATAAATAAAGCACGGCAAGAGAAAAGTCGCCGCCATGACAACAGAATGAAATAATGCGCTGAGAGCATGTGCCTGAACAGGCTGATTATTTTGGAACTTGCACTTGCTCGAGCACTGAGTCGATAAGAACATCCCCATCCCACACCTTGATCCACTCCCGCGCCGTGTCCAGGTCGCCGCCGTACTGCAAACTTGGTTCATCCTCTGGCGAAATGAGTCTGACATGCACTGGCAGCGACAGCCGCGCCGCCTGCTTGATGACAGTTGGCGTGGCAAACTTGCGGCCTTGCAAAACACAGAGCGTACGCGTGAGCGTCTCAAAATCGGTCGCAGCCTGGGGCTTGAGTCCCATTCGCGCGAGGCGGTGTGTTCGCACAAAGATAACAATGTCGTGAATGTACCGCACGAGCTCAGGTACGACCATGATCTGCCCGATCGCGGCCCGGATCTGCGACAGTGCCTTCTCCAAATTCGTCTTCTCGGACGGGAGCTGGGCGGGCACCTCGACCATGAAAAGATCGTCGCCGGACCCGAGATCGATTTTAAGTAAAATTTGTCGACGCAAATACGGGTGCAGAGTCTCTATTGGGGCCCGAGTCGTCAGTATCAATGCTGAGTTTGTGATGAACTTCTCGAGCGTGCGGTCGGGCTGCATCATTGCGTAACCTAAGTGGAGCTGCACCGATTGAGGCAACCGCTCAACATTTCGCAGAATCAGCGCCGAAGACTGGCAAGCAGCGAGCCGGTCGGTTAGAAGCGGCCACGTAACGTCTTCGTGGCATGGCACGACGCCGAGCGACCGTTTGAACGAGCCGAGCAAAGCCTCGACGACAGTCTCGGTCTGGCGCTCTACATATTGAGAGTTTGATTTAGTTGAAATCAAAATGGGCCGCGGGTGAATCAGTGATATCAGCACGGCCTGCACGAGGTCCCGCGGGACGAGCTTCTCGTCGAGCATGTCAGGTCAACCTTACCCATGCGCGGAGGTCACACATGCACAATATATATGTGTGTGAGTAAAAGTGTCGACCTACCATGTATTAATATATGCTTTCTATGTACAAAGAAGAATTTTATGCAGTTTACCACCGCATGCGGCCGTTGCGTGACGAGCCGAACTTTCTTTTGCGATTGCCGCTGAACTTTTTGCCGCCAAGCCACGCCTGCTGCTGGGAACCGGCCAACTTTAGCTTCTCTAGCCCAAGAAGGTGAACGAACGGCTCCATATCTCTGAGGAACTCGTTCGCATTCATGCTGTACTTGCTCTTGAGCACAGACATGTACGACATGAGACTGCGCACGAGTTCCTCGGCCTCCTCAGAGTCGGCAGTGCCGCGCTCGAACGGTAGCGCGAATTGATCTCTAAACTCCGGGTCCGAGGTATAGATAGACAGCTCTGGCTTGATATTCTCGCGCGCAAGCGCGTCGATATAGCCGCGCACATGCTTTGGGTAGTACAAGTACGACTTGCCGCTGTTGCCGATCCGGGCCGTGCGACCGATTCGGTGGACGTACGACGCGACATCAGGCGGAGGGCCGAGCTGGAACACGTGGGTTACCTGCGGGAAGTCCATGCCGCGGGCAACGACGTCGGTAGTGATGAGAATCGCGTTGTTTGCCTTGCGGAACTGGTCCGACCGGTTCTGGCGGCTTTGCTGCTTCCGACCACCGTGGATGCCAAGCACGGGGAGCACGGTCTCGCGCGAGCGCGGCGTTTTGCGGAACAGGTTGCGCAGCACCTGCTCGTAATGGTCGACCATGGCGGTCGTCGGTAGGAACACAACCGCCTTGAAATTAGTGCCCGTTTCCTCAGCGTGGCGCTGGGAGTTCAGCATCTCGCGGCTGGCTGCCTCGTACACGTCGGCCCAGTTGGAGCCAGACACGGCATACTGCTCGACAAGCTCGTTGGCCGTGGGCTCGTTCTTCGGGACCGTGTCCACAACGCGGACGCGGTCTCCGTACTGCCGGCGGGCAAAATCTCGCATCGTGCGGTCGGCTGTGGCCGAAAAAAGCAGCAGCGGGACGTCGTCTTTGGTCGAAACCTCGTCAATGATGTCCTTGATCTCCTCCATCTCGCGCTCAAAGCCAATATCGAGAATTCGGTCTGCCTCATCGTACACGCGTGCGTGCAGGTCGCTGAACTTCTCAGCCACACCGGGCTCGTCCAGGACATCACGCAGGCGGCCGGGCGTGGCCACAATGATGTCGGCAACCTTCGAAGTGCGGCCCCGGTTCCCTGGGGCGAGCCCAGCTGCCTGCAGCTGCATGGGCTTCGCAACGCCGCCCACGAGGCTCTGCACCTTGATGTGGCTGAGACCGCCGAACTGGGTAATTTTGAAGATTTCGTCGGCGATCTGCTGCGCAAGTTCACGTGTCGGGCTCACCACGAGTGCCGAGACTTTGTTTTGCTTCGTCACGTCGTCCTTAGCGGCCGCCTTGGCCTCGAGAACCTTCTGCAGAATGGGAATGGCGAACGCCGCAGTCTTTCCGGTACCGGTCTTCGCGCGAACAACCACACTCTCGTCTCGCAAAATTGGCAGCAGGGTCTGCGCTTGCACGGGCGTGAGCCACTCGTAATTGCAGTTGTGCACGAGTGAGTTGACCAGCGGCAGGGAAAGCAGCCGGCGATTCGCAAGTTCTTGCGTTGGCACGGGCGACACACCCGCCATTTCTGGCTTCGGAGCACTGTCTCCTTGCGGGATTAAGTCGGTCCACTTCATGTTGCGCACAGCGTCGTGGTCGATGTCGTAGCCGGGCTTGCCCATCAGGCCGTCGCCAAATCGGACCCTTGAGCCGCCGCGTGTACGCTCAAGCAACTCACGGTCATCATTGTCATTCCGAAAACCGCGATTGTCGCCTCGGGATGTACCGAACCGCGAGTTATAACCGGATTGTGGCTTCCGCCACGCCGATCCGCCACGCGACTGACGGCCGGCTTCCTTAAAGTATTTCAGGCACACAGAGCTCAAACGCATCCAATAATTCGGGGACTAGATCCTGCCTAAATGAAGGATTGCAAAAGAGTCAGTGGTAATTCAACTACTTGCCTATATAGGTAGGGAGCGATAAGGCAATAAATAGGCCGTGAAATTTTCAGGCTCGGTGCTGTGTGAGGGCACGGGTTTATGCACACATGGTACTGCCAGCGGTGGTGGGTCTGGCGGTATGTATGAAGCACCGGGCTGATGATGCTGCTGGCTTCCCGACCCAGCGCCACCGCGACCTAACCGCACTGAACGGCTGTACGCCGGGTGTCACACAAAGCGGGGGAATTGATCGATGACGTAATCAGAGAGTTTAAAAAAGAAAAGTTTGCCCACGCGTCATCTTCTCCTCTTAGTAACGGTCTATTATCTAGTTGAGAAGAACAAAGCCTTTGCAGACGTCAAAGTGTGGCGTGTTTGAATTCAAGAACTAAGAGTATTTTCATTTGAGGGAAGGCAGAGGGAAGAATTGCCGCGAGTGAGTCTTTTTTTTTTGCTGTTGAACCTTAAATTAATATACCTCTTCTCGATATTTTTTGTTTTGTTTTGATTTTGTTGTTTTTAGTTAGTGTTCAATTCTCTGCCACGAAGTTATAATGAGTGACGTAGATACTGTTTCTGTGTCACCCGCGCCGGCACAAGGTCCACCAACGACGCTGGCGAAGACGCGATCAGAGGTCATCGCACTACTTAAGGCTTACATGAGTGAACACGGCGGTGCTGCTGGCGGCACCAAAGCTGTTGAGGCTCTGGCCCATGAATTCGACAAAATTGAGCCTGTGCTCGCATTCCAATTCTTTTGTGACCTCGTGTTGAAGGTCAATAAAGCCGTTATTGGAACCGAGGACGATCCCACGGGCCCCATTTTGAGAGCTGCTGTCGAGCATGCGCAGTCTCCTAAGTTCTGGGTTGGTGCCACAGATGATGCGAGCAAAGATCATCTCGAGAACTTGCTCAAAAGGTTCAAGACTTTGCTGTCTGTACTGTGCCGTCAGCAAAGTTTCAGTGAAACTGTAAGTGTGCTGCAGTTGCTTGAGCGTCTCCCGCTCAGTGGCGATCTTCTCAAGCAGGTCGAGATCCCCACTGTAATTGAGCGGCTCGCCCAGGCAGGCGACGAAACCGTGCGCGAAAACGTGAGAATGTTAAGCAAGAAGTACCCAGCAGCATTCAAAGCCGAGTCTGGTGCGCTTGACTCGAAGGTGACTTCCCTTAAATTGTTTGGCGATCAGGGCGCCCTCAAAATGAACACCCACAAGCGCGCTCGGGAGCCAAGTCCCCCGCCACAAGAAGATAAGGATTCTACGCTTCCAGAACAGACCGAAGTAGTCCAGCCCGCGGCCAAGAAGCAGCGGAAGCATGCGAAGCGCGTTTCCTGGAAGCCCGAGTCCGAACTCGTGCAGGTCCGATTCTACGAAATTGAAGGTACCGTTCGATTCCGCTCGGCCAAAAATGCGAAGCAACAGGAGCTTGAGGAAGGAACTGACCTGCACATAGACAAAGAGTGGACGGTGCCCGTGGTCATCAACTTCAATGAAGTGTTTGGTGGCGTTCCAGGTGCCTACGAGTCGATGGCAAGCCGCCGCGGCGGCCTCAAGGAGCCTGATAGTGAGGAGGCACGGGCGCAAGAGCAGCGCGAGTCTCGTGTCCCTGGTGGGATGTTTATGACTGGGTCCGCGAACGATTCGTCGCCGGCTGAGCCGCCAGAATCGGAGCGGGGTCCAGACCCAAACTCGACGCCCGCAGTTGGCGGCCGGTTTATTGCTGCCGAGCCGTTTAAGGAGTGGCTCGAGGAAAACATGAAGGAGGCCTCGCCTACCATGATGCCTGGCGCACTTCCTCCTCAACTCGGCATGCCGGGAATGATGCCAGGAATGCCTGGAATTCCTGGCATGCCTGGCATGCCTGGTATGGGAATGCCTGGTGCGCCGCCTATGATGCCGATGGGCATGCCATTCCCATGGGCCATGAATTTTCCAATGAACATGGGCGGACCCCCCAACCAACAGAAATAGGCATATTTATTTATTGTATCTATTCTTACCCCCTGAACTTTTTGTTTTTTTATAATTTGTTTGTTAGTGTTTATATATATTTGTATAGTTTTGTCGTCGACTTTGTTATTCGCGCATGTGATTGACATCGCCTTACCCTTGTAAGTGCCGACGCGCCTGCCACCCGAAATAACGCACAGAGCGGGTTTCAAACTGGAGGAGGGAAAGACACGCGCAAATGCCATCTCTACCGGAGCAGCCCGGGATTCCAAAGCCTGAAGCGCAGCGGAGTTTCGGACTTCAGCTGTCAATGGCGCTTGCCATCGGCAGCACCTCGCTCGTCCTCTTTAGTTACTGGCGCCGCCAGTGGCCTCAGATGTACGAGGCGCGACGGTACCGCAATATTAATCTCGATCAATTGGACAATTCGCTTTTTGGATGGATCCGCCAGGTCTTCCGGCTCAAGGGGCAGGACGTTCTGCGGCACGCCGGTCTCGACGCGTACGTCTATCTGTCGTTCTTCCGACTTGCCGTGACAGTTTTGACTCGGCTTTCCCTAGTTGCGCTGTTCTTCATCGCACCGCTGCGGATGTACAACTGGATCAATGGTCGTGATGATGATGACGATGACGACCGTGGCGACGCGCAGTCGCTGATAGATCCGCGCACCCAGATGTTCGATGGGTACAGCTGGGTATTTTTGGCCACAACTTACGTGTTTACGATCATTTGTTTGTGGACAATGCGCGAGTATAATTCGAAAATTATCAGTGTGCGCCAGGCCTACCTGGGCCACCAAAACAGTATCACGGACCGGACTCTGCGGATCAGCGGGATCCCAAGAAAGTTGCGATCTGAGGATGAGTTGATGAAGTATGTGACTATCCTTTTTGGTGTGGAGCCGGAGTCTGTTTCGCTTTGCCGGAAATGGGACCAGTTAGAACAATCTTTCGCCGAGCGGAAGAAGCTCATCAGCAAATTGGAGAGTCTTTGGACAGATTATATTGGCCCCGACAACGCGGTATTCAACATGGCTCTATACGAAGGTTGTGACCGCACCTCATCATACCATGACGACGACGAAGAGAGAGAGTCCCTGGTCTGGGACGACAGCACTGACTTGAAAAGTATTTGCGCACGTCTGTTCCCGGACAGGAAGCGGCCTATAGGGTGCTTGGGACTCTCTGGACCCAATTTGGATCTTCTTGACCACTATGGTCGCGAGCTCGAGAATCTCGATCGCAAAATCGCGGCGCAGCGCGAGGTTGCCGATTTGCAGCCGTCCACAAACATGGCATTTATCACTATGAAGTCTGTGGCTCACTGCCAGCTTGCTGCGCAATGCATTTTTAGCCCGCGCTCTCATACTTTGGTCAATTCGTTAGCGCCGGCACCAAATGACATTATTTGGAAGAACGTCTATCTGCATTCAAAGCAGCGGTCTGTTTACACATACTGCATCTCCCTCATTGTACTGATTACCAACGTGTTCCTCTCGTATTTGCTTTACAACATGGCGAAGCTGCTCAACCGGGATTATATCGACAAGCATATTCCGTGGCTCGGTGATTTTTTGTCGGAGCACAAATGGATGTCGGCATTTGTGACCGGTGTTCTTCCCACTTATTTGGTCCCGTCATTCAACCTGGTCATCCCTTACTTCTTTGCATGGCTCACTGTCAAACAGGGCACGGTGAGCAGGAGCGACGCGCAGCTGTCGACTATTTCCAAAAATTTCTTCTACGTGTTCGTAAGTTTGTTTTTGGTGTTCACCATTGAAGGAGTTGTATTGTCGTTCCAGGTGAACAAGGTCGACAAAGTGGCCAAGGATTTTGCAGCAGCGCTGAAACCACTCTCGGCCTTCTACACAAACCTCATCATTCTCCAAGGTATTGGCCTTACGACAGTTAGGCTTCTGCAAGGCGGTACGTTGTTCCAGTATCCGTTCCTGCTGACGCGGTGCAACACTGCCCGTGAGCACTATAACCTGTACAAACCGCAGAAGCTTGACTATGGTCTGTTTCTGCCAATGCCCATGCTGTTTTTCATTCTCACATTGACTTACAGCATATTGTCATTGCGAATCCTGTTTTTTGGGCTGATCTACTTCGCAGTGAACTATCTTGTATTCAAGTACCAGTTGCTCTACTCCATGGTGTACCAGCACCACTCTAATGCGCAGTTGTGGGCAATCATCATTCGCCGCATGTATTTGGGAATCGCCGTCTTCCATCTCGCCATGAGTGGTGTCCTTGTGCTGCGGTCTAACTATACTTTTGCGGTAATGATTGTTCCCTTGTCGGTTGCCCTTGGTGGTTTCTGGTACGATTTCGAGAAGTTCAATAAACCTCTGTTGGAGTTCGTGGCTATTGAGGCGTTGCGACAGAAAGAAATAGATCAGAATTTGTTGTCCACCTACGATCTTGTGGACGGAGAAAGCTCTTTTAACGATGAGCACCGTCAAGAAGGTGACAATAACAACGATTCCAGCCAAGCACCGAGCGAAGCTAGCTGTGACTCGGCCGAACAGCCAGCCACGGACCTTCCAAGCATCCTGTGGGGCGAGTCCACCTTGGACGATGCGGGTGGTGCGCACACCCTGGATGAGATCCGAGAAGAGAACCAGCACTATGTTGCTAAAGTATTGACCGACCCTCTTGACGGTCCTTGGGTTGCCGCCAATGCCTTTGAGTGCGTTGTGGCGAACAGCGATGGGTTCCGTCGAAGACGCATCCCGCAAACAGAGTGGCTCTGAGAGAGAAAAAAAAAAAACCGGTAAAAAGCGGAAACAATATGCAATGCGCAGTATTTATTACTTATATATATATTTATATTCTTGGCACAAGAGTCCAGAAGAGTTTCCGGAGCAAGAGACTAGTGATGCGGCCTGCTAATGTAAGGAACCCGGCTGCTAAGTATCCGGAGTTGAGAGTAACGGCGAGTATTTCGGTAAGGCAAAAGGGAGACACGTAGCGCACGACCTGCTCTAGAAATGGGATGTCATAGTGCCATATGAAAGTAAGGATCGGCAGCAATGTAAAAAATGATCCAATGAGCAAGGATGTAGAAATGGCGCTGCCGTCTTTCCAGCCTAGAAGGTACCTGGCCAGAGTCCTAATAAGAACATGCTGGAGTACCGTGTCGCAGAAACTCAGCGTCATAAAGACGAGGTACTGTATCACAGGCGATGTGAATATAAGAAACTGCACGACCGCGGGCTCGGTCGACTTTTCACTCATTGCCCATTGGATGAAAACGTCTAAAAGCGATACAAATATGAGGAGCCGCAGTACAATGGATGGAACGCCGAATACGTGTCGCTGCTGGACCGCTGGTGGCATAGGCGATGACAGGCGCGCCGCACTCTCGGCAGAAGGGCTTGTCCGCGTATTAGGCGGTGGGGAGCCTTGTTTTTCGGCCATTGAGTTGAACACGACGTGCCTGATTGCCGGAGCGCGCAGAAGCAGCAGATCGATGAAGATCAGCATCATGTCACACTCGATGTACTTGTCGGCGAACTTACCGCATGCCCTGCATTTCACAGTGTGAATATTATCTGGCGAGTAGTAGACATACAGGCACTTCACGGGAGTCGCACACTCAACGCATAGCATACATACACGCAGGCAGTTGGTGGCCGTCGACTTTAAGCGGGTTCCTAGCCTTAGTGCACTTAGCCGGCCCACAGCGCGACGCGGATGCCACACGAAACGCTAGGGACGTATGTGTATTTAGTATGAATTTGCGAATTAAATTATTTGTTCACATAAAGTCGTCATCATCCAAGCCATCATCCTCGAGCATCTCTGGCGCCTTGGTGTCGACGGCGGGCTTCTCCTGCTTCTGCGCTGCCATCTTGAGATTAGGCTTAGCGCGCGAGCCCAAACGCTTGGCACGTTCCTCACGGTACTTATCGTTAGAGAGCGCGGCCAGCGTCGAGTCGACGCGAGCGACCTGGTCACTCTTGAGCGGTGCGCACAGGTCGCGGCAAAGCTCGATGATGAAGTTAGTATGCTGGACCATGGAGTTCTTCTCCGCGAGGTCGTTAACAACGCCCGAAAGAGTCTTACGGAGATCAGAGTAGTCCCGCGCGTTCTTGGGCTTGAAAATGGCGAGGTCACTAAGCTTGGTCGGGCCAGCCGGGGTCGGAGTCTCAGCGGGCTTGTTAGCCTTCGCCCGCGGGTGCACGTCGACCGACGAGAGGAGGTCGCTCGCGTTATTCAAGTCGCTGTCGATCTCCTTCTGGCGCTGCTCGAGTTTGGACGATTCCTGGGTCTTCTCGAGCGCCTTGCGCTCGCGGTCGTCCTGCTCCTTACGCTTGCGCTCGGCAATACGCTGCGCGGACGAGACCTTCGGCTTCGGGGCGGCCTTCTTGCCCTCGTCGTCGCTATCAAGGCCGGTCTCCCAATCACCAAGCAGTCCCTCGTCCTCTTCGTCAAAGTTCAAATTGGAAGCAGCCGCCGTCGGCACATCGAAATCTTCGTCCTCCCAGCTAGCCATCGTAGATACAAATAGGTGTGGTGGTGTGGTTTCTTGGGCTTGGAAATTTCTATATTTCTCTTGAATGGGTTTGGTGATTTTCTTTTTAGGCTGGTTAACCTCCCTCACACACATCTGTGGAGGCCCGGAGGGGAACTAGTCTTGGTTAGACAAGTGGAACCGCTACCGTAGGTACGGATCAGAATCATAGAAAGATATAAGAAATCAATTGAGACTGAACTTAGGCAGAACATAATTGCCACCACATATATGTAAGCGGGCTGAGTGGGGTCGGAGCCTTTACCGGCAGGGCCGAAGGAGACCGTGCTGACATAGATTGCTTTTGGCTTTTCAGATCTAGTTTTTTTTTTTTTTTTTTTTGTTTTTATACAGCGTCTCTTCTATTCAATTTCTCAAAATCTAGTCTGGTCATCATCCGGAGAAATTACGGCGAAACCGCCCCCGTAAAGCCCGTTGCTTTTGCGCGCCTTAATGAACCCAGGCGCGCAGCACCTGCAGCAACAACTCGAGGGTTAGGCCCCAAAGTCAAGCAACGCACCTTTTTATATATAGCAGCATATGTTAATTCCGACTGTGCGCAGTTTTTTTTAATAAGAGCATTACTTGAGCAAGACTGATTTAGATTCTTTTTTGTCTGATTCGATTTCTTGCCACCGAGTATTCGATACACAGACAGGAAATTATATGACCGGCACGAGCATCACAAAATTAGAAGATTGGATTTCCGGATCCGGCGTAGAGCAGGTAACGGGAGTGCACATTACAAAAAGCATTTACGATGGTCTTGGCATTGAGTTCAACAAAGAGGAGAATCTGCAGGATGAAGAAGACTTTTTGAAAGCGCAGAAAAACGAAGAAGATGGCGACAAAGACGGCGGCGAGCCGGACCTGGATGAGGATGAAGAGGACGAAAAAATACTCCTCCTTGTTCCTTCCGAACTTATTTTAAGCCCTGACCGGATCAGAGAGCTTGCTCAAGATGACGAGAAATTGCAGAAATGGCTGGAACTTGAGAACATAAGTGATACCGATGTCCTCCACCGTGGGCTGCTCTATCTCTGGCTTTGCAAGAAAGATAATCCGTGGACAGAGTACTTTGAGACCCTTCCGAAAAACATTGATCTCCCGTTCACATATAGCATCAAGAAGATGGAGAGCTTAGACTTCTCCACAGTCTCCATACATCACGCAGCCATCACAAAAAGACTCTCGCTCGAGAAATCATATGAGCGGTTCGTGCATGATGCCTCAACCAGCCGGAAATTGGAGCTCTGGGAATGGTTACTTCCCCATGCATGGATTTCGTCACGCGGACTGACCCATCCGCTCACTGGCCAGACCTGCCTCGTGCCCCTCATCGATCTGTGCAACCACAGCTCCAAGAAGAGCAACGTGCGCTATGATGCCGATGAGGAGGGCAACTTCGAGCTGCTGCTGACCGAGCCGGTGGGAGACTTCGAAACTGGTGAGCTGTTCCTTAATTATGGAGACCGGAGCACAAGCGAGTTCCTGTTCAATTACGGGTTTGTGCCAGACGACCGTAGTGAGGACGATTTCGAGGAACTGTTTAAATTATTTGACCCCAGCGCTGACGAGATTCGCGATATCATAGATCCTAGTCGCTACAAGAAGGATCAGCTGAGCAAGGAAGAGAAACAGGAATGGGAAATGACGTACGATGTCCTTCTCGACTTCTTCGAAGAGGAAGCCGCGCAGATTCTGCGGATCATCAGGTTCCCAAAAATCGTTGAGCCCGAAGAAGCAAAGCGGTACCGCTTCCACAACAATTTTATTATGGCACTCGCCAGTAACGACCATCTAGAGCTGTACAAGACGAGCGGACCCGAGCAGGGCCTTTATCTGGGTGAAACCAAACTTACAACGTCAAACGTTTTTAGCACTGCCCGCCAACTCGGCGACGACAAAGTGTTATCACAAGCACGCGAGCTCGTGGCGAATCTCTGCGAGTACTTCGCCAACCAGGTCTCGGCAGTGTCGCACGACAGGAACGACGATCCCTGGGTTGTCAAGGTGGCGACTGCCGAGTCGTCATTATACCGGAACTATGCAAAGAGTTCAAGGAAGCTTGTAGAAGAAGACAAGAAATAGATACTGTAAATAGAAATATGTCTCTCTAGTTCGGAATGGGCACCCATTATTGTAGAGGTGGGCCCATCCACTAGCCTGGACGTGGGGTGGTGGGGTCCCACCGTGTGGATGCGGGTGAACCCTACCAGGCGCTCGCGGTAGCGGACGATAATCACCAAGGCGCAGTCAATTGTAACCAGAATGGCTGAAAAACCCATCTCGACTGGTCGGGGTGGTGCGTACAACATCCGCCCCACTCAAAGCGAGGATGTAGCGGAAGCTCCTGTCCCGCTTCCGCACCTGAAAACTAAGGTGGTTACAACAGGCCGCGGGGGCCGAGGAAACATGATGGAGAACATCGATCCCGCGTCGACCCGCGCTGCCCAGGACGCGCCCGAGCCCGAAAGCAACGATTTAGCGCCCACACCAAGCCGGACTGTTGGCCGGGGTGGCTACGGAAATAACATTCGAGCAAAGCAATATAGACAGGACGGGTCTGAAGAGAGCTCTTCGGGCTGTAGTTGCTTCTGATAGCCGCTGTCTTTGGCGCGCCCATTCATTACAAATATTTGTTCATCTTTTGTTTCAAAACTCCTGGCTGCTATTGTGGCTTACTACCCTTTTTTTTGCATGTAACGCCTAAATTCTCATGTCTTATTTACAATATCATAGAGAGTCGTGTAGACCTTTTGCAAAGATGCCTCATCCGTCTGGAACCACACTTGCCTGTACAATTGAGACCTGGCAAGGAATTCCTGCTCCCGATAGCAGAGCTCGGTAGCTCGCGGATACAGGATCTTAGTGTGCAGACACGCGGTGATCTGGCTAGGCCGCGCACCTCTCTGTCTCATGGCAATGTCGCCGATCAATGTGAGTACGAGAACCATAAGGCATGCTATGTGATCCGGCACGACCTCGGGCTCGGTCTGGTTCCAGGCATCCAGGATCGCGGTGACTTCCCGGTCCATGGCCGCGCGCATAGGCCCGCCCCAATGCGCGTACAGGTCGGCAATGAGATAGTGAACAAACCGGCCAAATTGGCTTACTATGCGGATGTTCGAGTCGTGCACGTAGTTTAATGCCTCGACAAGGTTGTCCAGCTGCTCACCAGCCGCGAAAATTCGGGCTTGGACGAGCTTGAGGTAGTAGCGGAGAATGAACAAGAATGCTACAAGTGGCTTCTCGTTTGCGTACAACATTTTCCGCATGGTGCTCGCGTAGAATTCCAGGGAAAATGTGCATTTATCATAGTGTTGCACAGCCGCACAGACCCATTCGACGTGCGAAGCCCGCTCCTTCTGCGTGGCCGCACGGTCTGTGCGGGGTATGTCGGCAGCCACAGACAGATACCGGCATAAATCACCCAAAACGCGCTCGTGCCTGGGTTTCGCAGTTGGCGTGTGTTGGGCAATGGCAAGCTTGTATCGAACCAGCGACTTCTTGCCAGTAGATCGCGCCAGCTTGAGCTGGCGGTCGATTGTCACCTCACCCTTCTGATGTCGTTTCGCTCTCTTGGCGTCGCTGAGGGCTTTGCTCACCAAATACGTTATTTGGTCGCCGCGTTTATCGAGATTTTCGATCCTTATTGAGTCAAGCAATTTATCCAATTGCAATTTTGTGGCTCTCAGCTCAGCCAAATCGGCAGCCTTGTCTTCGTTACCCATTCAAGTCATAAACAGAGAGGCATGCATGCAGCGACGCGCAGCCGGTGATAGTACAACCAACCCTCAAACCCCTCCGACTGAGAATAAACACACTCACCCACCACAACCGCCTGCGAGCGACAAGCGTCCTTCTCTTCCGGATCCGTAGTTTGCAGAGATGAGCGCGTTTGGCGGTGGATCTGCCTTCGGTGGCAGTGGATTCGGTTCCGGTAACTCTGCCTTTGGTACGGGCAACTCCGCCTTCGGGTCGGGCAACTCGGCCTTCGGCACCGGGAACTCAGCGTTCGGATCAGGCAACTCGGCCTTTGGCACCGGAAACTCCGCCTTTGGATCGGGCAACTCGGCCTTTGGCACAGGTAATCCTGCTTTTGGTACCGGTGGGTCTACAGGTGGAAACGGCACCAGCGCAGGGAACACCTCGTTCGGCAATGCCCCCAATTCATTCACCAACACCTCGTCTGCATCGCCATTTGCATCTGCTGGCACCGGGTCGACGGGATTTGGCAACACAAGCACGTCCTCGCCGTTTGCCTCCACCTCAGGGAATAGTAGCAGCACGCCAGCCTTCAGCGCGGCGGCACCAAAGCCGGCACCGACCTCGAGCAACAACATGTTTGGTGCGCTGAGCTCAAATGCCAGTGCTTCGTCGCCATTTGCTAAACCAGAAAATCAGTCATCGTCGTCGCCCTTCGGCCAAACTACAAATGCTTCGCCATTCGCGACTTCTGGGACCAGCAGCGGGAATACCGCGAGTCCCTTCGGTGCGCCTAGCACCCAGAGCACCAGCTCGTTCGGCAAGCCAGAGGGCGCTAATACGGGAGCATTTGGATCTAATGCGTTTGGCAAAACAAACACCGCATTTGGAAACACCAGCACTAGCAGTCCGTTTGGAAGCACAAGCTCCAACACCAACACTAGCCCCTTCGGAACCACAGGCACCAGCAGCTCCTTTGGGAAGCCCAATACGAGTACCTTTGGCCAGAGCTCAGGGGCTGGCGCAACTCAGACGGCGAGTCCATTTGGCCAGCAAAGTACAACCCAGAACTCCAGTCCGTTCGGCCAGAGCACTGCTTTGCCGCAGAAGTCCAGTCCGTTCGGACAAAGTGCTGCTCCTCAGAATGCCAGTCCATTTGGTGCGACCACTACTACATCAGCAACTCAAAATGCTAGTCCGTTCGGGTCTACACAGCCCGCTACCTCTAGCCCGTTTGGCACTGCTCCTCAGACATCCAGTGCTTTTGGTACAGCACAGGGCGCCCCTCCGGCTGGTCCCCAGGCGGCTCCCCAAGGCTCCAGCCCATTCGGAGGTCAGCCATCTCCATCGTTTGGATCTGGATCATTTGGATCGGCACCGGCCTCCACTGCGTTCAACACTAATTCAGCATTCGGCCAGCAGCCCACTGTGCAGCCGCCTACGGACTTCAAGCCTTATAGCCAGAACGGACTGTATCCTGAGGAAAGTTCTGTCTCGAGCGAGGCTAGAGCGGCGTTCGAAGCGCCGGCGTTCACTCTTGGCAAGGTTCCTGAGACCCCTCCGCCTGCAGTATTTTGTTAAATTAACTTATGTGTACATTAATTATAAAACCGTGTCTTCTATAATAGGTACCTCGTTCGCATGCACGCTCTGTGTCCGAGACCGCTGCCGGCCGTTCTGTCGACTGGCCTGCCTCCCGGTTGCACCACCAGCTTGCCTCCCAGGGGGTCCTCTTCGACGTCGCGTCTGGCCTTCTTGTGTGCTAGCTGAGTTGATAGTAGAGTAGTCGATAGACTCCAAAGACGATTGGATATGCTTCCTGGCCTCGGTCATGAGATCTGCTCGCCGACTCTGGGTCTGCTTGAACACCTTTTCGTATTTCGCCACGAGCTGGCCCAGAACATCAGTTTTCCGCTTTTGGCCATTTGCCACGGCAGATACTTCCAGCTCGGTTTCTCGGCGCAAAAGCGGCTTGGTCAACGATAAGTTGAGACCAATCGTTTCGTAGCTCATGACCAGCGCAATCCCTAGCGGTGTGGGCTCGTAGTACTCGCCCTTCTTTGTCACATAAACGCGGTCAACGATTTTCGTTATATGGTCGGCCATGGTCGCATCAGTCCCGATCCCGCTGCTATCCATTCGGCTAATAAGCTCAGCTTCAGTCAACAGCTTAGGAGGCGCTGTCTCGCTCTCCTTTAGATGGAAAGAGCTGCACGGCACAGTGTCACCCACTTTCCAGTCGGGCAAAAGCTTTGAGTTCCACTTTTGGTATGGGTACACTTCGAGGAAGTTCAGTTCCCGAATCCGGTCGCCCGAGACAGTGAAAGTCTCGTCACCATACTGCAAGTTGATTGTCGTCGATTCGCCCTTCGCATCATTACTACAGCAAGCTAGGAATGAGCGCGTAATGTACTCGTATATTTTCCACTTCACGGAACTCGTGCCGCCCAACGCATCCGGGGTCGCGCCCTGAACGGGATGGATTGGAGGATGCGCCTTGTCGTTGTGCCCACCATTTCGGGGCTCAACGAACTTCCCGTTTTGCAGATCGCGGGCATATTGCGACCATGGTGTCGCGTTGGTAGTCTGCTTGCTCAATATACCCTGTAAATCGATGGCCTTATCGAACACATCAGTTTCGGTACGGGGATAGGACACGAAACCTTCATTGTATAGCCTTTCCGCAACATCCATGATCTGCTTGGCGCTTATTTTTAGGTAAGCGGATGCCTTCTTTTGCAAAGTGACGGTGGTCAACGGCAACGGGCGATAACGGGACGTTGGCTTGACTGAGACCTTATTGACCTTGAACTGACCATTGCCGCTCTCTAGCGCACGCTCATAGTGAGACAGAGCCACCAAATGGTCGGTAGCGCGTCCACGGTCCCAGCTCAGCTTGATGGACTGTGGGCTGGCTCGAGCAGCTGCGTCTATGTACCAGAATTTCTCGGGAATATGGTTGATGATGCGGAGATATCGCTCTACCACGAAGCCGAGCGTTGGGAACTGGCACGAGCCGTACTGGACGGCACGTTTCAAGAACGCACCGCCGAACGTGCGTCGGTAGAGCTCGGTCTGGAGACGGGTCAGTGCGAATCCTGTGCGCAGGTCGAGCTCGCGCCGTACATTCACTGCCTCGACGGCATTCATGTCTAGCTCCCTGGGCCGACCAGCGGCTTGACGGAGATGGGATGGCTCTGTGTTGTTGAAGTGGGCCCGGAAGACGCTGATGCGGCTGTTGGCTCGGCGCGCAACCTCGGCCACCTCGTTTCCGATGTGCTCGCCCTCACGGTCACAATCTGTCCAAATGTAGAGATGCGTGGACTTTTTGCTGAGTTTGGCGATGTTGTCGGCGATCTTGACGCTGCTTTCTGGCACCTTCGTTTTAATTGGGGCACTGAAAAGCTGCACGGCCTCGGAATCGAATTTGTCAAACGGCGGCAAGAACTCGATGTCGGTGAGGTGGCCCACCACGGACGTGACCGTCATTTCACAGGCCCGCCACACGGGTGAGTTGTACGATATTTCGTAGTTGTAGATGTAGGGCGCGCCACTGGGCGTCGACCGCACCGAGCCGCCGCCGAGCGCATTGGCTATAGCCTTCGCGATTGACGGCTTCTCGGCAACGCAAAGCACGCGTGCCGACATTAAATGCGGTCTATTGTAACGCGACTTCTTCCAACGCGACCGAAACGCGACCTTTGTTTATGGTTACACAGGCGACCTCTCCAAGGGTGAGGGCCGATTTAAATAAGGATGACAGGAGCGTGCATATTATTGAGGTTGCATGCGGCATCCTCAGTTTCTTGTTTCAGTGCTCATTAAGCATTCTAGTTACTTCCAACTATAATCATGAATCATAACTTATTTGATCATCTAATCATACCGAGCTCTCTTTGCTGTTTGGGCTCTTTTAGATCTTGACCTTGCGCTGAGTAGGGGCAGCAGCAGTGGGCTTGGCTGCAGAAGAAGAGGCGGCGGCAGCACGCTTCTTCATTTCGTCAAGGTCAGCCGGGTCAATCACGTCCTCATGGCGCTTCTCCTCGGGGCGGGTGCCCTGGTTCCGGCGGCGAGAGAAGGCCGGAGTCTCAGTGCCAAAGAGGTAGTCCCAGTGGCGGAACGAGGAAGCGTAGTTGCCCACGAAGTAATGGTGGTGGTCGTCATGGTGGTCAGCACCAGCCCAGATCGGAAGGAAGTGGTGAAGACTGATCGGGAACTCGTAGCCGGAGTGCGAGTCGATGGCCTGGATAAGACGCAGCGAGATCCACATCATGACCGTCAGAAGGTGCATGTCTGCGCCGAGATACGACAGCAAAAGCGGCGAGCCAACCGTGCCAGTGCCAGTGAACGCGACCTCGAGCGGGTGGGCGTACTCGGCGGTCATGCCGAACGGCGCGGCATACTTGTGGTGCTGCTTGTGGAAACGCTTGTACATGAACTTCGTGTGCAGAATGCGGTGACCGAAGTAGTGCCAGGTGTCCTCGATGAAGAACAAAACGGCGAGCTGCCAGCCAATGGTCACGAGGCTCGGGAACGGCGCACGGTACGAGATGTTGAACATGTCGCAAACGAAGTGGAAGCCAAAGATCGGCACGGCCTCGATGAGCGCGTGCGCAATGAGGACCTCCTTCAGGCAGTCAAGATACTGCTTACGCGTCGGCGGGCGGTTGTCCTGAATCTTGTACTTGCGCATGGAAGGCATCGAGTCGAGGATCATCCACGGGATCGAGCGACTAAAGTACATGATCTCGTGCACACAAAGCAGCAGCAGACCCGTGGCAACGATATCGTTGTCCATGTAGTTGTAGTAGTTTTCCCACTTCTGCTCGAGCCAGTTCAGCTGCGAGGGGAAAAGCGAGTCGGCGACAGCGCCCAAAGTACCATTAACACTCATGATTTGCAGAGAAGACGACCTGTACTCTGTGTTCGTGTAGTTTGGTGGACTAAACGCCTGAACCGGAATTCACGAATCTGGTAGAATGCTGGGCTAAGGTATTTAAGTTGGGTCCGGCTATTCTGGGCCGTGACATATTTGTAAGCGATACGACGAAGTCCGGGTGACTAATAAAATCAAGGACGAGCTGATCCCGCGGCACCAAACGGACGCAACTGTCCGCAAATGCGCCGGCAAATTTCCGGTGATCCAAGCACTAATCCACTAGTTACTTGTTGCTCTTGTCTGCCGCTCACTGGCTGTGTACTCGTACCAATACTCCGGCCCGACCAGGCCGGACCCCAACCCTCGAGTGGGCGTTTATCAAGAGGATCCAGATCTCCGGGTGCATACGGGAAAGGTTCTGCTCAAGGGCTTGCACCCCGATGGGGGATTGCCCCAACCCGTGTGAACGCGTATTTATTATGTAATCTTTTTTTTTCTTCTGACCTTCCCGCAAAACACACACACACATACATCCACCACACACTGTGATTATTAACACATGGTGGCACTGATCGCAGGGCGGGGGCGGCAGCGATGATTACGCAGGGCAGGCGGCATGCTATCACGAAAAGAGATAGGCACGCACAGGACTCAATCTAAGCGTGGATCAACAGAAGAACTTGGTTTTTCTGCGACGTAGCTTTGGAATTGACTCCTCTTATCCACAATTGGTATGTAATTTTGATAGTTGCTCGGAACAACGAGTTTCCCCGCACTTAGAAATTTCAAAATGGGCAAGGAACCGCTCGTCTGCGAGTAATAGCTGCTCTATTTTCGCTTGGTCGTTGATATATGACAACCGAATACGAAGATCAGGTGGAGATCTCCTCAGAGGCCCAGGGTGTTAGTGCCTGGAAGGATGTCGTGGCCGGCACCGCTGGCGGTATCGCACAGGTGCTGAGCGGCCAGCCCTTCGATACCACGAAGGTGCGGCTGCAATCGGCGCCTGAGGGCACGTACTCGGGTGCAGGTGATGTCGTTAGGCAACTTATGAAAAATGAAGGCTTCAAGGGCTTTTACAAGGGCACGGTGACGCCGTTGATCGGCGTTGGCGCCTGCGTGAGCGTCCAGTTCGCCGTGAATGAGGGCATGAAGCGCTACTTCGAGGAGAAGGACCGCGTAGACGGCCACTTCTACGGCCTCACCTATCCGCAACTGTACCTGTGCGGTGCCGCGGCCGGCTTCGCGAACTCGTTTTTGGCAAGCCCCATCGAGCAAATCCGTATCCGCCTGCAGACCCAAACAAAGGACTCGCCAATCAAATTTAATGGTCCCATAGACGCCGTCAAGAAGATCGTGCGGGCTGACGGTGTGGCCCGCGGCTTGTTCCGCGGTCTTGTGCCCACGGTCCTTCGCGAGTCCCACGGCATGGGCATGTACTTCATGGCAGCCGAGGCCTGCATCAAAAAGGAAATGCAGCTGACCGAGCGGACCCGTGCCGAAGTCCCGAGCTGGCACGTCTGCGTCTACGGTGGTCTTGCTGGCGTGTCCATGTGGCTCTCTATCTACCCGCTGGACGTCATCAAGTCCAAGTTTCAGACCGATGCCCTGCACAGCCACGACCGCGTGCATAAAACGATGTGGCAGTGCTACAAGGCCACGGTCGCCAACGGCTACAAGAACTTGTTCAAAGGGTTCGCGCCGACCCTTCTGCGTGCTGTGCCCGTGAATGGTGCCACGTTCCTCGCGTTCGATTACACGCGCAGACTCCTGGGACCTTAATTGTAAACGCTCGGGCCACGGAGAAGGGGATAATCCAGTAATTAATACTTAATACACAAATTATACGTCTTTCTTGAGTAGGTAGTCGACCTCAACCTTCTTGGTCAGCGGTATGACGCAGTTCTGGTAGATCCGGACAACGACCTCTGGGTCGAGCTTGCCCTGGGTCTTTTGAGACCATCGCAGACTCGTGTGCGGGTCCAATGTGTAGTTTTCGGCCTTCACTCGTACGCGCTCGAGCACCTGGGCCTCAACCTCCGGCTTTGTGATCATGCCCAGAATACCCTCAGTATCCCGCGCGCGGATCAGGGTGGTCATCTTTTCCTTCTGCTCTTGAAATTTGGACTCGGCCACAAACTTGCCGAAATGGATGCGGCGGCTCAACGCTTGTAAAGCCTGGATGTCGCTGAGAGTGCAGCTGCCATAGTTCTCGGGCTGCTCGCCCGGGCTGGCCGCCGCGGCAGGAACGATCCGCTTCACGTAATAGTCTAGAATTATCGAATTGACATTGACCTCGTCATCCAAATCAGTGAGCACGGTTGGGTAGTGTAGCGCGGGCAGCACCGGCTCGACAAGCGCGTCTTGAAAGAAGGGGTACTCGTCTGGGCACTGATAGCGGCGCAGCTGCGAGTGCGTGCGCTCGGTCTCGCGCAGCATCCACTCCAAAAAGGACACATTGTGTCCCAAATTCGGGAACGCGCCCTTCTCATACACTTTATTGGATTGCGCGAATTGCGCACGCTCGATCAGATCAAACAAAATGGTGTCCTCCATGCGTACCAACGCAGAGCGGATATTACCGAGATCTAGCACAGTCTCCGGTCTCATGTAGTCAAGCCTATATTCCTGCTGATTTCCACCGATTTCTACCATGTCGCGCCGGCCCAGTAACGACAAATTCAAGGTTGTTGTTCTACTAGTATTACCCTTAGCGCCCCTGTGGAGAAGGGGAAGTACAAAAAAGTATCTGTGATGGAAAAATAATGAGTCCCCAAATTCCGTGCCTCTAAATGGCCGATATAGTGGGAGGACTAATTAAGAATGTTTGGTGTGTGTTAAGTATCAATTAATAGGCAAAATTCGCTATTCTGGCCCGTGGAAACCACCAAAATCTGTGCTTATCCACCCTAACCACGTTCTTATCATTACCTTCAATATAAGTGGTTACAATCGCGTAATCCATTGAAACCGTCCGATTTGATAGAGATTTGCTCAATAATTTAAAATCATAACTAGTCATCTATATCGTAACTCATCTAAAACTTAGCTTCGGCCAAAATATTCTGCAACCGGACCGACATTGGGCTTCGCCTGGGGCTGGCCCTTTCCGTTGGACGGCGGGCGCCGCGGCGCCACCTCGGTGGGGGCATCCTTCTCGGCTTCCACAGAGCCGTCGGGCTTATCATAATAGACGGTGTCGCCCACGCGCCCGAGTTCTCGGCGGGATGCGCCGCTGCGCAACTTGTCGTAGCTGAACTCGTGGTCGAACTTGTCCAGCAGGTTCTGACGCTGCTTTAAAAACCGCGCAATTCGATCTGACGGCGAATTCGCAAAGGGGTTGCCATCCGTGAACCCACGTGCTTCGGCCAAGTGCGCAGCCACGCGCTCCGTCTCTGCATTCGTCAGCTCGTTGCGCGTGTCCGACATCTTCCGCAGCAAAAGGAAGTTCAGAATGGCGAAAACTGTTGTGAGACCCACAACGAGCTTCAAAACCCAGACTCTGCTCTCATATAACCCTTTGTCGAACGACTTCTGGCCCTCGCTCGACCAGTAATTGACATTGAAGTCGTCTCCAAACGACGTATCCTGCCGATGGTGGTACCGTGGCGACGAAGATGATCGCGACATTGCCTGAGTAAAGTCGTAGCTGCGGCGCTTCGCGTCGTCCTTCAGGATGTCATGCGCTTCCACGACCTTTTTGAACCGTTCGGGATCGCCGGTCGTGCTTCTGTCGGGGTGGTACTGCTTCACCAGCTCGAAATAGACATTCTGCAGTTGCTTCTTGTCCAGGATGGAGCTGCGCGGGTCAATGCCGAAAATTTGGTAAGGCGTTGGATTCGATGCAGTTGGCCAGCTATGGAGGCAGCGTCGAAATTTTGATCGACCAGCCCAGCTAAGCAATGCAGCATGGCGGCGACATATCACTCGTGACAGCATGTGGGCGTTGCGGGAGGGGCAGTGCTCTGCGAAATCACTAGTATATGCGAGCTGTGCTCGAAATAGCGTCTGTGGAGAGGGGTGAGAGGGTTGAGCCGAATTCCCGCAGTGCGCCTTCTAATTGCTTCTCGAGTGATCTCCTGATTCTGCCGATTGGGATCATCCAGCGCAAAGGTATTCTACCAATTGAATTGTGTGTGTGTGTGTGTATGGGCGCTTGTATCGGCAGGGATCCAAAGTTGATTATATGCCTGGCTCCTTATAAGCCCCAAAAGATAAGTGGCATTATGACACAACCAAAAGTGATTAATGTAGTCTAGATCGACATTAAATAAACTTCTTCTTGCATACCTCTACTCACTGCGGTTTGTCCCACTTATTGTTTACCACTGTCAATCGCGGGGTGTGTGTGCACCTAACCACAAGCACAGCGATACCAGCCGGAGGCGAATAGTACCAGAATTGTCTCGGCCTAGCCAGAATGGGTGCGCAGCTATCAACCGTCGCGCCCACTGCTACCGTTCCCATTGATGCCTACGTTTCCGAGCTCGGTGATCTCGCCTATGTGTCAGATTTGGGAAAGTCGCGGTTCCTGAAAACGACAAAGGCCATGCATCGGGATGGAACCGCGGTGGTGAAAGTGTTCATAAAGCCCAATACGGCAGAGATTGACATTGGGCCGGTGAAAGACGAGGTCAAAGCCATTAGCGAGAACTTGCGACACGATCTGGGACCCTTGAACGAGTTTCCTAATGCGATCGGCTACAGTCGCATTGTCGAAACCGAGCGTGCGGGCTACCTCGTTCGACAGTTTATCAAACACAATTTATATGACCGCATTTCAACGCGGCCATTTTTAGAGCCAATTGAGAAGAAATGGATCGCCTACCAGCTGCTGAGGGCTTTGCAAACTTGCCACGAACACAAAATCTATCACGGTGACATCAAGAGTGAGAACATCCTGGTTGGAAGTTGGAAGTGGATTTACCTTGTAGACTTCGCGCCTTTTAAGCCTGTGAAATTGCCCGAAACGGACACGGCGCAGTTCCTGTTTTACTTTGACGTGTCCCAGCGAAGAGCATGTTACGTGGCTCCCGAAAGATTCAGTGATGATGGCCCAGATACGCTGAATAGTGCTATGGATGTGTACGCAGCAGGCTGCGTCATCGGCGAGATGTTTTTGGATGGGCAGCCGTTGTTCACACTGGCCGATCTTTTCAAGTACAAGCGGGGCGAGTACTCTCCAAATCTGGATTCGATTGGCGACCCGGACGTTCAGAACCTGGTCCTCTCTATGGTCGATGTGGATCCAGCCAAGCGACTGAGTGCTGATGAATACCTCCACAAATTCCGCAATACTGTCTTCCCAGATTACTTCGACACGTTTTGGAATCTGTTTGTGCCATTCAGTGGCTCCGCTGGCTCCACCAACTCGGATGAAATGGTGGAGCATTTGTGGGATAACTTTGAGTCGACTATTATGCAGAATACGCTAAATTTGGGGGATGATGCCGTGGAACACAACACGGCTGCCGATTCTGCAACCTGCCCTCTTCCAGTGATCGTGACTTTACCGCAATCATGGTGGGTTCCTCGCAAACGCAACCTTGGTGACATTTCGGCTTCACAGGGAATGCTGATCGTCTTATCTTTTATATGCTCTGCTTTGACGTCCACATCGACTGTCGAATGGAGGCTCCGAGCGGCCAAGATGGTACTGGTCTTGGCTGAGTTCGTTAATGATGACATCAAACTCGACCGATGTTTACCACATCTCGTACAGCTGCTAAGAGATCCCCAGTTGCCCGTGAAGCGAGACGCTATTTCTCTTATCACCCACCTAATGAGCATGGTCACAGAGTACTCAGCACTAAATTCGAAGGTCTACACGGCTTATTTATTTCCCAGAATATCCAAGGCGGTCTCAGGTGACTCGCCTGTTCAGGTCCGCGCAATGTACGCTTCTTGTTTAGCGGAATTGGCGCAATGCGCTGTGAAATGTGAGTCTTGGGAATCAGTGGTTGGATTTATAGACGATTCAACTCGTTTTCTTCTCATTGATAAGGTCGCCATTGTGCGACGTTGCTTGCTAGAAAATGCCAATGAGCTCTGCATAGTATTACGGAAACAGGGAACAAATGATATTATTCTCTCCCACGTAATAACCTACCTGAATGACAAGGATCCTCTAGTTCGGATGGACCTGTTTAGGTTTATTGCAAGAGTTGCCCCGCTGATTGGCCTAGCAAGTGTCGAACAATATATGATTCCTCTATTGATTCAAAGCCTCTGTGACCCTCGCGAAGATATAACAGCCTTAGTACTCCAGTCAATTGCAGCGATGGTTGAGGTTGGGTTGATACGATTGAAAACTCTTCTTGGGCTTGTTGTTCCAGTTTGCTCTAAGTTTTTGATACATCCAAACGTTTACATCCGAACGCAAACGTTGTTGCTGTTGGCTAATTCGGCGAAGCAACTTTCTAATGCGCAAGTTTATTGCCTTATGCGGCCACTTATGACCCCTTACTTGATGAATGATGCAATCGATTACAAGAATCCTAGTTCTTTAATGGAATCTTTGCGCCAGCCCATATCTCAGTCCGTTTATTCTCTAGCACTGAATTGGGCTATGCAGGCAACAAAATCTACATTCTGGACCCCGGCTTCTTCCAGCTCTTCTGGCACAATCACATTTTCGAAGGAAGACAGCAACTGGCTCGCAAGATTGCGAGAAGTTGGATTCAATAATGAAGATTTGTGGCAATTGCTTGCATTTAGAGATTACCTTTGGCAACTGAGTCTTATGCCATCAGCATCGTCTGCAAAGTACTCAGGGCCGGACTCTGTGAACTACATTGAGGCAAAGGCAGCTAAGAGTGACATCTCCGCAAACGAAAACGGTCGTCTTGTGGCGCACAATAGCTTAGCCAGGTGGAAGGGCGGGCCTATTCCCCTGGGCCTGGAACATTATGTTGAATCTCTGGGTGCTACCGAAGACGAGAAGTTGAGTCAGAATGCGATCATGATTGATTCACAATGGATTACCAAAACCACCTTCGTTTCAAAGGCAGCGGCGGATTCTCAGAATAAGATACCGTCCAACCCGTCATCATATAGCGCATTTGACGGTGGCGTAGAGCCGTTAAAATGGTCACCACCTTCGGTTTTGGTCAATTCAATGAAAGCGCACAGAGGGGCTATAAAGGTTCTTTTTAAGCACCCTAACAATCGATTATTCGTCACAGCTGCTGATGACGGCCTTGTCAATATATGGGATGCTAAGCAGTTACTAAAGGGCTCAAGCAAGCCATTGAGTCAAGTGACGTTAGATGGAGCCATCACAGCCGGCAATTTCTTAGGTGACTCGTCCATCTTGATCATTGCTACCCGAAATGGGGCTGTCACTTTCCTGGACTGCGCACCAAAGTCGAATCAGGAATTCAGTGGTACCGCAATCACCATTGAGTCGATCGAACCTATTGCCAAATATAAGCTGGATATCGGATTCGCGGTGGGTCTCCACACAACTAATCTACAAGTTTCCGGTTCCCGAGAAAGTGTGTGGATATTGCAATCCACAGGGTCGATTCTAAGGCTTAATTTAGCCAGTCTTAAGGTGACTATGAAAATCGAATGCCCTCGGGAGCACGGCTCACCTCTGTGTTGGGCTTGGGACACTGCCGGTGACTGGGTTACTGTTGGCACTTCGCATGGTATGATTGAATTGTTTGACGTGCGATTTGGGCTCCGGGTCAATTCTTGGGGCATTGGCGATTTACAACCGATTATGGCCCTCGAATTACACCCGACTCAGTCTCTATGGATCTGCGCATCTGGCGGATTCACGCGTAACCTTGTCTCCGTTTGGGATATTCAAAAGGTTGAATGTCGTGAACTGCTCGTACCACTCTCGGATTTGAATCAGGATGGTGAGAACGATAATAAATTGCCATCTCTCAATCCCATTCCCGCAACGCAGCAATCGCTACAAGAGAAGTTCGCTGCCTGGAATATCAATGAGACGTATAGTCGCGCGAAACCACCAGTAGCTACTATGGTGTCTTCGACGCGACCTGGTAGTTGCCATTTGTTGACGGGCGGTGGAGATAAGATTCTACGGTATTGGAATCTACAAAGCCCTCATTTGAGTGCCGTCATCAGCGGGACACGCTATAACGCAGCTAAATTGAATTACATGGGCAAAGTTGGATCTGCCGTGAAGTACACATACGAAACGACAGCTCCAGTGAAATCCCAGGAAAGATTGTCTCGCACTGCCATTATAGAGCTTCAGGACCGTGATATAAGCCGCAATCACCGCGGCAATGTCTCCAAGGTCGCACTGTTGGAGCTCAGTAGCGGTCGCGACCTTGCCGTCAGTGTTGATGAAGTAGGCGTCATCAAGGTTTTCACATAAATCACGAAAAAATAATTACATCAAAATTTAGCTCATTTCTTCTCTTTCTTCTCTTTCTTTTCCTTCTTCTCCTTCTTTTCCTTCTTTTCCTTCTTCTCCTTCTTAGCCTCCTTCTTGGCCTTCTTCTCGGCCTTACGGGCAGCCTTTGCAGAGTCATCGTCATCGTCTCTCTTGCGTTTCTTCGAGCTCTCGTTCTTCGATGGGCTTGGCGCGTCAACGCTCATATTCGCGTCCTCGTCCTCATCCTCGTCATCAGAGTCACCAGCAGCAGCCGCATCAGCATCAGCATTGTACTGAGCAGTCGGCTTGATGTCAGCCTTCGGGGTAGCCTTGACATTGGATCTTATGCGAGTGAAGTCTTTGCCCTCAAGAGCGGCGAGTCTTCGGTCAATCTTGAGTCTGTCGTCAACACCAACAGTAGCCTCCTCAGGCTTGTCCTCGGCCAGTGCGTCGTAACGAGTGCTCACGGCAGACTTCGCGGCCAGCATACGGGCAATCTTTCCCTTGTTCTTGCCAGAGGCCTGACCCACGACAGAGGCGTGGTAGAGAATGCCGTATTTCGGAGTGTCATGCTTGGTCTTCAAGGCGCGGAAAAGCGCTTTTTCAGCACCCAGAATTTGAATGGTAGAGGCAGGAGCCTTGGCAAGGTTGATCATGCTGCCCGAGTGGGCAATCAACCGCGCACCCACAAGCTCGCCAACAAGAGCCGTGAGATTTGGCGCAATGACAGCCATACGGTTGTTGAGATAGCTACTGAGGCGCTCACGGTACTGCGAGAGCTTGATGACTTGGTCAGCAAAGAAGTTGATGTTCTTGAGATCCTCCTCGACAATCTCAGTACCCATGGACACCTCAGCGGCGTCCTTAAGATGCTGCTCCAGATCCTCGGGCAAAATGCTCGAGAAATCCGTGGTGGCTGCGCTCGTACGCAGACCCATGAGGCGAATGACCTCGGCATAAGTCTGGTTATCAGTGATGATCTTCGTCATCTCCGGGAAGTGCCATCCATACCATTCCTTCAGACGCATGGCATAGACATTGATCTCCTTATCAAGGTCATCAAGCAACGCGATCGCCTGGATGATCATCACGTCAACCTTATCCGGGGAGAACTTCAGCTTGTGACGGCCGATGGAGTGCGCTAGACCCAGGGACATCGTGTTCACGTCCTTGTCACTGATACCGGGTAAAACACTGGCAAGGTTCTCGCGGATAGCACGCATGATGTCGAGGGTATTAGAGTCGCTCACAACCTTGAGCGAGAGCTCAGGAAGCTTGTTGATGGCCGTGCCGAGCTTGGGGTCAGAGACCACCAAGGTCGCTTTCTTCTCGTCCTTCAAGTTATCCAATACATGCTGCAGCTTGTCAGAAACCTTATGCTCAATGATAGCATTAACCTCCTCCAAGGCATCAGCCGCGCTCGAGAACTTTTCAAACGCCTTGATCTTGAACTGGTCGGCAACCTGGTTCGGCGAGGCCAAATCGCTCAGCAGGCTTTCGGATTTATAAAGCTTCTTGTCCTTGGCCTTGAACAGAGCATAACCAGCCGGAGTTTCGGTGAGGACGTACGTCATTGGACTTTTTTTTGTGGTCCACCTAAAACGACTAGTATGATTTTTTTTGCTAAACTACTGTAAGTAAGTCGTAACGGGTGTCTTTGGAAAAAAAATTCCCAAGGGAAAAAATCACGTGTGGGTTTGGATCACCTATCTTCCCATGGTTAGCAGCAAGTAAGTAAGATAAACGTTGACAATAAAATAAATAAATTAATAAATATGTTTGCCTAATGGTGTCAATTTTCTTTATCGAGTGGCATTCGTCTCCTCTGATAACAGCCTGTCTCATATTCTGGTTTATGATCGATTCGCGGCCCGCTCAATTCAAAGTATTGCACAGAAATTGACCGGGCTGACAATGCAGTCAGCTCGCTAGAAGGGACCGTGTGCCATTGATTCGTATCCTTGGGCTTTACTGGCGTTTGAATGAATTTCAAGTTGCGAGGCCAGATGATTCGCATTGCGTTTTTAAGGAATCCGGGTCCCCGTTTTGGAAATCTCAGGCATCGCAATTCCTGGAAACCACCGCGATTGATATTTTTTACCAGAATATTGAGGAAGTTCTGTGCCTCATCGATTTCGCGCGGCCATTCAGCAAGCCGCAGATCAAGATATTGAAGATTCCGAAATCCTGAGAGTGTGCGTAGCAGCCGAGAATTTAGTGATGTACCATGACTAGTAACAACGCATTCTTTAAGAGTCGGAGGATATTCACAGCAAAGTGTTCCCCTGAGTTGCGCATGGACATTGCATAGTTCAGAGCTCGAGACATAGCACCTGTAGACGGGGTTTCTCGATAGAAATGTTGAAAAGTTCGATTTTTCAGCTGCTTCTAGAAAGAGCAGCCATGTTTCTAAAGAATCTCTACCAAGAGAGACCACATTCTGCCAAATTTCTTGCAGAAGTCCCTCATTTAGGGTCTCTAGAGTTTCAGACGTGAACGTTCGCGCATTTTGCGCTACAATGCGCGCACAGAGTGATTTGAGGGACGGAAGTGGTCCCCGAACTTGGCGGTGCGGGGCTTCCTTGCGTATGCCGATAGATGCATCCCAATTCAGACGCTCGGAATGGGGTGACCATTTTCCGAGAATCCGAACGGGGACCATCCCTATCAAAGTGCGTTTTCTGGTAGCAAATAAGGAACAATACTCAGACCGCGACTCTCCAGAGCAGCTACTAATTGTTGGAAAAATTCAGGGTACGGAAGACCCGCGTCACGCATTAGCACTGCAGGGTCGATCAGTTCTGGTGCGGAAGAGAGCCGCTGGGATTTAACAATATTCATTGCTCGCGCACGAGTGTAGATAAGCCGCGGGTAGCTTCCCAACCAAGGTGAATTATTAATGTTGTAAATACCCGACAACAGCTTTTCGGCTCCCTCCCCAATTAGTTTCATTATTATGAGCATCGCCCGGTCGGAGTAGCGGAGCATACTGAACGTGCCTTGCAAAGTTGTGCAAATTGCAGGCACTAGATGTGCCCATTGTGCACATAAGAAAAGGTAAACATCTTGTTTCACGATTAGATCCGTGACGATAGAGGCTGGAGGTACCAAAGTATCATGTCTGGCGTAGTATAAGTAGAAATGTAAGTACGACTTTTCGCGAATCATAGGGCGGGCTCTAGAATTTAAGAGTTGCTCAACAAAATCGGGGACCAGTTCTTCAGCAACTGGACCTAAATGCCACAAATGAGGCAGAATTATCTCGATGGCCCTCCCTCGTGCCGATTTCAGCGGGCCCAAGAGCCGCAATCTCAAAATATCGTGTGACCTCTCTGGCCAGAAACGGAAAAGCTTTGCCACAATGAGATAAAGAACCATAGTGAAGTCGCTGGAATAGTGTTCCTTCCATGTGGTCTCTAGGTATTCGTAGATCGCTCTCTCAAGACCAGTGGGCATGCGTCCGCTCTGCTCGACCAGCGGAATTAGCGTAGAGATTTCTCGTGCAAGATCAGCGTCAGAAAAACGCTTGCGCAAGTTATAATAAATTGCCGTGTTAGCTCTCACTGAATGCACAAGTTTCGTTTCCGGCGAGCAAGAGTCGAATCTTTGGGCGAAGGCTAACGCTGTGTTGAGAGGGATCCTCACATCTCCAACCGTCTTCTGTCCTACAGGTGGCAGATAAATGTGCGACGGACAGATCTTGCTGATTGACTTCAGCAGCCGACCAACAGAGGGCGAATTCTTTTTGAGTAAGTAAATTTCACAGATCAGATTCACTCGACTTTGCGTAATCATGGACTCATCTGTGATTTCTATCAGAATTTGGGCCATTGGTTTCACCGGGCTGGTCCGTTTCAATAGATTAAGCAAGAGCCCATAGTGCGCCTTTAGGATTTTGCTATCAAATCGATGGACATTTGCCACTAGCCAGTTAAGTCGATCGACACGTTGCACCTTAGGTAGTCGAAGCAGCGAACCGAATGCCTCATAGAAGTCATCCAGTGTCAGTTTCGATTCACCTCGACCGCGACCTGCCATGTCGCGTCAGATGTAAGGTAAGGGCATCCATCCGAACCACCGTAAATGGAAGTGGACAAAGTATGTATCAACGACTTTTCCAGTAGGAAAGACATCTAATTTTGTTCACTGAAGCTTCTTGAAGTCGAAAGGCCCTTTCCATCAAGTGATAGCAAATTGCCTCACAAATATGATGACTTGGGCTGGTGATTTGCATGCTAATCAACAGTCACACCGTGCCCCGCATTTTCCAATTCCTCAGTGTTTCCTGTCATGAGAATCTATATTACCTCACTCGTGGCAACGAAGGCCTAAATAATATATTTAATAAACTTGAAATCCGTTTAACGATTTGAAACCGACAAATTATTGTATGCACAATAAGTTTTGAAATATATAGTGTATTTGCCTGTAGACTGATATCTGAAGGAGCTATAGTGTAGTCGGTTAGCACGTGAGATTCTGATCTTTGGAATTTCTCGAGACCTCGGTTCGATTCCGGGTAGCTCCTCTTTTTTTCTTTTCAGCCTATCTTGTCGTTTCTGAGTGCTATGGTAAGTGCCCCAGTGTCCACCCGCACTACATCCATTGGAGCTATAGTGTAGTCGGTTAGCACGTGAGATTCTGATCTTTGGAATTTCTCGAGACCTCGGTTCGATTCCGGGTAGCTCCTTTTTTTGAATATTTAGAAGAGCGAAAACTTTTTTCTATCTGCTCAACTCACTAGAACAATTGAGATTCTATTAGATTTGAGTCCTGTTATTCCACTTATGTTAGACTAAATAAATTGGATTCTCTTGGAGACTCCGACCGCCAGCGGGGAGGCGGTGTTACTAATCCAGGGTAAACGGTATCAATACGTACTCTATCCAGTTGAAGGCGTTATAGATAAAGAACGTGCACAATGCTGTCCTGGTGGGGCAAAGGATCCAAAAAGGATTCGACGACGGAGACTATTGTGAATCTGAGGGCTCACCTGGACACCCTCCAGAAGAAGGAAGCCTTCTATGAGGAAAAACGGGACCAGCAAGAGCAACTGGCTCGCAAGCTTGTGACTACTAACAAACTGGGCGCAAAGAATGCGTTGCGTAAGAAGAAGCGCCATGAGGAGGAGCTCGAGAAACTCCAGAATCAGATGATGTCTTTTGAACAGCAATTGGCTGCTCTAGAATCAGCCAACATGAACCGGGAGACTATGAAGTATATGAAGCAAGGTGCAGATGCGATGCGCAATATCAACAAGGGCATGAACATCGACAAGCTTGATGAGACAATGGACGATATTCGCGACCAGCTGGCTTTGGGCGACGAAATCTCGAACGCTATCTCTCAACCGATCCAGGAGACTGACGATGCCGAGCTGGAGGCAGATCTGGAGGAGCTTGAGCAAGAGGCTTTAGATGACCAGATGGTCCATGCCAAGAAAGCACCGAACACACCGTTACCAGAGGTCCCCAACCAGAAGGTCACCGAGAAGAACGCAGAGGAAGATGAGGAAGAAGCTCTCCGGCAGCTGGAGGCTGAAATGGCTGCATAATCATAAGTTATTGTTCACAGGATATATACAAATATGTATCATGATGCTAAATATATGCTGTATGTGATTTGAAATGCTTACAAGGGCAGCGGCAGACTATGCTTGCTCAGTGAGGGCACTGATGGCAGCACCAATCTCGCTGCCAGATTTTTGGGGCACGAGGCTTACGCGAAATGGGTATTTTTTTGCCAAGGTGTTAAGCTGTACCTTTAGTCTTGATCTAAATTGGGGCTCGAAGATGACCCCACCTGTGTACACAACTTCCTGGAAGTCATCCTTATTGCCATTGAAAAGTATGAGACCGTAGATGGCCGAGGAAACAAGAGATGCTGCGCGGAACACGATTGCATTCACCGCATCATACCTCGGATCTGATTTGTTTTCGAGGATTTCCCACACCTGAGGCGTGGTCACCGGTTCTTGCACGGCCCGGGAAACCATCTCTCCGAGATACATTCCACCAACCTGGGCTTCGAAAGGCTGGAACTGTGACCGGTCATCGCTAATGTCAAAAAGAGGATTCGCACATAGGTCTATATGGGGTGTTGTATCTTTCCGCCCCAGCATAGATATTTCAGTGTTCACAAGCAGTCTTTTTTGGTAGTTGAGATTGATGTTGACGCCTGTTCCCAAAGTAAGGGCCATTGCACACTGAGGATTTTGAAAGATACCGGCAACGAGCGACGAGGTCCCATCGTGGGTGACAGAAGTCACGCGATATCGACCGTGAAATGCTTTATTGAACAAATCGGCTAAATTCTGTCCATTGTAGCGGGTCCCGAATGTCTTTCCCATGCTAGCTACTTTGCCATCGATGATGGGAAACGACCAGGAAACGGCGATGGGCAGTGATGATCCGTTTGGAGTTTTCCACTGCTCCAAGACCGGCTCTAAGCGAGCCGCAAACCAATCAAAGAGATCGCCACTCTCTCTGATCTCATCAATGATCTGTTCGGTAAGTAGATTCAACGATTTACATTCACCTTTGCGAATCGTGACATGGCAAAGACGGAGGGTAGAACCGCCAACGCCAATGACGAGGACTTCACCGTGCTCGAGCCCAGTCGGGACTTTCGTAGGCTCTGGAAGCATCCAGGGCCCATCCTTGCATATTTTCACTTCTTTCTGTATGCCCTTTGCAAGAGTTTCCATACTTCCCGAGACGCGCACCGAACTTCTTAGCCGGTGCCACGACTTTTGTTTACCCTGGAATTAGGTCAATGTCAGGTGATGCGGCCAGCTCCACATGACCCGCTGTAATCCCACAATGGCGGAGGCGGTCACGGGCACTGTCTGCCAGCAGGTAGTAGTAGGGTGCGAGCGGCAAGGTGGTAGTGATAAGCGACAATAATGGCCACTGCGCTGAACACTCTGAAACAGCCCCTGAAAGTTGCCCTTTTGCAGCTGAAGGTCACTGCCGACAAGACCAAGAACATTGCAAATGCGAGGGCCAAAATTGAGGAAGCAGCTAGCAACGGAGCAAAGCTTATAGTGCTCCCTGAATGCTGGAATAGTCCCTATGCTGTTACTGCATTCCCCGAATACGCCGAGGAAATCCCGAAGGGTCCGACCACAAGCTTTTTGGCTGAGATCGCCAAGCAGACCAAGACGTACCTTGTTGGTGGCTCGTTCCCGGAGATTGAGGACGGGAAGTACTACAACACAAACCTGACGTTCAACCCGTCTGGTGAGCTTCTTGGCAAATTCCGCAAAGTCCACTTGTTCGACATCGACGTTCCTGGCAAGATCAGGTTCAAGGAGAGTGACACTCTGACGCCTGGTGCCTCAGAGTCACTGATTGATGTGGAGGGCTACGGCAAGATCGGCGTCGCGATCTGCTATGATATTCGGTTCCCGGAAATGACGCTGCGCGCTGCTCGCAACGGTGCGTTTGCCATGATTATCCCCGGCGCGTTTAATATGACCACGGGCCCGGCGCACTGGGAGCTGCTTGCCCGCAGCCGCGCTGTGGACAACCAGATCTACGTTATTCTTGACTCGCCTGCCCGCGATCCGGACCCGAACGCCGGGTACCATGCTTGGGGCCACTCACTGGTTGCTGATCCGTGGGGCACAGTTGTGGCTCAGGCCGAGGAGTCCGAGTCCATCACGTATGCGGAACTTGACCCGAAGAAGATCGACGAGGTCCGCAAATCTGTGCCGATAAACACGCAGCGTCGATTCGACCTGTATCCTGATGTCAGCAAATAAATAAGAATAAGATATGAATTTTACAATAAATAATAAGTGACAATAAATGAAAAGGAGAATAAATAAATAATGACCTTCTTAGGCCCGTCTCTTTTCGTCTCGACTAGTCGAGCCCGAATGGCGCCGCTTCCGTTCCTTGCGCGGGACTTTCTGTTCTTGCTGAGTTTCTATGCTGTCAGTATCATTAAACTCGGTTGTATGCGATGCTGGATTCGCCCGTCCCGGTGGGAACTTGTTGGGGTATGTAGCCTTCACCTCCTGTCTTTGTTCCTGGTCAGACTCGTTCGCAGCTGAGGCCGGGCAAACAGCATCCTCGCACGGATTGAAAGGCAGATCAGAGATATCGGGTTTCGCTGGCGGCGGCTCATCACCCGAAACGTCATCTTGCGATGCGGCTGTTGCGGAAACAGCTTGGGGCAGCGGGTGGTCATGCCACAACCGACCCGACTCGAAGCCGTTTTTGCTCTCGGAGTAGTCATTGAATGCCTGCTGGATCCAGTGGGTTGACACATCCACGAACGGCCCCTGACGGAAGATAGGCTGAGCCAGAGGCTCAGCGGAACAGAAGAGGAGATGAGTCGCCTCGGTGTTCTCGCCCGCACCCGCATGGAGCTGGACATACTCATCTTCCGAAGGCCCGGCTTCCTCGGCCGTGGCTTTGCTGACCGGGGATCGCATGAACTCGACATAGTCGTGCTTGCCCGTTTTAGTATTCTGGATATATGCTATGCCCTGGATCACGTAGAGGAACGCGTTCCATGTAGACTTCACGGGCAGATCGAACGTGGCTCCGGGCTCCAGCACGCAGTCGAGAACTGTAGCCGGCGTGGTGGTCAGCATCTGTGCAGCCGTCTTGTTAAACAAGGAACCCGTGAGCAGCCGTACAGACACGCCGCGCTCGGGCCGTAGCTCGACAATATCAGAGTGGCAGAGACTTATATTGCTAGCGTCACTGCGCTTGTAGGATTCAGGAATATCCATGCAGAACTGGATACCGTTTGCGGTCGCGTTGCTGTCGGTGGTGTTCCCGCGCATGTTCCTCGTGGTCTTGTCATGTCCCGGCGCCTGCGCCCGCATCGAACCAATTACTCCGTTGCCAACCATGAGGCTTCCAAGATCGCCTGATCCGAGCTCGAGACTGCTTGATGGCGTATATTCAATCTTAACCATGCCGGATAGCATGTAGGTGACCTGCTGAGTTCCGCGCGCCGGGCGTGGAGGCCGGCCAAATTCATCAATTTTAAAATGCTGGCAAGTAATGAATGGCGGCAGGCATCTTACTTTCGGATTGCCAATGCACTGCCGGACCCGTAGTCCAATGCCGTCGGACGTTTCGTGCACGCGAAACACTCGCGTTATTTGCCGCCGCGCACCGAACAAGGCAAACCTAGGCGGCGACTGAGACTTCTTCTCCCCCTTGTCGTTGGACGTCGTCGGACTCAATTGAGTCATGGCAAAGTGCAAGCCAGAAAACTTCTGTGTTTGCTAAAGTCGGCTTGACTGCAGCGGATATGTAAGGGGTTTTCAGTCTGCGGTGGGGTGATAGCGTAATCATGCACGTTATACGCTAAGGGTTCCTTAAGCGTTCGCCATGGCCGCTGTGGACTGCTAACTCTGGAAGTGCTGTGCCGATCAATACAACGACGCATGAATTGCTAATTACTATATATACTCTACTTGCAGAAAGACTCCGTGTTGACAATTCTCACGAACTCGGGCTTGAGCGAAGCACCGCCAACGAGGAAGCCGTCGACGTCCTCATCAACACCGAGAGCGTCACAGTTACCAGCACCGACGCTGCCGCCGTAGATGATTCTCGTGGCAGCCGAGACCTCCGGCGAGACCTGGTCCTTGAGGAAGGCACGCAAGTAGCGGTGCACCTCGCGGGCGTCCTCCGGGGTCGCAGTGAGACCGGTGCCAATGGCCCAGACGGGCTCGTAGGCAATAACAACGTTCTTCCAGTCCTCAGGCTTCAGCACCTTGGCGAGGGCAGAGAGCTGCTTCGCGTTCACGTCCATGGTCTTGTTGGCCTCACGCTCCTCCTTGAGCTCGCCAATGCAGTAGATGACCTTGAGACCCTTCTCGAGGGCGAACTTGGCCTTGGCGGAGATCAGGTCATCCTGCTCGCCGAAGATGTGGCGGCGCTCAGAGTGGCCAAGAATGACCCACGTGGCACCGTTGTCCAAAACCATGGCCGGGCTGATCTCGCCAGTGAAGGCACCGCTGTCCTTGACGTAGGAATTCTCAGCAGCAATTTCAACCTTCGAGCCCTTGGCGACCTGAGACGCAAGGTCGAGGTAGGGAGCCGGCACACCAACAACAACCTCAGTGTTCTTGTTGAGATCGGCCTTGGCAAGGTCGCCAACAAGCTTGGTGACCTGCTCCTTAGAGCCGTTCATTTTAAAGTTGCCGCCAACGAAGTAAGTGCGAGCCATTGCGAATGTGTATGTTGATGAAATGTGTGTGTCCTAATCACAGGTGGGGTGAAGAGTAGGTGGGGTTGATATCCCCACCCATATATAGCATAACCGTTGTCAATCGGCCTAACCACAGCTACGTACATAATAAGATGAATAAGCAAAACTACGATGTGTCCGCGCCATGTGCGGCGCCAAGTCCGATGCCTCGCTTTAAGCCGAGCCGGATATACGATATCGGTTAGGGGAGGCATAAACCGCCCACAGATTCATGCACATGCACCACAAAACAAAGAAAAAAAAACATGTATGTAAACAGATGTAATAAATAAAATATAAATATGTATCTATGTGTTGTATAAATAGGTATAAATAATCATGATCATAATTTGGTTTATGGCGGCGTCAACTGGCTGAAAGAAGATCGGTGGCCCAGATTGAGGGATTTCTGCGATCCTGACGAGCCCGAGCTGCGACGTCGATCGGAGTGCGACATCTGCGACGAGACAGCTAGCTTGCGGCGCAGGGACGCGAGCCGCTGCGCAATCTTTGCCATGAGCGTTTCCACCATCGTCTGGTCGTCCTCGCTCAGCGCCTCGCTATTGTTCTCAGTAACCAGCAAGGACCTCAGCATCCAGACCGCAGTGCCATAATTCATCTCACAAGTCGCTGCTGCTTCACTGAAGCTGCTGGTGGATTCAGAGGCCGCCATCTCCTGCACAGCTGCAGCCTTTGCCATTTCTAGCGCGCGATCAAAAAGCAGGCGCTCCGCCGACGCAGTCGGCATAGTCGACTGCGTCTCCGCGGCAAGCCGCTTCACAATATTGCGTTCGATCTCAGCCTGCGCGACGCACTCGTTGAACTTGTCACGGATCCACTGCACCAGTGAGTTAATTCCCGGCGTTGGTGCAGTCGTTCCAGCGCCGCCTTGGCGGTGCTCCCACCAATCCGAGGCCCGCGTCATAGCCCGCGCAAGAACACTGAGCGCCTTCAAATGGAGAACGAGCGCCTCCTCCGCCAGTGTCATTTGGAAATACGGGTCTATTGGAGCCGGTATATCAGCTTCGTCGTGCGATGCCGGACTCGGGCTCGGTCGAAGGCTACTAGGCTCGGGGGAGGGCTCGCCAGTGTCCAGCTGGACATGCTTCACCTCCGCATACAGCGATACGACCTTAGCAATTGTTGCCAGCTGCTCAAGCTCATCTACCACCTGCTTTTCGCCAGTGGGCAGCATACCTGCTGGGTTAGCTCCAAATAGGGACGATGCTTTCGACCCGGAGGTGCTGAGTGAGGATGTCGAGTCAGCCCGCGCGCCGAATAGCCGCGCCGAGGACTTCAGCAGGGCCTGAGCCAGTGCATTAGTTGGAGATGCACCGTAGGCAATAGAAGAAAGCCGGCGTCGTCCCGTGCCCTTCTCCGGATTTGTGAGCCGGCGGCGTGGCACGCCCGGTGGGGCCTGCAGCTCGTCAGCCAGCGAATTGACCTCAACTGCCTGTTTCTCGATAAACACGTACTCGTTCTCTGAATCACCAGAACGACCGTCGCCCGCACGACTACCGCCGGCACGGTTCAGAGTCTCACTGTGTTGAGACCTCCTGACCGTGGACGATGCCCCACTCTGCGACGATTCCGGTGACGGACTAGGAGATGCCACGGCTACATTGTCACCCTGGCGTCTCAGGTACTGGGAATAGCTTGTGATGTCGCTGCCATGATCAGCGGAGCTCGAGGAAGAGGATGCTAGCGAAGGCTGAGATTTGGCAGCGTCAGACTTTGGGGCGTCCGAATTCGATCCAACGGCTTCAAGCTGCGTATCTTTTGACTTGGTTGCGGAAGTGTCTGCAGAGTCGCTGCTGACGACGTTTTCGGACCATGCCGTTCGCCGGAAGAAGTCGTCGAAAGAAAGCCGATCGTCGGGCTGGCGCTTCAGCAGCCCGCGAATGATATCCTGCAGATCTTCTGCCACGGGAAATGGAAAGTGAATTTGGTCTTTGCTGTTGTCGATCTTTCTGATCAGTTCCAGGTGGTTAGCGGCGGGGAAAGGCGGCTTTCCAGTGGCCATTTCGTAAGTAACAGCTCCGACGCTCCACAGATCGGCCTTTGCATTATACTTCTCATAATTCAGAATCTCGGGCGCCATGTAGAGAGGAGACCCACACAGAGTCTCGGCCATTGACGTCGAGGGAAGAAACCGCGCGAAGCCGAAATCAGCAATCTTGACAACCGGCAGGTCCCAGCTTCCCGCGTAACCAAGTCTGTGGGCCTCCTCAGGACTGCCAGCACCAGGTTTTAGCAATAGATTCTGAGGTTTCACGTCGCGGTGCACAATGTTGTGCTCACGTAGGAACGCCAGCGAGCACGCAAGCTGGGCAAGAAAGTGCCGCACAAGATGCGGATGCAATCCGCTGTGGTTAGACGGATATTGGCGGTATAGTTCCGCAATATCGGCGCTGTGCCGTATGAGGTGGTGCTTTTTGCGAATAAAGTTTGACAGATCGCCCATAGCGCAGTATTCCATGATGAGGTTGAAGTCGGACGATGTCTTCACGACGTCAATCAAGTGTACAACATGCGGATGCGTCATCTTCTTAAGGATGGCCATCTCGGCTTCAAAAATGCCCATGAGCCGCTTCTCTTTTCGGAGATGCGAGCGTTGCACGACCTTAATCGCCACCGTGTGCCAAGTGTCTGAGTCCGGGGACACCTGGTCGCCATTCCACTTGCCTTTGTAAACAGTTGCAAAGCTGCCTTTGCCTATTCTATCGGTAATGACGAATCCGGCATTCGGTTTGGAACGACGGTGCCGCGAGCTGCGCCGATTCTCACGATCTTCTAAGCGGCTCACTGGCGGGATAGTGTCTTCATTTGGCTTGTCCTTGGGCCCTTCCTGGGCCAACTCGGAAGTGTTTGTTGATTCGGCGGCCATATTTGATTCGGGGGCCGGTATTGGCTCGGTTGCCGTTGTTGGCTTGGTTGCCGTTATGGGTTCGGTTGTCATTGAATTGGAGTCTGAGGATTGCTCCATGATGATGTCTATCTTGTGAGATTCTTTTTTTTTCCTTTGTCCTTGGTTGCTTCTCTTTTTCAGCAGGTATGTGGTTTCTAATGTAGTCACGACGCGTTAGAGCTCAGGACTGATAAGCCGTTGCAGCAATTAATCTGGTCAATTGGCTCGACAATAGTAGTACTTGAATGGATTCCTTCTGGATTGAGATTACAGCTTGTCTTCTTAAGATGACACAATTAGTTAGTCCATTGGAGGAATACAGGAAGAAAGATATGGGCCAGGCACGTCTCAGTGAGGGAGGCGAGAGGGTGAGGGACCGTGGGAATAGGGATGAGTCTATGATATGCCAAATGTGGTCTAGTAGTGGGCGCCATATGACTGAAACTCATATGGGGTGCTCCGCCCTGCTGTCACGCCACATGCGGTCACCTGATGATGGACAATGCGGAGCCTCAAAATGCAAAACCACTGGCAATGCGAGCGATCACTATGTTTATACGAGATAATTATAGAATTGTTTTTTACTTGATTCCGAATTGATTGCTCATAGCCGCTATCTCTGACCGTAGTGACTGCAGGAGGTTCATTAGAGAAGGGTGGAGGTTGGCTGCTAGGTTTATGCAATGAATAACTATGAATAACCGTGCATAAACAAAGACCCTCAAAGAAACCGAGAATAGGAGATACGAGTCAGTCGAGATCCCTTTAAAGAGTATTCCCTGCTGGCGGGTAATGGCGTTGCGGCAATCCAATTGTGACAGCTGACATCTGCTTCCCTGCTATGCAACCCTGACTGCATCAATAAAAATAAAATATACCACAGTGTTGGCGGATGATCGAGGGATCCGTGGTATCCCGCAACGATATTTATGGCGAATCCGACCATAATGAAGCCACTGTCTCGCCACAAAGCCCCACGAACCCGTTTTTCGATTTTGTAGAGGTGGACGTCGCGGATTCGCCGACCCAGGCCCATGACACTGCAGATCAATTGGGTGACGAGGCGGCAGGTGACACCGCACTTATGGAGTTCCAGCTCTTTGGCGGATCGCAGCCTATTGCTGTGGATCTGGCCGAGCCCAAGCAGGTGGAGTACACTGGCCGTCCTCTCGAGTATTACATTTTCAAAACCACACCAGCCCAGCGGGAACACTACGAGGAAAGCGCTATTCCCGGTGATCTCGTGCTGAAAGAAGCTCGCTTTTGGCAGCATCTTGCATCGCAAAACCCCATCGCACCGGACATAAATCGGGACTTCGCGCCGACACGGCGAAAATGCCGGCCCGGGAAACAGGCGCGGGCGAATAAGCGGTTGAAGAATGAGCGGCTTGCACAGGAGCGCAAAGAAGCCAATGAGCGGTTCAAGAACCGAAGAAAGGGTGGCTTTCAGTTCCGTAAGAGACCAAAATAGATCAAGATCGCGCCCTATTCTCCTCTGGACACTGATGCACACTGAATTATTATTTCCTCTATTTATCGATATACTTAGCCAACACGCTGTGCACTCTGGCGACGTCCTGCGCGCTAGACAGAATGCTTTCGCGGTTAGCAGCCATGGTTTTCAAAGCACCCTGGTTCGTTACAGACATGGTGCGCAGCTTCTGATCTAGCTGCATTGCCACGGCCTCCCAGAACGCAGCGGTCTCATCTGCCGCCAATTTTTCGGCCTTTTTAGAGGATTCTTGATTCTTCATGCTCACGAGCTCCGTCTTCATGGCCACAAGCATGCCGGCGATCGTTGCTCGGTCGCGAGCGTCGCCGAAAATCTTTTCCTGGTCCATGGCCACTCCGCTGGTCCTCGTGAGTTGCAAAACCGTGGTCCCCACGAGGGCACGCCAGTGCGCGTCCACGATCTGCCCCAGGTCGGCGTTCAGTGCAAGCACGGTCATCGATGCCTGCCGGACCTGGGTGAGGCCAATCCCATTAAAATTGCGGATTAGACCGCTTGCTGCGTCAAGGAGACTAGATCTGATAGCCGGGATCCGTTTGTCGAACTGGTCTACGGCCTTGAGTTGCCGCAACTCAGGCACCTCGGCCACCAGCTTGGTCAAAGTCTTGATGGCGTATGCATTGCGGAGCATGGCCGCTCCTGCGCCCTCGGCGCTGCTCGTAGTCTCGCGCCTGTAGTCCTCGCTCTGGGCTTGCAAGGCCAGCTGCAAGTACCAGCCCAGAGCACGCGCCAACGAAGCTGCCTTGTACAGGTTGTTGCTTGCCGTGTGCAGATCGGTAGCCCAGTTGAACGGATCCACGAAGTCGCGGTCAAGCTTTCCAACTGTGGTATTCACGTCCTCAACGGAAGGTCGTAGCGACTCGACCTCGCGCGAAATGCTAGTTGTGCGTTGCGCATGCTCGAGCAACGCGTCCGTATTGTCTCGGCACAATGTCTCCATGCGATGATCGATCTCGTCGAGATCGTATTTCACGCGAGTCAGCGCCGAGTTCGTGTCGACCGACGTGTCCTGTGAGGTAGTCGTTTCACGGATCAGCCGGTTCGCCACCACCTCGGGCCGGAAACCTGGCGACAGGTACTCGTCGAGATTTACAGTGTTCGACGGCATTTCTCCAGCAAGAGACGCACACGATTACAGAGGTTGGCCCCGTGTGCGTTGGATCGGGGTTGGCCTTATGGGTTAACGATCGGGTAAGGAGTAGGGGCCTGACATTTTTCACCATGTTCAAGTTTGACTTTGGCGGCCAGGATGCAGAGCCTGACGCATCACAGGGACAGCCCCACGCCGAAAGTTCGCTTGTGCCGGCCCAATTGTGCTCTCTTGAGTACCTGAGCCAGCACGAGCCTCGCATTTCGTACACGAAGGACTCGTTCGGAATTCCTCGCCGCGACCTCTTTGACGTGCGTTACGAGCTTATGAGTGCCGACGACATGAGTGAGGAGGAGAAGCTGCTATTGAGCGGTACGGAGGATGTGCGTAAAAACGTTTACGAGGGTGGACTCAAGGTGTGGGAAGGCACAAATGACCTGCTCGAAGTGCTGAGCGCAAGCACCCAGCAGTACACGAATTGCGCCGAGCTCGGATGTGGAGCCGGTCTTCCCATCTGTTTTCTATTCCATAAGGCATTGACTACCCATAGTGCCGGCAAGTATGTTCTTGCCGATTACAACTCGGCAGTGCTTCGCCTATTGACGATGCCCAACGTTGTTCTAAGCTGGTTGGCCGCAACCAACAACGCAGCTGTGCAGGAAGACCATGGAGAGCTAGTTATATCCCAGGAAATGGTGCGTGCCATGCTCGAAGATCTTCGCAATCGCGAGATTGAGGTCCTCTTCGTTGCCGGAGCGTGGTCTTCGGACTTCAGTTCGCTTATTGGTAACGACGCCTACGACCTCGTACTGGCGTCAGAGACCATCTACTCGCTTGATTCTATCAAGGAATTCACGAGCGTGCTGCAGAGCGCACTGAAGCCCGAGAGCGGTGTCGGTCTCGTAGCGGCCAAAAAAATTTATTTTGGCGTTGGCGGCGGTGTTGTCGAGTTCGAGTTGCTTCTCGATCAGCGGTTCATGGCACATAAGATCATTTACGAGAAAGGGAGTGTAGGTCGCGTCGTTTTACAGGTTAGCAAATAAAATTATTTATTCCATACGTACGTACGTACTTAATGTGTGTTTTTTCTTTTCTTTTCTTTTCTTTTTTTTGCTAGTTTTTATGTAATTCATACTTCTTTAATATTCTTTGAGCTTCATGCTTTTTGCTGTTTTTTTTAGTTCATTATTTACCTCTAGCCCTCAAACATACCAATCAGTGCCTCAGAATCAAGGTGGTCTTCCTCAGTGTGATTTCGGATGCTCAGTCTCTGCTCAGTACGTTTCTTGTTACGGGCCCGAGACTGCTCGTCGACCTCAAGGACTCGGCACTGAGAAAGGAATTCCATGAAGATGCCGCGCTGCTGCCTTAGCGACTTTGCGGATGCCATCGCGGACTCGAACTCAACGAGTCGGTCCTGCGTGATCACATTACTGAGCAGCGACGCGAGCTCCTGGATCGGCGACGGCTGAGTCGCCGGCAGCGATGCGTATATTAAAGTAAGAATTGTGCCAACCTCGAGATGCGACTCCGAGAAAAACGGATCAGCCAGCACCGTGAGGCAGGCAGGCATGATTTCAGTAACAATTACAGGCGCAATCTCGTCCATTATCTCAATAGGCGGGCCCGTGAGTAGATGACGAACAATCAAACACGTGTTGAAGCAGCAACGGCTGTCTTTAAAAATCATGAGGTGCTTGCAGAGTCGCAGAACCTCTATTAAAATCACTGGTGTATTGCGACAGACCTGACGAACCTGTGCTTTTTGCGAAATCTCCGGGTTTTCCGATGCCACATCGCGCGGATCGACACGGGCACTCGACTGACCAACAAGATCAATGAGCAGCCGGTCCACGATTGCAGTGAGCTGCCGCAGCAGATGCTCTTCCATCATCTCTTCGCTCAAATCATCATCATTGGGAGTCTCGTTCTCCTCCAGTTGGAACCCGGTGGCCTCCTGATGCTGCCACATCCGAACTAGCACCTCGTCAAGGGTGCGTAAAAACGGCGGCAAAAATTCAGTGAAGAATGGCTGAACAAACTGAATTGGGCAGTTGCGCACAACATTACGAACAGTGAGTGAAATCATATGGCGCCACGCGTGGCTTGTAACCCCTTCCGTAGTGCTGGCCAAGGCGCGGCAAAGCAGCGTTCCCATGCCAGGCATCTCATACATGGTCTCCTCGAGCTGCGAAATACTACCCAGTGTCAGAAACGTGTACTCACGGGTGTAGCGAACAATGTGGCCTACCGAGTCGGCGAAGTCGCGTAACGTTTTGGACGCAGCCAGGCTAGCATTCTCGAACTCGTCTTTAGTCTGCATCGAAATTCCGACCTGCCAGAATCTCTCTGTGCAGCTTGACTTCACAAAAGTCTGCACTTCCGGCGGCAACTGGGACCAGTTAGCCGGATTGTGATAGGCCATGATTTGCATAACCAGCTGCAAAATGTGAGGCAAAATAGTTTGGATGCGCGGCTTCCACATGCTCAGCAAATACTGGAATTCCGGCGAACGGTGGTCGAGCCGCTCAATTGTGTACTGGATGAAGATACGCGATGGGCGGATCGGGAATATCGCTTGCCATTTCTGTTTGAGTTCCTGCTTTAAAGCGCGACCCCGGTCATCCATCGGCGTTTCCAGCAAATTAGTAGTTTCATTGATACCGCGCTCACGGAAATACTTGTCAATGTCGACAACACCAACTCGTTCCATGAACCACTCCAGATTTTCCAGCCCCTGGATCGTTGAAGGATCGTCCCACCTCGCCAGCACCGGATCTACAATAGCCTGGAATTTCTCTTCACGGTTGGGCATAGGTGATCGCTGGGACACGACCAATAAAAAGCTCTTAAAGCTCACACTCTCGTGCTCTCTAATGTTTTTGGACACAATCAAGTTGGATATCACGCGCTCCAGGTCGTCGTAGATCATGGACAGTGCAAGTGGCACCATGTAAGCTAAACGGTTCAGCTCTGTACCGCTAGCCATTCTCAGCTCCGTGATCATTTCGCGGCGTTGGTCATATTCCGGTGTTTCTGGAGGCAGATCGGTTGTGCACGACTCTAGCACACGTTCCAAAATTTTGAGCAAAAGTGCATTATTGTCCTTGAGCAATGGAGCAAACTGGACCAAACACTCAACGACTTTACGCTGCAATACGAGGTCAACAGTGCGCAGTGCCAGCATCTCGTCTGCCCAGTGAGCCATGTACTGCAGCACCTGCGACGAGGCAGCCGCGCGTTCTTCCTCAGTAGCCCAAATTTGCCACCGTGACACACCGCGGATTGACGACTCCACAATTACTAGCTGGGCACAGCCCAAGATATATGCCGGCTCCGAGTGGTCGGGTAACTCAGTGTTCATAGTTTTCCAACCATTTTCGGTTTGGAAATATTGCATCATTTGAGTGTGAAGGAACTCCATGCCGTCCATTGGAATCCGGCAAACGATGAGTCGCAAGATATCTTCCATGTATCGCTGATAGTTTCGGCAAAACTGGACCTTTTCCTGCTGAGAATCGAAATCCATTTCGAGGTATTGCGACGAGAGTGTCTCTGCCGGCATTTCATCGTATGCGATGCAACGTTCTGCGGAGATCTGAAGCAGCTGCGGGAACAGCTCTTCTACAACCTTCTTGCGGGCGAATTTTTCAAGGCGCAGTACAGAGCACCAGAACTGGAGCACGAGCCCACTCACCATGAGACTCGGGTGCTTGCTGATTTCGAGCATCAGCTTGAAATACCCACTAATGTCGGCGTTGTCCGGCAAGGCTGGAGTTTTCGGGTTCTCGATGAAGTCTCCGAGTGTTGTGATGAGCTCCACAAATTTCTTGGAGAAAACATACTCCATATCATCTGCTGCATCCTCACCAACAGCCGTGCGTTTGTATGCCTGCAGGTACACGTCCTGGAGCCATTCTATCCCATCCGGCATGAAAACAGACCCAACAATCGTGACAAAGTCTACCGGATCAGTGTAGGTCCGCGTATTGAACAGAATGTGCAAGCAATCGCAAGTGAGGGCACGGATACCGACATTAGGATGTTTAACGGACTGCACGAGCACACTCAGCACCTTGGAGGACATAATTGCGATCGTTGGTACCCATTTGAGCGTAGTTTTAATCGTTTCGATTAGCCGCAACAGAAGCTTCTCGTCCTCAACCTTGGGCACGGCGTACACGAACCGCTGGAGCCAGCCCTCGCCGTTCTCGGATGGCGCGCGCAGCATCTCGAGCTGGGGTGCGCGCGCCGAGTAGAGTTCGGCTAGATCGCTAGCCGAACTCACAATTTCGATGGTTTGGGAGCTGAGGGCGCTCATGCGACGCGACGCCACAGGGTCGTCAAGCAGGTAGATATCCTCAAACAAATAGCGCAGCACGGAAAGCGTGAACTCCTGGGTGGCCGGCACACCTGTGGACCACAACTGGAGCAGCTGAGCATCCATGTCGACCCAGCCATCAGTGGGAGCAACGTCTTCAGCCTCAGCAGAGGCCCGGGCGTCAACTCCCCACACGCGCTTGGCGACAGATACCCAGAGGTAGGCAACCTTTTCCCGAATAAAATGCGGGTCCTCAGGCTGCAAGCGTATGGCGAGCTGAACGACCCACTCGCGCACGGCCAGCCGTTTCGCATCGTCGAAGAGATGAAACTGGTAAATGACGCAGTTCTCGAGCAAGGTGAGACCGAAATGGCGCACGTAATTGCTCGGCGGCGCGGAGTCCAGGCTCTCCGTGTTGAGCTTCCACCCAATCAGCGCCGTATCCTCGCGCGACTTGAGCGTTTCAAGAAACGCCTGTGCCTCGTGGCGCGCCGCCGAAGCCGACGCGGGGTTGTGGACGGTCTCCAAGGCGGCATTTATCTGAGCAATGGCGTCTCTTTCGAAGTCCATTTTGGAGACTCAGTTCTGCTCTCTATCGCCAGCCTGTCTCTGTTCAAGCTTTCTCTGTGAGCCTTCCCTGGTCCTTACGCTTCGAATAACCCAGCGTTGGTTTGGTGGTTACTAACGAAATCAAAATAGTGCCCTGGGTAAGCCACTGTCGCAGCAGATCTGGGCTGGGAATAAGACACGCGACCCTTGCCGGCGGCTGATGTTGGGTGAGCTGGAGGTGCGTTATCCTTAATGCGCGCACCGACCTGGCATAATAACCCTTACCTATAACGGTGAGGCCTTCTCGTATGCGTAAACAAGCGGGGATTAACCCGACCTGTCAGAATTTTCACCGGATAAAGAACCCGAGTGAAAATGGAAACCGATGAAAAAAAAAAAAAGAAAAAATTAAAAAGATGCAGAGAGAAGAAAATTTTTCTTTGGTACATAACTAGCTAAAACCTGGTCATATATATGTTTGATTTCGTGTACTAGTCAAATAGGATGACCTGGCGAATGACCTGCGCGTCGGCGAGGCGGTCGAAGCCTTCGTTAATCTCTTCGAGCTTGATGATCTGCGACAGCAGTTTGTCAACGGGCAAGCGCCCCTGCTGGAACAAACTGATGTAGCGGGGAATGTCACGGGCCGGCACAGCGCTGCCCATGTAGCTGCCCATCAGCTTGCGGTCCTGGGCTACCAATTTGGCGATGTCCACACCAAGCTCGGCACCACCGGGGGGCAGACCGGCCGTCGTGGTCGCGCCACCTGTGCGTGTCATGGCCACGGCCGACTGCAGCGCCTTGATCACGCCGGCTGTCTCGATTGCGTGGTGGACGCCGCCGCCCGTGATTTTCTGAACCTGCTCCACGGCATCGGGATCCTTCGCGTTGACCGTGTGCGTTGCCCCAACCGTTTTGGCAAACTCGAGCTTTGCCTCGCTGAGGTCGACGGCCACAATGTCCTTCGCCCCAGCTGCGTATGCGCCCATGATGGCGGCCAGGCCGACACCGCCGAGCCCCACAACGGCCACGGAGTCGCCGACCTTGACCTGGGCGGTGTTGAGCGCCGCGCCCACGCCGGTCATCACGGCGCACCCGAACAAAGCACCGTACTTGAAATCGAGCCAGTCCGGAATTTTGACGATCGAATCCGGCGACACCACTGCGTGCGTCGCGAATGCGCTGTCGCCGAGATGATGGTACACAGTGTCGCCGTTCTGATCAGATAGACGGATCGAGCCGTCCATCAATGTGCCCTTGCCGTTAGCCTCAGCACCTTTCGGGCACAGTGCCGGCCTGCCAGATGCGCACGGCACACAATGGCCGCAGGCGGGGCTGAAAGTAAGGACCACGCGGTCGCCGACCTTAACACGGTCTTCCGGCACGTTCGCGCCTACGGCAATAACCTCGCCGGCAGCCTCGTGGCCAAGCGCCATAGGCATTGGCCGCTGTCGAGACTTGTTGATCACTGAAAGGTCGCTGTGGCACAGGCTGGCGGCGCGAATCTTGAGCAGCACGCTTGTTGGCTCGGGGCCGCTGATGTTCAATGTCTCAATTTTTAACGGTTTAGACTGCGCGTAGGGCCGCGGGAGGCCCATTTCATGTAGCACAGCCGCCTTCGTGGTGATTCCTCGCGTAATTTCCTTGAGCATGGTAGCGCCAAATTGCTTGCTTCGTCGTCTGGTGCGGCCAGTGTGGGGTACCGCTGCCCTGGTCACATGGTCTATACCAGGCCCGGTTAGCTGCTGTGCAATAGAGCATCTAAGTGTGGGAAAAGTTATATTGAGTGAGCGCTATATTGACGGAGAAATTGTAATTGTTGGTCGATTGTGTGCAAGCAAGATCGACCCAGTCAATCGTTCGTGAAAGCTCAGTGACTAGAGGCCACAGATGCTGCGCCGTGCGTAGCACCCACAAATTAATTCCTGGTCTCTTATAACCCACGAGCGTTTATTTCCATAATTGAAATTTACGAGACATTCTTTACCTTGGGGCTTACCGCCGCGACACTACTGAATAATATGTACGATGTGGTTAGGTGAGCCTGGTCTCGATCCACACCTTGGCTTATATAGAACCACACGCACAGTGGCACATCTATATGAACAACTTCGCACTAAAAGAGGTGGTTGAGGTGCCCCGAATGGGGCTGCGTGCGCTGAAGTACGTGCACGAGGCGACCAATCTCACGCATCTGCACGTGGAAAAGCCTGGCGATGCGAACCGGGTTTTCTCGCTGGCGTTCAAAACCGATGCGCCGGACAAGACGGGTGTGCCGCACATTCTTGAGCACACAACGCTGTGCGGGTCCGAGAAGTTCCCTGTGCGGGACCCGTTCTTCAAGATGCTGACGCGGTCGCTCGCGAACTTCATGAACGCCATGACGGCGTTCGACTACACGTACTACCCGTTCGCCACGACTAACAAGGCTGATTATGCCAACCTCCAGCAGGTATACATGGACAGCGTGTTTGCACCGCTTCTCAAGGAGCAGGACTTCAACCAGGAGGGCTGGCGCCTTGAACCGGCGGAGCTCACCGAGCCCGAGAAGACGCCGCTCATTTTCAAGGGCGTCGTGTACAACGAGATGAAGGGTCAGATGTCGATGCCTGCGTACCAGTTCTATATGGCGTGGTTTATGGCCATGTACCCGTCGATGCAGTACTCGGCCGGCGACCCGATGCACATTCCGGACCTGAAGTACGAGGATCTCGTGCAGTTTCACCGCAACAACTACAACCCGAGCAACTGCTTCACGTTCAGTTACGGTGATTTCCCGGCCGAGGAGGCGATGCTGCCGCTCACTGAGTACCTTGACCGTGCGGGCAACCACGTCTCTACATCGTACGTGCACCGCCCGATCCCTGAGCCCGTCGCGCTAACGAAAACGCAGGCCCACAAGCAGTTCGGGCCGCTCGACCCAATGGTAGATAGCGCGCGCCAGCACAAGGTCTCGCTCACCTGGTACGTCGGTGAGGCCGCTGACCTCACGCAGATGATGGTGTGGCGCGTGCTCGGACTGCTCCTCACGGATGGCCACGCGTCGCCGTTCTACCGCAGCCTCATTGACTCTGGAATCGGACCAGAGTTCTCTGTGAACACCGGTTTTGAGGAGACGCCCTCGAAGCTGCTATTTACCGTTGGTCTTGAGGGCATTGAGGAGGCGAAGGTGCCCGCATTTAAGCAGGCTGTGTTCGAAACGCTGGACAAGATCACTTCCGAGGGTTTCCCTTCCGAGCGCGTAGACGCGCTTCTCCACCAGGCCGAGCTCGGCGACCGTGAGGTTGATGCGAACTACGGCATGAATCTGCTCCACAAGATGGTGAACCGCGCGTTCCACCCAAGCGGCGACTTCATGAAGATGGTCGACAACGAGCACTTGCTCTCGGCGTTCAAGACGAAACTCGCTGAGAACCCGCGGTTGTTCCAGGACGAGCTTTCGCAGTTCGTTGGCAGAGACAAGCCCTACTTCCAGTTCGAAATGGCTCCTTCTGAGACGTTTGATGCTGACCGCGCAGCTGCCGAGAGCAAGTTGCTTGCCGAGAAGCTCGCTAGCATGACTGACGAGGACAAGTCGGTCGCGATCACGAAGGCCCAGGAGCTCGAGCGTGCTACCCAATCTAAGCAGGATCTTGAGGTGCTGCCATCGGTGAAGGCTAGCGATATCTCGCGCGATATCCGGAAGTACCCTGTGACCCAGTCAGTGCTTGGCAACATTCCGATGGTCACGCGCGAGACCGGTACGCAAGGAATCTCGTACGTGCGGCTCATGCGCGACTTGTCGTCTTTGCCGCAGGACCTTGTGCCGTATCTGCCACTTTACACGGAGGCTCTCACGAGCGTTGGTACAAAGACGCACGGCATGGCCGAGCTGGAGGACCTAATCAAGCTGAATACGGGAAACCTGAGCGTAGCCCCCACTGTGCGCTCGTGGGGCAACGTTGAGCTGTCGTACGGTGCTAGCGCGTTGGATACGAAGCTGTCGCAGATGTACAGCCTGCTTACCGAGCTCATCACTGAGCCGAAGCTCGACAACATTGGCAAGCTCAAGGTCATCCTTGACTCCAGTGCCGCGAACATCACGAATGCCCTCTCTGACACCGGTCACCGTTACGCAATCAGCCGCGCTGCTGCTGCACTGAACCCGCACAAGGCTGCTGGTGACCAGCTCAGTGGATTCGCGTTTGTTAAGCTCGTTCAGCAACTCTCGGGCAAGTCTGAGAGCGAGCTGGAGACTGCGCTCGTGCCCAAGCTCGAGCAGATTCATGCGCTGCCGTGGTCCTTCCGCACCGTTGGTCTCACCCAGACTAAGGCGCTCCCCGTGCACGAGACCCACACTTCTCATCTCAATCACTTGATCTCTGGCCTGGGGGCGCAGGTGGCCCCCGCTGCGCCGACAGTTAGCGAGCTGTACACGCCGTCTGCTCAGCAAAAGCTAAGTCAGCTGTGGCCTACCGTGCCGCACAACACGATGGTGAGCCTGCCATCATTCCAAGTCAGTCACGTTGGCGGTGCTGTTCGGGGCAGCCCCGAGTCGCTGAACCACCGCGACCACGCCGCCTTGCAGGTGTTGGCAAATCTGCTAACGCACAAGCACCTCCACACCGAGATTCGTGAGCGTGGCGGTGCCTATGGTGGTGGTGCAAAATACGACGCCCTGGACGGCGTATTCTCGATGTTCTCGTACCGCGATCCTACCCCTGAGAACACTCGCGAGGTCATGCGCAATGCTGGCAAGTGGGCTGCCACCCACGAGTTCAGCGAGCGCGATGTCGAGGAAGGCAAGATTGGCATTTTCCAGTCCATCGACAGTCCAATCAGCCCACGCAACGAGATCACGCCCAGCCTCGGCCTGCGCAGCACCGATGCTGAGCGCCAGCAACGCCGCGAGAACTTGCTGAATGTGACCCCAGGCGATGTGCAGCGGGTCGCCGCGGAGTTCCTGGCGCCGAATCTCGAGAAGGAGAGCGGAAATGCGATCTGCGTGATCGGTCCTGGTGAAACTCCGGCGAATTGGACCAGCATTTCGCTGTAAAAATATATACAGTGCAATGGTGTAATGTACATAGAACAAATTTTTTCTAGAGATGAAAATATTACCATCATTTTTTCGACGACGAGCACAGATCTCTTATCTGGGTAAGGGTTATCATGGGCATAAGCAATTAACCCGCTTATCGAGAATTTTTCCATCTTTCTCCTATGCTGCCGGCGAATGAGATCGACACGGGCCTCGTACAATGGGCCCGGGCTAACCTGCCGAAGATCCCCGAAAACGAGGGGATCTTCTATGACCAGAAGATCAGCGGCATGCTCGTGAAGCCGGGCCCGAAGTCTATGGAATACGAGACCCGCATGAAACAGAAGTGCAACGAATACGACCGCATTGATTTGAACCATTTCCCAACAATCGAAGATTTCTTCAAGGCTCGAATGCAGTATGCGAAAACGCACTTGCTTGGGCAGACAAAGGAAAAGGTGATGCTGGAGCGCCCGTTCCGCCTAAATTTCGGGTATAATATCTCGGTTGGCGAGAACTTTTATGCGAACTTCGGGTGCACGATGCTTGACTGGAGCGTTATTAAAATCGGCGACAATGTCGCCCTGGGTCCGAACTGCACACTTACCTGCGTTAACCACCCGCTTGACGGCGACCACCGGCTCTCGAACCTCGGGTTGTACGCCTTCCCAATCGTCATTGAGGACAATGTGTGGGTTGGTGCCAATGCAGTGATTCTATCCGGCGTCCACATCGGTGAGGGAGCCGTCATCGGTGCCGGCTCGGTCGTCACGAAGAGCGTGCCGGCCCACACGATCGTTGTTGGCAACCCAGCACGGATCATCGGCAAGTCCAAGGGCCGCAGTATGCCCGAGCCCGTTGTTGGACCGTAAACATGGCCCGCATACGAATGGTAATAATAAGTGCGTATAGAATATAAATATTACAAAACAAATTTCCGCTTGTCCTTGTCCATTCCAGGATGGTGCTCAAACTCGACCTCGTCACGGATTCCGTGCTGAAGGCGTCGCAAACGCAGGGTGAATTGCGGCCCAAGCTCTTGGAGTCCCACCCGCTCCTCGTTTTTGAAAACGTAACGGTGGCGCCGGAAGAAGATGAAGTCACGCTGGTTGTGCAGCGTGACAACCTGGCGGCCCTGGAACTCGGGTTGTTGCGGGAACAGGGACTGGAACAGCCGGCCAGCGGTTTTGCCCAGCCGCGTGCTGAAGTTGTTCAAAATGAGTTCCGGGACGTGGTCGGTTGCACGGCCGTGCCCGTGCAGGTTCTGAGGCAAAACCAGACTGCTAACGCTGAAATAAAAGGATGGTCCGCCGGGAAGGTGGACAAATGTGATGCCATTGACTTTCTTTTTATCCTCATTCACGACAATTAGGTCGGTGTACCCGCGCTTCGTGCATAGCTCGGCCATAACCGGGATCTCGAACTGGTCTTTCCGCGCAAAATACTCGGAGTTCGGAATGATGTCCAGCAGCAGGGCGGCGAAGTCATATGCCTCTTTCTTGGGGCGCTTGCTGGTGGTAATAAATACTTTCGGCTGTTTGCCGAGCTGGAAGTACTCGCTGAACTCATCCTCTTCTATCTCAGTGCCAATTGTCTCGTCATACACCCGCTTGTTCTCGATGGTGTCAGGCACGTTGTTCTGCAAGCGCTCCTGCTTGAGCTCGGGGTCTGCCGCCTCCTGTCGCGCTCGCTTGTGGCGCATTTCGTGGCGTTCCTTATTATCGGTATGCTTCATCTTCGCTAAAAGCTGCGCCCGGCGCATCTTATTGCGAATTGAAGACACCTTGTCCTTCGTGAGCACCATTTTTTGCCGGATCGGTAACTTTTCAAAATTTATCAGGGTAAGGCCCCGCCCCCTATCATCAGCACCAGGGAAACCAGTCCAAACCTTGGCAAGATGAAATTTCTGGCCAAACTAACACAATTACGTGCATATAGCACGGTCCTGCCCCGGGGTAAAGTTTTGCTTCAGGATGATATGAGTGTGACTCATGGCCAGCTTTTGGAAACTACTCTTGCCTCGCACCTCCCCAAAACAGAAACGGCGCTCCACCAGGGCCATACCGTCCCGTGTGGGTCGCATCTCCTCTATTTCAATCATGCCGTGGCCGAACCGGCGCTGGGTGCCGATGGCTACGACAATATGCAGGCTCCGCAGGGCAGCGAGACCCCGTTCCTGAGGAGGTGGATTGGCGGGTCGGTCACGTTCAACCTGTCAACGCCGCTGAAACTCGGCTCACCAGCCTTCTGCGAAGAGACCGTGACGCAGGCCGAGGATACGAGTAAGACGAAGTCCACTGAAAAAATAAGCGTGACGATCGAGCGCGCGATCCAGCAGTCGCCGGCCGACAACTGGAGCATCAAAGAATATAGAACGCTGCTGTACCTGACGGCGTCTGAGCGCCTCAAGCACAGCATGAGCAGAGTAAGTGGCTCGGTTCAGCTCCCGGAAGAGCCTCCTCTGGTCTCACACAAAGTCAAAGTCACCGACCTGCTATTGTTCCGGTACTCGGCCCTCACATTCAACGCACATAAAATCCATTATGACACCAAGTACGCCGAGAGCGAGGGTCTTGCCACGCCCGTGGCCCATGGACCGCTGCTGCTCACACTTGTGCTGCGGTGGATCGAGGCTGGGTTGCTGCCGCCCGGCTTCGCAGTCTACCAAATTGCCTACAAGATTGTGGACTCCGTGAAGGCGAACGAGGAAATCGAGCTCCGGATCTATCAATCACCGGAGTCGAAGACGCATTTCCGGGCTGTTATCGTAGGCGAAACCGCGACGGTGTTCGATGCGGAGCTCGAGCTATCTCGAAAGCCGGCAAACTGAAGACCACTGTATATAGTAAGGCTGCAATTGCTGCTCAATAATCTGCCACTTGTCTTTGTATAGTTTAGGATCTAAGTCCACAATCCATAATTTGGCATTCGTGTCGACCAAAACGGTGCAGTCCCGCACTGACATGCAGCCACACAGGTCGGCGCCAGCCAGCCGGGTTTGCCAGTCCGTGAGCTGCAGAAGCAGAGAACTTGTTTCTAGTGTGTGCACAAATGTCCTTACGTGTTGCGGCTCCACGTCGATACTCTGGGCCAACTGCAACAGGTTCTCGCGGTGGGCAAGATCGAGGCTACACCAGCCCAATTTCTGGCCGCGCATAGTTTTGACAGCGCAGGTTCGGCAGCTCAATGAGTTATGCGGCGCCTCGGGTGATTGCGCCAGCCATTTTGGTTTGAACTCACCTATAATTGGCCCGATTTCGGTGACTTGCAGCACCCTGCCAAACCGAGGATCGTCCACAGCATCGACGTCGCCCATAAACTCGCCCAATTTTGGACGCCAGAACTCGTTCCAGTACTTCGCTAGTACTTCAGGATCACTACCATTCTTAGAGACCCTGATACATACTCCGTCCGACCGGCGGTACAGAATATTCGCGTTACCTTGGGCTACCAATTCGTACTGCATGAGGTTAGGGAGCTGGGGAACGCGACGACGATAAAGAAATTAATGATTAATGGACAGTGTTGTCTTTAGTTTTGTATTACCTTTATTTTTGAAGTATGAACACCCAAATTACTTAATAGTCACTGCCGCGACTGAGGACCTCCTTGCTCGTGGGTTTGAGCACCAGCGTGTGCTCGAATTGAGCCGTGTATGCGCCCTTTGTGTCCATGAGCGGGGGGTAGTCAGCGACAATACCTGACTTCACGAGATTGTTGAGGCCCATGAGGTACTTATCCTCTCCGAGCTGGTCGAGGTAGCGGCGGCAGAATGGGAGCGTGCCGAAGTTATCGTCGATCACGCCGAGCAGGTGCTTCGCGCTCTGCAAACGCAGCGGGACCTGCGGGTGGTCCTTGTTGAGCGCGTAGTGCGACGTCTCACCCTCGTGAATAACATAGCCGCGGCCGGTGCTACCAAACGTCTCAATGGCGAAGGTCTCGCCCTCCTCCATCTTAGTTTGGTCGCCGTTGTCCACAATCGGCACACTCTTGCCACCGTGAATGACATATGGCTTGATGTTGTGGCCCTGCAGATTCTGGATGCACTTGATCGGGTACGTGCGGCCATTGAGCGGGAGCTCGTAAGACTCCATGGTCTCCTGGACGGCGGCACCAATGTCGCACATGCGCACATCTATGCCGGCCTCCTTGATGCCAGTGTCGGTAGCGTCGCGAACCGCGTCCAGCAAAGGCTTGAAGGTCGGATCAAAAGACATTGTGAACGCGGAGTCGATGATCCGGCCGCCGACATGCACGCCAAAGTCAACACAAACGACATCGCCTTCGTTCCACACCGTCGTGTCGCCCTTGTTGGGCGTCCAGTGTGCGGCACAGTCGTTTGCGTTAAGGCCCGTGGGGAAGCCAGTGCCAGCCTCTTTCCAAGTCTGGCCCTCGGCCAATTTTTGCACGCTGCTCTCAATACTCTCGGCAATAGATGTCATCGACATGCCAGGACGGATTGAGGACTGCATGTACTGCCGGACCTCGCGGTGGACCTCGGCGGCCTTGCGCAGATCGTTCAAATAGTCGTATCCCTCGCTCTCCTCGCGCTCCTTCGCCCGCAGTTCCTCATCAGTAGTGCGCTTCAAATTCTCATTAACGGGGCACAGCTCGCCCTCGGGATACTTTTTCGTGGGGAACACCTTCGACAGACCCACTGTCGGCGGCTCGGTCTGCTTCTTCTTCTTCTTCGCGAGCTTCTTCTTCAATGCCTTCTTCTTCCGTCGAGCTTCTTCAGCGTCGACATCGTCGGCCACGTCTACCTCTCCAGCCTCTTTTGAGATATCGATTTTCTCCACACTCTCGGCCAACTTTTCCGCCTCGGTCATGGTAAGATTTGACCGATCCCTAGCCACAAAATGCACGACATGCAAACCGCTGCTGCGAATCCGGCCGTCAGCCAGCCCAAAATTTTCTTTTTCATTCGCAGTTACTAAGTTGGAAATCAATTAAATATATACATCTATTTGAGCATTCTGTCGAACGCCGGGATAAGGGTCTGCGCAAGAGCGAAGCTGAAGACGAGCTTCGGGCCCGTGGTAAGCAGCTTCGGCGTGAGGCCCTTGAAGAAGGCAGTAACGCCCTCGTTGCGGGCCATGTTTTTCAAGATGGTGAAACCGCTCTCCGGGTTCTCGAAGTTACGGTTCTGAATACGGGTCTTGATCACGTCGAGGGGAGCCGACACAATCAGCGAGGCCGAGGCGCCAAAGATAGAGGCAACAATGTTCTGGCCCCACGTCGCCTTCGAGTAGTCCTTGAGGCCAAGAACGTACTCCTTGGCGAAGGCCGAGCCACCAAACAACGAGAACGAGCCGGGCGCGTTGCGGGCAGCAGTCCAGCCCCAGCCGCGGTACAGACCAAGGCCCTCGTCCTTGATGATACGAAGGAAGCCGCGGCCGTGGAAGGCCTCCGGATTAGTCTGGCGCTTGATCTTGAGCACATCCAGAGGCAGGAGCACGATCTCGCCGATACCGATCAACGAGCCAGCCGTGGCACTCATCATCGCCTTACCAGTGCGGGCACCGAAGGCGTTCTCGAACGTGCTCTTGAAGTTTTTGGTCAGGAAGTCGTTGGCCGCGGGCTGGCCACCGTACTTGTAAACACGCTGAAGGACCTTGTAACCAGCAGCGTAGCCCAGGCCAGGGAACAGAGAGAGCAGACGCGTGCCTAGAGCCTTGTCAGCAGTGTTCTTGAAAATGACAGAGTTGAGCTGCGAAGCCGAAGTAACCTTAGACTGGTTGCTCATCAACCGCTTCGAGATAGTGTCAACGGGGTGGAAGACACCGAGCTCAGCCACAGCCGCAGTGGCCGAGCCGAGAATGCGGGCACTGCCGCTCTGTTTGCTATCGGTGCTGATCGGGGCCATTATCCAAGATAAGGAATTTTTCAGCTAGGTTTTTCCCCAGCGTATAGCGTGGGACTTAATTCACTGACTCATTGCCGTGATCATGGTGACTAATCAAATTCCAGCGCGAGATCGCGCAGCCAAAAGAAAGCACCATTTACAATGATCTCGGGTTTCCGTAATACTTGGCCCATTTTAGCCACTGTCAACAGTCTGACCGAGTGGACAAGCGGTTGCTGTGCTGCACCGCGACGTGCTTATCACCTTGTGCAGTGAACCCTGCGTCCTCGTGATTTGCCTTTCTAACTGGGCTTGGCCGACTAAACCGATTGAGAAACTTGGTCGATGTAAAAACTTAAAAAAATAGGTACTCATGGAAAGAGATATGAAAACTCGCAAATTGGGAGTAAAATAAATTGCCGCTGCGTCTCTGTTACCCCACATTACGCCATATATGGGCAGAAATAGCTAGTATATATACCTTATAGAAGTACTAGTAGTTCGAATCGGCATTCACAATTGCTATTTTACCGTAACGGACAGAGCTCAGGTCAGTCGCATTGTTCGTATTGCCCCGACTGGATCTGCCGCCACCGGCCTACCGGATTGATGAACAGTGTGTGTCGCGCTACCCTAACATCTGTTATTCACTCCCAGTTGCTGACAATACACGCGAGCTACTGGTTGATCAGCGACGATTAAAATGAGCCAGCCTGAACAAGAGAAGGTCAGCAAAACTATTGAGGAAACCAAAGTGCAGGTCGAGCAGACGGCTGATGATTTGAATCAGAAGGCTACGAAGGCTGGGGAATCTGCTAAGGACTCGGCGCAGTCTGCGGCCGATCAGGCCAAGGACGTTGTCGACGCTGGCATTGATGCTGCCCAAAAGGCGATCAATTCCGCAGACAATTCTTCATCCACTCTCTCGGAAAATGTTAATGAGAAGGCTAAGGAATTTGCCCACGAGGCGAAGAAGGAAATTGAGAAGGCTAATGAGAAGGCGATAGATGCGTCAGAAGACATTTCTGAGAAGATTTCTGATGAACTCAAAGACCCTGCCATCTCCACCACCGTGCTATTCACTGCGGTTACCGCCTCGGCTGCGTCTACCTACCTCGCGCAGCAGCATAAGCAGGGAAAGTTGACCGCTTTGATCACTGCCGGCGTGGTCGTTGGTGTGGCTGCATTGAGTGCGGCGGAATATTTTTCTGTGAAGGCCTACTTTAAGCGCAACTCGTCCTCTTAGAAAGTCAAAATTACTTATCCTAGAATTACTATATGTCGTACATGATAAAGTCTGCATTGTTTCCCAATGCTCTCCCGTCGGGTATTTCCGACTCCCCAGAAACATAAAGCACTTTCCGAAACATCTTGCCTGGAATTGTCTTTCCTGGGTGAATCAGATCGGAAACGCTGTTTCAGAACAAGTCAGGTTCCGTCACCTACTGGAGAGCCCCTGGCATTCGCTGAGCCCTGGCATTCGCTGAGCAATTGCTGTCACACTTTTGCAGAAGAAACAGAAGCGGGACTTTATTAATCTGATGTGTCTTCAAACTTTCCCAAGATCACAATGATATGACTTTTGAATTTTTCAGCCGCATGAACAGATGCACATGTGATTCTCTTAGGTATGTAGGGTAACACCGCCTAACCCATGATGAATCTGGTGGCATTGGCGTGCACTTTCTTGGCTGGGTCCTAAATGACCAGGAAAATCTTACAAACATTTCATGAAGGGCTCTCATATCGAATGTTCAATTTCAGATGATCTCTCTTTTTTCAGCCTAAAAGCTACTCCTTCTAGCTCCTGTGTGATATAAACAAATTCCAAGGACCCTTAAGGATAATTTCCTTCAGAAATGAGGTTATATTCGGCTGAGCACTTGCTGGGAAAATGTTTCATTGGTTTCCTGAGAAATATCTAAATTTTGAGGAATATGGTTCTTATCCTTAGGTCAGTATATGTGCTGAAATTCGTCTGAGCAAATATAAATCTGTTTTCCTTCATGAAATGAAACATGGGCATCAACCCTATGTATGAAATAGCGTCCGCGTTTAGTAAACACCATTGTAGTTAGTAGTTCCCTGACACAGTTGTGAAACTGGGAGTACCTGAGGAATTCACGACGCGCGTCTAACAATACTCGGATGAGCGGATCTATATTGGTCTAAACTTCAAAAGAACCAAAGATAATAATTAAATGTCTCTCCACAAAACGGCTCATCTGTTGCTAAAATACGCTGCAAACCATCATACTGGTATCTAGTGAGCTGAAACCTTCATTTCGCAACACCCTATTCGCCTTTGGATCTTTGCCATAACTCCGGTTTACACAATAAACGCATATCGTGTAAAACGCAATCCTTACGCATAAGGATCAGCTTCCCCCGACGAGTGTTTCATCCTCGCCATAGTGGAATCCAACAAAGATCATAATACTACTTCAAGTGCCTTCGTTTTTCCCGCTTCCTTGGGAATCCTGAAAGTGGAGAAGAAGTTCCCTCTTGTTTGCTGTAACTCCAGGAATTTCATTCTGATCTGTCTATTTATCCACTTTGTCGCAATCACATCGCTTGCTGTGGTCTACTCCCAAAGTAACACTTTGTGCTTGATATGGGAAAAGAGGCATATCTTATACATTAGTTGTATTTGAAATTCTCTAAAAATTCACGCGGTAGCCACATTGCAGGTGCGGATACGACTTTTGTCTGTGGGCGGGTACACTAGCTATTCTTTTTATGGATAATTTTGCCCCTGAGAACCAAGATAAACTTCTAGGATCAAATCCCAATGAAGACTGGGAATTGACTGAATTAGCACAGACGGGACCGAATGAGTCCCATCAGCCACCAACAGGTACTGGACCGTCAATCTCATATGCGAACATGAATGATAACCCCATATCTGCAGATGAGCCCGAAAGTAGTGATCAAAGTTCCAATAAAAAAGCTGTCGAACAATCCTCTGATGTGGCTCCTAGATCATTCCACAATAATATTAATGATGGCCTCGGTCCCACAACCTTGGACGCATCCTCATCAACTGGGAATCGATATGAGAGTTCACATTATACGCTTGCTGAAACACCACATTACTCAAGCGGTTCTTTTTTAAACGCTTCGCAAGTAACAAGAACCGGAATTTTGGGTGGTGACGATGATGATGGCAATGATGTCGATGATGATGACAATGATGAAGATTATGTCGATGATGATGATGATGATGATCTCTACGCACCAAAAGATGATGGACAGCAGCCGCCACGAATTCCTGTGGCAAGAACGCCACAGCTCGATAAGCCAGTTGAAGGTACATCATTACGCGGAACTGCCGCCGCCACAAGTTCGTACCGAGAAAATCTACAGCATCATCAACCACAGCCAGTATTTACTAGAGGCTGTCAGTATATGCAGCAACTACCGCCTCCATCTTCCTCTCCAAAATATCATATCAGATCTCGTATGGGGGAGTCATACTATGGTGTCGGACCACCTGGAAGGACAGCTGTCTCAACGACCGATCCCAGACACCCACGCGTGGTAAACATTCCTGCACCAAGACCACAAATGCAATACATGAACACAATAGGTGTATCAGGACACCAACATGATCAGCCTGATCACTTCTATGGCCATCATCCTGTCGATGAATCAAGCATGCTTCTTTCTTCGTCCCAGGATCGATCTGGCGCAAACAGTGAGTCTTTTAGTTCACCCCAAATGCTACCGCGAGCGGGAAAACTGAGGAAAAAAAAATCTCGAAAATTTAACTTGCAAAGAGGAGGACCTTTGCCAGCTGTGGGGAAACATGCTCACGATGTTAGTGATGGGTTGGAAGGCAGCAGTAGCAGCGGCATTCCGACCACTTCAAGTGGGATGCAATTTAGTGCACCTCGCTCAAAAAAATTGCCATCTCGCCAGCCAATACGAGACATTTATAGGTCAACAGGTAACATTCCACCCCATGGCATGCTTTCCCTGAGGTATTCTGCACCGCCATCTGATCCCAATCAACCGCAGCCTTTCGAAGCTAGAACGGAAACTGAATCCACTTCGGACAATAGTGAGCCTGAACGACATATTCCAGCTCCTGGTTCAATTAAAAATTATGACCCATACTTTGTTTGGCCGGAACACGGTGGACAACCCGTGCACTACTATGAGCCCGCGCCGGCAGCAGAACCTTCAAGGTATGACCCTAGTATGGCACCACCTGCCGATCCAAATTATCCTTACGCCTATGCTTATGACCGAATGTTGAATGTGGTACCGATGGAACGATTCTATTCGCAGTCAGAAACACCGCCTCCACCCCATGAAGAGCAGCAGGCTCAGGCTGAGCTGCGCATTGTGGGCAATTTGAGGCATATAACACGCAACTGGACAAATGAGGAGATCCATTCCGGACGGCGTTTAGTTTTCTTTCAAAGAATCCAACATGGTGCACGGGTAGATCTTCACTTTGAGGCTATTGACGCCAAGGATTATGATAGCAACATGTGCGTGATATCATGCATTCTGCGAAAGGATACGAATGAGTTCTATGTTACTTCAGTCGACTGTATCACTCTACTCGAATTAATAATTAACCAAAGATTCAGTGTGGAGGAGAAAAATCGGATTCGCCGTAACCTAGAAGTGTGCCGCCCCATCACGGTCTCGAAATCCAAACCCGGTTTAGAACAATTCTTTCGTCAGATAATGAGCTTTGGAGCCCCACGACCGCGAAATATCGAAAAGGACGTCAAAGTGTTTTTGTGGGATAATTTGCATAATGCACTGCAGAAGATTGTCGCTAAATATTCAGCAAGTTGGAATGCAAACGATTAGAATCAATTTTTTAGGTCTCCAGCTAATACCACTTCGATGCACAGATGCTCATACATAACGTTGCATTCCAAATCAGTGACTCATAAAAGTGGTTCCGAACCTTTGTACTATTAGAATATCATGATAGGGGAAGGTGTTGTAGTGAAATGTGGGGTACCATAGCCCTCCCCTTGCCCACCACGTTTCAAATTTCTTTCATTTATTTTTGAGACCACGGCAGAACATGACGTCGGCCGCCGACACCCTATTCCTAAGAGACAAGAGTACGCGTCGAAAAGAAATCGCGAGCAGTGCTCGTAGCATTAGAGCATCTGTAAGATATTTGACACGTCTCATTCATTCACCTCTTCTCATTTCTAGCATTTGGCAATAGCGAAGAGCTAAATATTTCCTGTCCCTAGTAAAACCACCAGGTCCAACACCTAACCTTCGCAACCCTCTAATTTCGTGCTGCGGCGGTTATCTGGTCTAAAAGAGAGGGGTATCGCATTAAAACACCAACGGATAATATACTGAAGTACAGCGGAAGGCTGATGTCACCTCTAATAAGACATTTCCTTTATCTGAATTTGGATGAAAGGGAAACAGAAGTAATTGGTGGTGGCAATTCCCAAGCTCTTCGCAAAAGTTCATCTAATTTATCATCATGTATCATCAAAAAAAAAGTTCACCACAAAAGGCTGGCACAGTAATTCTGGGACAAGGCCAATGTCACATAGATACTCCGAATTCACGGAGCACTTTTATATATATTCTCCTGTAAAATGTCTTGCAATTTCGTCCGCCGCGGCCAAATTAATGAGCTAGGGTAGCTGAACCCGTGATCGGTTCCGATACCCGTACCCATTCTAAAGCATAGGGGGCCAATGAAAGCCAGTGTGATTACTGGGGCATGGAACCACTGATCAGGGTCTTAAAAACCCACCCGCAACTTTCTTTCTCCACTTCACACCATTCCACACAATGCTGCGCAGTGCTATCTCCAAGCAAGCACTGAAGCGTTCGTATTCGTCCGTTCACCAGAACATCTGGGAGGACCACACGTTCATCAACTATGCCAAGAATGTTGAGAACCTGAAGATTGTCCGCGACACCCTGAAGCGCCCGTTGACCTACGGTGAGAAGGTGTTGTACAGTCACCTTGTCGACCCGACCTTCCAGGTCGAGCGTGGTGTGAGCTACCTTAAGCTCCGCCCTGACCGTGTTGCCTGCCAGGACGCCACTGCTCAGATGTGTCTGCTTCAGCTCGATCAGTTCGCCGCTGCTGACGGCTCGCCGAACTTCGAGGTCCGCACTCCCGCCACTGTGCACTGCGACCACTTGATCCAGGCCCGCAGCGGCTCTAAGGAGGACACCCAGCGTGCTATTGACATCAACCGTGAGGTGTACGACTTCCTTCGCTCGACCTGTGCGAAGTACAACATTGGCTTCTGGGGCCCTGGCTCTGGTATCATTCACCAGATTGTGCTTGAGAACTACGCGTTCCCTGGTCAGCTCCTTATCGGTACTGACTCGCACACCCCCAACGCTGGTGGTCTCGGTCAGCTTGCCATTGGTGTCGGTGGTGCCGACGCCGTCGATGCCCTCACTGGCCAGCCCTGGGAGCTCAAGGCCCCCAAGTACATCGGTGTCAAGCTCACTGGTAAGCTGAACGGCTGGGCTTCGGCTAAGGATATCATCCTTACCGTTGCTGGTATCACCACTGTCAAGGGTGGTACTGGTGCCATCATGGAGTACTTCGGCGACGGTGTCGACAACCTTTCGTGCACTGGTATGGGTACCATCTGCAACATGGGTGCTGAGATTGGTGCCACCACCTCGGTGTTCCCCTTCAACGACAGTATGGCCAACTACCTCAAGACCACCGGCCGTGCCGACATCGCCAACTACGCGAACGAGTACAAGAAGGACTTCCTCAGCGCTGATGAGGGCTGCGAGTACGACCAGGTCATCGAGATCGACCTCAACACCCTTGAGCCCCACATCAACGGTCCCTTCACCCCTGACTTGGCGACCCCGATCTCCAAGGTCCCTGAGGAGGCTGCCAAGAACGACTGGCCCCTCGAGGTCAAGGTCGGTCTCATCGGCTCGTGCACCAACTCCTCTTACGAGGACATGACCCGTGCTGCCAACATTGTGCGCAACGCCATGGACCACGGTCTTAAGTCCAAGTCGATCTTCACTGTCACCCCCGGTAGTGAGCAGGTCCGCGCCACCATTGCCCGTGACGGTCTTCTCCAGACCTTCCTTGACTACGGTGGAGTTGTCCTCGCCAACGCCTGTGGCCCCTGCATTGGCCAGTGGGACCGTCGCGACATCCAGAAGGGCGAGAAGAACACCATTGTCTCTTCGTACAACCGTAACTTCACCGGCCGTAACGACTCCAACCCGGAGACCCGTGCCTTCGTTGCCTCGCCCGAGATGGTCGTTGCCTACACCATCACTGGTGACCTTCGCTTCAACCCCATCACTGACACTGTGAAGGGTGCTGACGGCAAGGAGTTCAAGCTTGATCCTCCTCACGGTGAGGGCCTCCCCGCTAACGGCTTCGACCGTGGTGAGAACACCTACACCGCGCCCCCGAAGGACCGCTCGCACTTGGATGTCATGATCTCGCCCACTTCTGACCGTCTCCAGCGTCTCAACCCGTTCAACAAGTGGGACGGCAAGGACCCCAAGGATATGCCTATTCTGATCAAGTCTCTCGGTAAGACCACCACTGACCACATCTCCCAGGCTGGCCCGTGGTTGAAGTACCGTGGCCACTTGCAGAACATCTCGAACAACTACATGATCGGTGCCATCAACATCGAGAATGGTGAGGCCAACAAGATCCAGAACGTGTTCACTGGTGAGTGGGCTGGCGTCCCCGAGACTGCCTCCTACTACCGTGACCACGGTGTCAAGTGGGTCGTCGTTGGTGGCGAGAACTTCGGTGAGGGCTCTTCGCGTGAGCACGCTGCCCTCGAGCCCCGTTACCTCGGCGGTTTCGCTATTATCACCAAGTCGTTCGCCCGTATCCACGAGACTAACTTGAAGAAGCAGGGTATGCTCCCCTTGAACTTCGCTAACCCGGCCGACTACGACAAGATCAACCCCAAGGACCGCATCGACATCGTCGGTCTTAACGAGTTCGCCCCTGGCAAGAACTTGACGATGGTTGTGCACCCGGCTGACGGCAGCGCTGCTTGGGAGTCCGAGCTCACCCACACCTTCAACGCCGAGCAGATCACCTGGTTCAAGGCCGGCAGCGCCCTCAACCAGATGGCTGGCGCCGCCAAGGAGCACCACCACTCGGCTTAGAAAGTTTCTTAGACATAAATATATATTGGCTATAACCGGAATATGATGTTAGATACCTCGATTGTCCTACTCGGTTCTCTCATCATATGATATATATATGTACATATAAAGTCGATTACTGTTATCAAACTAATGTTACCACACTAATGTTTTTTATACTAATGTTTCATACAACTCCTATATATACAACTACACAGCTTGCTTTTGCGGGCGCGGCGGCGGCTTAGCAGCCGCCGACACAAGCACCGTGGAGGGACCAAAAACCTCAACGAATTGGCCCGTGTTGCCGACGCGGGCGAGCCATCCGAGTTTGGTTCGCACGGCCTGGAGCGCGTCCAATGTCCAGTTCTTGGCTCTTTCATAGAATGTGGTTGCTGGTGGGCGCTCTTGGAGATCTGGGATATCCGGAGCTTTAAACTCGAACTCCATTTTTGTGAGCGCTGCGGAGCGGAACGCTGCGTTCGTGTCTATAGTGAATGCACTGAGGTGTCGCTTGTCGACGAGAACGGAGTCGCCCTCGGGCACGACGATCTGCACTGGTGACGCCGGGGTGGCCCAAGCGACTAGACCGCGGCCCGATACCACCGTGTGGGGGAACGGCGCGGGCGCGCGCAGCGACAAGCCGCGCTGGGGTCGCACGTGGAGCTGCTGGCCCGTGTGGGCCATGAGCGGAGACCTAACGACCCAGTCCAGGGACCCGTCAAGCTCGACCGAGTTCATGTATTTGTTGCCGGCGCTGATCAAACAGGTCAGCGGGCTCGCGCCGACGATGGTCTGCTGCAGCAGCGGCTGGCGGCCCAAAACGGACGCCAGCGGGGCCCGCGCCAATTGCAGTCGAGAAGTAAGCGACGCCGTGCCTGCACCAGTGCCGAGAATCCCGACGAGCGAATTGCGCTTGGCCACGAGCTCCACGGACGAGGGCAGCTGGACCTCCAAAACCGATCCGAGGCCCATGGTCTGAAAATGGGGTTTCCCAGTCCCGCGCGGGTCGATCACGGGCGCGCCGTGAACTATGTTGCGAGCCGCGAGCTCGGGGGCCTCCGGGAACGTGTGCAGAAGCCTACGAAGAATCATGAACTAATACCGGCGGAGGGGGTCAACCCTAGGCGACGCGGCCACCACCTATCAAAAAGAGAGCGGCCAGTGCAGTGCCTTAACGCTCTTTACTGAATGAATAAATAGAATAAATAGGTAATAAATAATTTCAGGCTTCGATTTCCTCGCCTTGGTTGGAAAGTTCTCTTTGTTCTTGTTCGGGCGCACTCGGCTGCCCGACTTTGTGGGTCTCTCCCACTTGGGGGGTCTCTCCAACTTTGCGGGTCTCTCCAACTTTGCGGGTCTCTCCAACTTTAAGGGTCTTTCCAACTTTGTAGGTCTTTTCGATTTTGGAGTTCTCTCCAATCTTGTGGGTCGGTACATCTGGCAGCTTGAGGCCCTTGGCCCGCTCTTCTTCCTCCATCTGCTCGAGCTCGGTGTCGAGGTCCATGTCCTCCAGCTGTTTATCGGCGTTGTCGAGACTGAGGTCGGCAAGACTCGACGTGACCTCGTCAGTGTGGGCTGCGGCGTCCTGCAGCTGCTCAACAACGTCGTCCACGGCCTCGACGTCGGTGGCCTGGTTGAGCTGGTGCAGCACCGCTGAGCTCGAATGCAGTGCCGCCAATGCCTGCTTGTTGTCGCTCGCGTCATCAATTTTTTGCATAACCGTTTCGAGCTGGTCGAGCAGCGCGAGCGTGCGGTCGTACGACTTCTCAACGAGCTGCTTCTTCTGCAGTGCGATTTTGGCCGCTTTGCGGTTCACCTTGAGTTTGTCGCGCGCTGTCTGCTCGTGCTGTAAAATCTGCGCGCTCAATGCCTGCTCGCGCTTGCCAAGCTCGTCGATGTGTGTGCGAAGACTCGTGATGGCCACGTCCGTGTCGTCGATTCGACCCGCCCTCGCAAGCTTGACCACGTTGCGCGAAGCGTCGTACTGCACCTGCTTAGTCGCGTTGGCCAAAGACAAGCCGCACTGGATGTCGAGCTCGCTGAAAGTCGGGTCTACCAACTCTCGCACCTGGCCGAAAGTGAACACCTGAGCCGGCTGCGAGTTCCCACGCTCCTCAGCTGCACCAATCAATCGGCCCACAATCCGCGCGGCGTGTGTCTGCACAGCGGGCATGCTCACGTACTTCTCGTGCTTCAGCGTCCCGTGCGCGGCATCGATCGACGCCCAAGTACGGTGGAAAACACGGTTTGCCGCCCAGCCAAAAACACGAAATGGGATCGACAACAGCGACCGCGGTTGGGGAGAGCTGGGGTACGCGCTAACGAACTCCGACAACGGCATTAGCGAATGGTCAGCAACCATCGCGTCAAAAACCCGGTCTAAAGACAACGGCACACCGTTGTGGCTGTCGTTCAGGTCCTTGATAAGCTCGGGCCCGGCCTCAATGCACGTCTTGTCAGCAAATGCGCCGTTTTTCAAAGCCGTCTCCAGCACCTCGCGCCAGGCAATAATATTCGCCTCGTAGCCATCGGGGTTACTGTCCTCCAATCGAGCGAAATTCGAGTACAGCGAGGCTTTGCGCGTTGCTGTGAAATTTCTGTTACCGGATATCGCGTCCTGGAGCTTCTCGCGGTCCATGGGCAGCGGGTGCGGCGAAGGTGAGAGTGTGTGAGGCGGTGAAGGTGGATGGACCGCTGCTGCCACAACCCCATATAACATATTTATTATTCCCTTCCCTAAAGTGGCACAAAGGTGAGACACGCAGACTAGCATTTTGAGGAATGACCAAGCAATGAGTGATTCAATTATAGACGCTGCTGCTAAACTTGACCTGCCTCTGGCGTTCAAAACGACTAAGAAAAGCAAGGTGCCCGGAAACAGCAAGCTCGGCGGCGTGGCACGAAAAAAGACCCGGATACAGTACCGGCGGTTCCTGCACCGGAAAGTTCGCAAGGTGCAGAAAGATTGAATGAACTATTTGCCTATTTATTTACAGTATTTATTCGCAGCTTCTGGCTGCCAACTGCTCTGCTACATGCCGCCTGTTGCATGCTGCTGCTGCCACCTCCGCGTGGGCAATCACGTGGTGACATAATTGGCAAAATATTAATTAATAATTCACGGTTTGGCAGGTAAAGGCACGGCCTGATCCGGTAGAATGCTGCCGTACGAAGTGCTTGTGCTCGTCTTTAGCTATCTCCCGCCTAAAGACCTCGACACTGTGCCGCTGGTATGCAAGGTATGGCGCGAGGTGGCCAGCGATAAGGTCTGGCGTAACAGCTTCCTGGATCAGTTCGGCACCCTGGCCATCACGCCAGTATCCACGCCGTTTCACAAGTGGCGTCGCGAAGTGCTGAGCCGGCGATTGATTCTCCAAAAGTGGCGGCGCGGCACCAAGGACACAGACAAGACAATGAACACGTCTTTGGTGGACGCCACAGACGTGTACTTGGATTTCTCAAGCAACGAAGCCAGTGTGTACTGCGTCAACTCGTGGAAAGGAAACGGCGTGGCCATTGACCTCGAAAATGGCAAGATTCGCCGGCGCCTCTTTGCGTCGAAATACCGGAACGACGTGCTTCCCGTGAGTCGCAATGCCGGAAGTCGGTTCGGCATTGTATATGGCTTTTTTGACGGTACGCTCTTTGGCACGAGCTTCTCCCGCGACAGCTCGTACACTGCCGGCAACGTCGATTTTACGTACCGGCATTCGTCAGCCGTCACTGCCCTGTGGGTCGCCAAAACTCGCGGCTTTGCCAAGCCGGCCGGCCACAGCATCTCGATCGCCAGCGGAAGTCAGGACGGGACTGTGTTTCTGACCAATGGTGTAGGCTTCAAAAGCTATCGGCCGGTTCATTCCCGAGTCTTGCTGCTAGAAGGGTGCATGCATGGCTCATATACGGCCAACGATGGCGAGTCATTGGTGGCCGTCTACGCTGACGGAAGCCTCTATCAGTTCTCGCCATCAACAAATGAAGACGAAGTTTTCACGGTCAAAGAGCTCTGCTCGCTGCCCCTCACTGACGATCTCATTGACGCGTCTATGCAGCTGGAGCAGTGCAACGACTCCGTGATTTTCCGCACTCGGAAGTACATCCTCGTTTTTGATCTGGTTTCCGGGGAACTGTCTAATCTAAGCATTCCTGAAAGCGCTGAAATCACTGCATTCGCTTTGGACAAAACGTTCTCTCCCGGATCAAAGTGTCTTGTTGCTGGGTTATCGACAAATACTGTGTGCATGTGGTCCATTCCACCGTCGCCTGCCCAGTCGAGCGATTATACTGAAAACAAAATTGTGCTGGTCAACGCGCGCTCATCGCTCAAGGAAATCGAGGCTCCGAAACCCTTCACTTGGGCGCCAACCACGAGCGTCGGCGAGCAAAGACAGATCACTACCTCCCCCGTGTGGGAGGTTGCTAATCCCATCGGCTTTGATTCGCGGCTACTAGAAGCGAATAAGCCGCAAATCACTACGCTCGCCACGAACTCTGCCGTGGTGCTTGTGGGTGGTTACAACGGCCGCGCGATTGCCGTAGACGTCCTTAGTGGTGACACGCTGAAGCGTATTGACTCTCGTATCCCCAAAACTGTGCTGGACTTCAGTCGGTACAGCCGCGACAGTCTTGTGCCAGTAACGCATTTGGAAATCGACGGCGACCCGAACCGGCTGCGGGGATTGATTGGCGTTCGTCCGGCTATCCAGTTCTTTGACATGGGTAAGGCCGGTGTCTCAAAACGGCGCACAGCGTCGCGCGCCAAGCGGCACTCGTCCAAGCGCAAGCGCCGCGATGTTAATCTCGGCAGCAGTACAATTTTGCACGACATGAACGAAGAGATGGCTCTCAACGAGGAATTCGCCATAATCGATGCCGAAAACGACGAGATCGATAGCAGCTTTCGCGAGAACTTCACGCTTAATGATATGGAGGATGAAGACCAGTTCGAGTACGCCATGATGCTCAGCCAGCAGCAGCAGCAGGAACAAGAGCAGCACCAATTGGAGAATACAGATATGGATGAAGAGCTTCGGCAGGCGTTAGAAATGTCGCGTTTGGAAGACGAAGCCCGACAACTGTACACTGATCCGGACGTGGTGCCCGCCGAAGACGAAGACGAGGATGAGGAACTACGAAGAGCAATTGCAATGTCTTTAGAACCGGAAAATTTCTAGAATTCTATTTATCTTATTTATTTTATGTGGCTTTGCCTCCTGTTCTATTTTAGTCTTGGCTGCACCTGTGTTTGGAAGCTAACCCTCGCAGATGCAGTCAGGTAGATCTCAGGGATAATGCGCACGGCGTGTCAACGGTTCTTACCCTTAACCGTGATATATAGGTCACCGCTAAAAATAAACACAGTCAACCAGATTGTCAACACCAAACGAACTGTGGAAATAACCACTCATCTCTACCCAACCGGGGCACTAAGGCTCTCATTTTCGCTGCTCTAAACAAATAAAAATGAGCAATCCGTACGCTAATGGCCGAAAAACTTCGCGTCAGCCGTACGAGCGCCTTCGAGACCCAACTGTCAGTAACGCCTCGAACCGAGCCCCATTGCCGCCAGTGCCGCCTCACGGTACTCCTGTGAATGCCACGACTCCACTAGCAACACCATTTAGTGCTCCTGGGGAGACGGAAGATCTTTTGCAGCCGGCGGAGGGAGGACGTCGATACAGCTACTTGGATGACACCGAGAGCGTCGGCGCTCAGAGTGTACCTTCCTATAGGGGCCAGTATAATGACTCTCGAAATCCATATGCTCCGCAGGCCCAATCGGCTAGTTACCCGTCAGAGCACCAACGTTCATACGCGCCTGCTCAGTACGAGCCCCGGTACGAGGACCTGGGAGCTTTCCCGTCATACCCCGTTCAGGAAGCTCCCAGCTATCATTCAAACTACACAAACTACCCTTCAACAAATTATGCTTCGAATCCGGTTCCGTGGGATGCGAACGCCGTAAATTCTGAAGTTCCCCTTGTGGACAATCCCCAGAGGGGTCGTAGAAGCACCTTTGCCGGTTCTTTCCGGAAATTCTTTGATCCAGAAAGCCAGTCAATGTCAGGAACGACGAGTGGTATGGGTCGGGCTAACTCGGTGCGCCATCTTTTTGGCTTGCAGAGAGAACCCACCATCAATGAATACGACGACGAGGAGGACATAGACTATCAAATTCCGATCAATGGTGATGAATACCAATTGAATACCTGGCAGCCGGTTGAGAACCGACGCCGATCTCGAGGATATACGACCAGTACCTTCCCCGAAGGCGATATAAGTCAAGGTTACGAGGGGTATGGCGGAGGCTATACCGACCAGCCGCTTGCTCCTTGGACTGAGGATGAACAGGAGGACGAGAAGGAAGACATGGATGCTGAGTCCGGAAGTGACCAAGGTGACAGGGCAGTTCAAACCATTCAGCTTTTCCGCGGAAACCTGGTACTCGATTGCCCCGTGAGTAACCAGCTTCTCGAGCAATACCCGGAGCACCGACCTGTGCGTGAATTCACGCATATGCGCTACACAGCCACTACTTGTGACCCGGCTGACTTTGTGGATGAGCAATACACACTGCGCCAAATGTGCTACACCCAGCCGCGACAAACAGAATTGATGATCTGCGTTACGGTCTACAATGAAGACGATATTTTGCTTGCGCGGACACTTCAGGGTGTGTTCAATAACATTCGCCACTTGTGTCATCGCGACCGCTCATCGGTCTGGGGCGTTGATGGCTGGAAAAAAGTCGTGGTCTGCGTTGTCGCTGACGGACGAACGAAACTGAACCCCCGTGCCAAGGCACTGATGGCTGCGCTCGGTGTTTACCAGGAAGGATTTGCTAAGAACATGGTCAATGATAAGGCAGTCGAAGCTCATCTCTACGAGTACACCTCTATGGTTCGGATTAAGAGCGTCGATGAGAAAGAGGGAGTGAAACTGACCACGGAAAAAGCTACTCCTGTACAGCTTTTGTTCTGTATGAAGGAAAAGAATAAGAAGAAAATCAACTCACACCGATGGTTTTTCCAGGCGTTCAGTGAGGTACTCAAACCCAATGTCTGTGTTCTTCTTGACTCAGGAACCCGGCCAGGAAATCATGCCATTTATCATCTCTGGAAATCTTTCCACCGCGATTCCCGCGTAGCTGGTGCCTGCGGTGAAATTGCTGCTATGTTGGGTCCTGGTGGACGCAAGTTGATAAATCCTCTGGTTGCAACCCAGAATTTTGAATACAAGATGTCTAACATCTTGGACAAACCAAGTGAGAGTGTGTTCGGATTCATCACGGTGCTACCTGGTGCATTCTCTGCATACCGATTTGAAGCACTTCGCAACCATCCCAATGGAGAAGGGCCACTAGAGAAATATTTTAAGGGCGAGAAACTGGAAGGAAAAGGTAGTGTTTTCCAAGCTAACATGTATCTGGCCGAAGACCGAATCCTCTGCTGGGAGCTTGTTTCCAAGCGAGGCTGCGACTGGATACTCAGATATGTCAAGAGTGCCAAGGCGCATACAGATGTCCCCGAACATCTGTCGGAATTGATTTTGCAACGGCGACGCTGGCTCAATGGGTCCTTCTTCGCCCAAATTTATTCCTTGGCCCACTGGTATAACATTTGGCGAAGCGGTCATAGCCTTGCTCGCAAACTTGCTTTCCACTTTCAGTTTTTGTATCAACTTGTGGCCCTCGTTTTCTCTTGGTTCTCACTGGGTAACTTTTTCTTGGTTTTCCACATTTTGGCATCCTCTGTGGGTGACTCGTCAGCTCACTTCGCACCAGGAAAAATTCTTAGTATTGTGCTATCATGGATTTACCTCGCTTGCATCATCACGGCATTTGTTTTGAGTTTCGGCAATCGGCCACAGGGAACCAAACGATTCTATGATTTGATGGTTATTTTCTTCGCGCTACTGATGGCATATGTCGTGTTTGTGACAATATACATTTCGGTTAAGGGAATTCAATATGCTATATGTGCCAATGGTGGACAGTTCGAACCCAAACTGTTGGTTCTGAATAGTACCTTCCGAGATTTGATCATTTCTCTTTTGTGCACTTACGCGCTCTATTTCATCAGCTCGCTCATGTTCCTCGACCCGTGGCATGTATTTACAAGCATGCTCCAGTATGTGCTTCTGTCACCTTCCTACGTGAATATCATGAATGTTTATGCTTTTTGCAACACCCACGACATTTCATGGGGTACCAAGGGTGATGTGACACAAGAATTGGACTTGGGCATTGCTCGCGCAGATGAAGAGGGTAAATTGGAATTGGAGTTGCCCACAAGTACAGAGTTGATCGATAAGTACTATCTTGATGAGGTCGAGGTGCTATCGTCCGCACCGCCCAAGGACGAACCGGCTCCGCTGTCGCAGGCCGACAAACGGCCTGATTACTACGCATTGGTGAGATCTGTTAACGTTCTTCTTTGGATTATAATGAACCTTGCTCTAGTTGCTGTTGTTTTGAATGTTGGTGGATTTCAGACACTGATGGGGAATGATTCGAAAGATAGTGATTCTAGTTCTTCCTCTTCTGCCTCCGATACTGGTTCTGATACTGGGGCAGACGCTGCAGGAGCAGCGGTGAAGAGGTTAATTAGCAGAGCCTCCACCGGTTCCTGCGAGGAGCTGGCATCTTCTGGTAGCGTGGAATCTCAAGTTTATATGGCGGTTATTTTCTGGTCGGTCGCAGCTATGGCGGCTTATCGTTTTATTCTTGGAGGTGTGTATTTGCTGCAGTGGATTTTTAGGGCTATTTAGAGAGCATTTTTTTTTTATTTATAGTATTATTTTTTCCATCTTGTCCCCAAATTTGGTGGGTAAAAAGTTGGCTTTTCTCAAATGAGCGGGTTACCATTCTTATCAGATACCCCTGCCCACGTTGGGGTCTCGAACGCATATCCATGACACACACATGTATTCATCTTTATATACCGGAGAATCTAGTTCGGAGAATCCATTATGCTGGCAAACCTGAAGCTAAATCTTGATAGTGGCTCTAAAATATTTCAACCGGGAACTGAGATTCTGGGTACTGTCAACGTCAGCAGCCTGGGATCAGTGCCCCTGGCTGGCCTCAACGTCACTTTGATTGGCACTATGCAGACCTTACAGGTTCAGGGACCTTATAGTGAGCTTCAAGAGTCTAAAAATTTCTGTGAGGAATCTGTCTCGTTGGTCCCTTTGGACAGCTCAGCTACCTCTGCAAATCAAAAAAGCTTTCCGTTTGTCTTGATGATCCCCGGGAACGCTCCTCCTAGCATTGTTGTCAATATTCACAATCGCATTTCTTACAAACTGAGAGCCAACATTCCTAGTGCACACAATGTCAAGGCAGCTGAACGTAATGTTTACATGGTCACCACTGTGGATCTAGAGAAGGCTTCTAGTAAGATGCAGGAGAGTGTGATTCATGTGCCATTAGATTCCAGAGACTCTCCGGTGAAATACGGTGGGCCTGTTCCGGCTAAGTATGAGAAATCATACGACGTTTTATCCCGCGGTGCGATTTTGCTGGAGGTAGAATTCCCCACCCCAGGAATCTACACCGACGATAAGCTCAAATTGCCTATCCGCCTGACCTTTTTTGGGGAACTTCCCCGTCTCACATTGAGGAGTCTTAACGTCACCATTGCTGAGCAAACAAAGTTGGTCACTAAAGGCAAGGAGAACTCGGACAGAAAACACCACACAATCTTCACCTTGAAGGAGCGTATTGATGTCACCGGAATGCCATCACTGGATCTGACTGATATGGTCGAACAGCGCGCAGCAGTCCCAGACTTGGCCCCGAACTTCGACAGAGACATGATTGGCCGGTCCTACACTTGGAGCGTGACCGCCTCATTCTATAAAGGCCTGCCTTCAAGCCCCATTCCCGACCAGATGTTTCATGTGAACTGTCATAGCGGGTTGCTTATTTACGGTAAGCGTGAAAACCTCGACATTCTTCCCTCATATAGCCGAAGCTATTAAAATAGTTAATTGTAATAGTGATCCTTCATGGTGCGGTATGTCTTCAATTGATGCAACGCGACAATTTCTTTTTTGATATACTCTCCGAAGCTCAACGCTTTTTCGATCTCCTCTGCTGACTTCAAATGACGCTGTTTGCGATAAGCAGCTTTGATTTGGTCACAACACTCTCGGTACGGCTTGGGATAGACATGTGCCATGTACAGAAGCTCTTTGAATTGATACAGAACTCGAGATCGTAGTTCAGACATATTAAGAATTTATAGCATGGTATGCAGTGCGTATTTATTATTCACACTGATTGTGTGGGGAGCAGCAGAGAAAGGTGTGCGGGTAGGAGGGTATATGTAATACAGTCCACACCCATACATACATCCACGACGCGGGGCCTAAGTTTGGACAAAGACAAGACGCACACTGTGGCCGGCCATGGAGGACGATGTCAAGTATGCGGATCTTGTAGCTGAGATATTCGAGGAGACCAACTCGCTTCAGAATATCCCGGCTCTCCGCAAGAAGCTCCTAAGGGAGAAGAGTCACGTCGACACGCAATTGCAGACCGGAATCCAGGTCCAAATGCAAATGCTTGCCGACGGAATGCACCAGCTCAAGCTGGCTCAGGGAAATGTTCATGTTTCTGGAGACAGTCTCGCCGAAATGAGCGATCTCTATGCAGGATCGATAGAGCATGTGCCCGGATTCGATGACACCCAAGCCGTTGCGAAAATGCTAGCAAATTTCGATCTCACTGAGAAACTTGTGGCACATTTCGACTCCTATCAACAGCAGATTAACCTGGTGGTGCGGCTGATGAAATCTGATGGCGAATTCGATATAGATAACCCGATGCCAAATTTGGTGCCAACTCACTACATCTTGAACCAATTGTTGCAGGTCAAAGAAGATGCTGTTTCTTACCTCCGGGCCAAGGATTCGACCTCGGATACCCGTTTGACGCTAAGAAGACTTTACGAACCTTTGGATCAGCTGGTGGCTCAATTTGACGAGACTCTGCTGGCCATTTCCGAGGATCTTCTCGAAACATTACGCGCAAACAATCGCTCTTTGGTGGTTCGCTTCGCGAAAATTGTGGAAATGGAGGAAAAACAGGATATCATCGTAAAGTTCTCACAAAAGCAAGTGGGAAACCAGGGTGGCTTCGGGGGACGAACACAGCAGCAGCAATATACGCGCCAACCTCGCCGCATTCTCGAGCGATGCTTCGAGAGTATCGAGTCATCGATCAAGTCCCAGTTTGACAACTGTATGAGTGCATTCCCGCCAGACACAGAACCCAAGGAATTGCTCAAGAACTTGCAATTCGTGAACAATGAGCTAGTTGCTGCAAAGGACTACCTTTCACCGTGCTGTCCCGAGCGATGGCAGATTTTCAAGAAATTTGTGCTATGGTATCACCGCGGCGTTTACCGTGTACTTGAGACAATCTTGCGATTCGAGCCTCCCGCGGAGACGCTTTTAGAGCTCTTGAGATATGTTAAAGAGTACTACGCTAATCTTTCCAAGGCATTTGGAATCACTCGAAAGGCGACGCCAGAACTTCTTGACCCGCCGCTGGTCGATGGCCGCGAGCGTGACTTGTACGACGACTATCTTGGAATTCTTACATCTAAACTCAAGCAATGGTACAACACCATCTGGGCCCGCGAAAAGCATGACTTTGAGCACGATATTTTCCATGCTGAGTACTACTCGAACGGTGTGGGTCTTGAAACGCATACGATGGTCACCAAGCTCATTTCACAGCAATTGGAAGTAGCCGCTGAAAGTGGCCAGGCCCGAGTGATTTCTGGATGCGTAGATGCTTGTTGCGAGATTGTGGCGATGAGGCAGCAGGACTGGATTAAAATGATGCGTGATGTTACGAGAAAAGCGACTAGCGGTGATCCGGACGCGCCCCATGGCCTTTATGAGTATTTATTCGTGATTGCGAATGATCAAGAGCGGGCATACAATTTTTTGGATGAGCAGTCAGAAAAGTGGTCTCCGCAGATGCCGCCAAGGTACCACGCTCGCGTCACCGAGCGGTTCGCTGAAGCTCAGGAGGGATATCAAGATGTGACCAAGGAGTGCTTCATCAATTCGTTGAGCATCATCTATTCGGATATCCGTCCTGCACTGAATGAGGTTTTCAAGAGTGACAAGTGGTACAAGGGTGTCACTATCCAGGCCATCATCGATACATACGCCGATTTCGTGGCTGATGCTAAGAAGCTATTGCTTGACGACTTATTCGAAATTTTCATGGGCAAGCTGTGTTCTGAAACAGTTTTGTGGTACCTCAGAGCTATGGGCGTTCCTCAGAAAGGAGCAAGCGACTCAAGCGGCGCAGTTAAAACCAAGAAATTGAATATGCCTCGCGGAAGAGACCGGATATTGGAGGATGCTAAGGGTCTCTTCGAGTTCTTCACCCAGTGTGGCTGTGATCCTGACACAATTCGTAAGGTCTTCTATATCTTCGACGTCTTTGTTGAAGTTTTAACCGTTCCCTTAGACGAGGTACCGAGTTTGTTCAGCGAATTGCGCTCTAGAGAACGCGACGCGCCCCTGGCTTTATTTGAATACATGCTGGGCCTGCGGAAAGACGTGGATTCCAAGCTTTTGAAGGAGGTAATGACCAATGTGCGCGGCGTGGCAATGCATACTGATCCTATAAATGTGGAAAGCGAAGAATTGGGCCATTCCTTTTTGTATGAATTCAGTCATCACGACTAATGATCCAATATATACATATCTTAAAAACTCATCGATTCATATCTCAGTCGTCTACTCGGCTATCTGTTATATATATGTCTATCTATCTCATGTGCCTTGAAATAAGTTGGGTTTCACGTGTCTACTGACCCTAGCCCTCATCTACTTTTTTTTCCTCTCGAGCCCACCCTTAAGCAGTCTCGTTGAAATTTCGGTGGTTGAGAAAAAACCAGGCATTGCGGAAATATGTTGCGTACTGTCAAGCCGAAGACCGCCAGATCCAAGAGAGCGTTGGATAAGAAGGCTCCTAAGGCCACTGAAAATGCCAAAAAAGCATTGTTTGTTCCTGGGTCGACGTCTAATAAGTTTCTCCACGATGTGATGGTTGATCTTGAAGGTCTCAAGAAGCCGTATAGCGTGAGATTCCAGCGTAAAAATGAGGTTCGTCCCTTCGAAGATGCGTCGACCCTCGAGTTCTTCTCTGAGAAAAATGACACTTCTCTGCTTGTTTTGTCGACGCACAACAAGAAGCGGCCGAATTGTTTGACGTTTGCGCGCACGTTCAATTACCAAATTTACGATATGATCGAGCTTCTCATTGTGAACGGCAAGCTCATGCAGGACTTTGCTAAGCAGACTTTCAATGTCGGCATGAAGCCCATGATCGTGTTCAACGGTGCGCTCTTCGACGAGCACCCGGTGTACCAGCATATCAAGTCGCTTTTCACCGACTTTTTCCGTAATGAAGAGACGTCGCTGCTCGACCCGGCCGGTCTCCAACACGTTATTATTGTGTCGGCCGGTGCTGCCGAGGGCGCCGACGTTCCCGAGGACGCGCCTGCTGGCAGTCCCTTGCTTCCTCAGGTGCACTTCCGCGTTTATCTTCTGAAAACAGAGCCCTCCACGACGCCGAAGATGCCCCGTGTCGAGCTCGACGAGGTCGGACCCCGGCTCGACTTCGCCATTGGTCGTGAGCAGCGCGCTAACCCGGATATGGAGAAGCAGGCCTTCAAGCGCGGCAAGCAGGTGGAGAAGACCAAGAAGAATATCGAGATGGACAGCATGGGCGACCAGCTTGGCCGCATCCATGTTGGCAAGCAGGACCTCTCGCAGCTGCAGACTCGTAAGATGAAGGGTCTCAAGCGCCAGTTTGACCAAGTCAGTGACGACGACGAGGAGGTCGACGGCTCTGAGGAGGAGGAGTCCGAGGACGATGATGATGATGATGTCGAGATTGATGGCGACAGCGAGGGTGAGGACGACGGCGACTTTGGCGGGTTCTCCGATTAGGTATTTTGTATTTAAGTTATTGTCTATTTCAGCTCTTTTGCTGCTGCCGAAGAAGCTCGTTGTTGTGAAGTCTCAGCAAGTTGCGCAGCAGCATCATGATTGTGACCTTGCCCGTCATGGGCACATATAGCGAGGCGCGCTCCTTGACCTCGGGGCTGAAGTTCTTCTCGCTGCTGAAGTTGATGCACACGGCGCCGAACTTGACGTAGTCGAGCGGGAACTTATATGCGGCGGATGGCACACCGGTGATAATCACGTCGGATTGCAACGCAGCGTCGCGCAACGACATGTCGGTGTCAGCGACCATGTGCTTGATGCGCTGGAGGCCATTACCGCGCGTGAACTTCTGGATGTTGTTGATATCCACCGAGTAAACGGTCGCGCCGTCATTGGCCAGCAATGCAGCCAGCGGCCGCCCAACAATCTCGCTACGATTGACAACAGTGATCGTCTTGCCGTACAGGCGGTTGCCGTAGTTCAGCACTTTGTTGTATACGCCAAGATACTCGAGAATCTTGACCACAGCGAGCGGCGTGCACGGCAAGATCGACTTCTGCTGCTCTTCCTTGTCAAGATACCGAACATTCTGATATAGGTTTTGGATGTAGAGGTGGCTCAGGCCTTCCACGTCCTTGTCTTTAGAAACAACCTGCTGGATGTACTGGTCCTGACGGCCACCGAAAACCGGGAAGTAAACGAGAATGCCATCGACATTGGCATCCTCGTTCGCGTTCATAATTGCCTCCTCCAGATCTTCCTTGGGGACCTCGCAGAGCTTGTAGCCGAAGCCCAACTCTTCGCAGGTCTTTTTAGTCCAGTCCGCATACGCACGGGCCGCGGGATCGGTATTGGCAAGAATGCCCGTGAGCAAAGGCGGGCGCTCGAGTTTGGCAACGCCGGACTCCAGTTCAGGAACAAAGGTTTTAGCGATTGTAGACGCCAGAATTGCTTTTCCTACCGGCTTTGACATTTTTTACTTGGCCAAATTGACTCGGGCCTGTGGTGTGACCTCGTGCTAAAAAATTATCCCCGATATACGGCCATCCTTTAGGGTGGTTTCCATGTGGTGGTGGTGGTGCCTGACTATGGCTGTGCTGGGCTATGGCTGTGGCCGTGTGGTGGTGGTGGGTTTAAGGCGCGGGTTGATCTGTGTCAGGTTTAGATCAACGCGTCAAGCAGTCGAACAAAAGGGCATTTCATCGGGGTGCAGGTATGCTCGAACTGAGAGTCTACCGCCACGACGGAACTCTTGTAGACCCTGAAAACTCATCTTTTATACTTTTCTATGATGAGAGAATACGTGTAGACCTGCAGGCCTCGCGGCCCTGCGAAATGCATCTCTACATGACTATTGTTGGCAGCATGCCTGATCGCGAGCGCGAGCACAGTGTCGTGATATATGACGAGAATCTGCCCAGAGACCAGCGCTGGAGCGAAGATATACACATTAGACACCCGCGAAGCCCACTTCAGAACCCACACCTGGAAGTGGTCGTCACGGCGCGGTACCCCACTGAGGAGGAGCAGGCTGCCGAGCCAGATGCAACCACACCTTTTCCTTCAGAGAAGTATTTGACTCCCTTGCGACCGATCCAGTCCACGCGTGCCGGGTTTCTCGTACCATTCGGCCCCCCTAAAACTTCGACGGAGAGTCCCGAAACTCAACTGGCATCGCTGACCGCTAGCGGGCGTGGCGGGCATGCCCGTGCAATCTCAACAATCAGCATTAGCTTCGATAATGCAGAGGCTTACGAGGAACTGGAGACGAAAGAGCAGAACCGCAGCGAGCTTGTTTCGAGTAGAGGCGTTTCGGAAGAGCCAAAAAATAATCATCAAACAAGCCCCGAGGAAGATGGCGGTCTCGAGGTATTCAGATGGAAGGCGCCTGTGACTCAGGCTTTGGAACTCGAGATTCGGTCTCTGCGGCCGGCCTTGGAAAAGGATCGTGTGATTGCTGAGATAGACCTTGTTAGCGGCCCGTTTTTCACACAAATCAACCTCTTTGATGTCAGCCTCGACGGCGGCTTGGCCGATCTTATGGGCACCGAGCCCAAGTCCGTGGTTTTGAAACCATTTGAGAAGTACGCTCTCTGCTACAATCTCCAGCTCCGCTCAAGCTCACACCCGGTGTCGGTGTCTGCCTCCCGAAAACCGCTCATTATCGCGCTGGAGTGCGAAGTGCTGCTGTCCGACGACGTTCCTAGTGTGAGCTTCCGGCCAAATATCCGCACTGAGTGGATGCCCATTGTCGACTTTGAGGGCACCCAGGGACCTCTGCCAAAAACGCCGGCCCTCAATATGAACATCAATTCCCCAATGCCGGCGGCGACCTCCAGCAATTCTGGATCTCAGGAATCTGCTCTGAACCCGCTATCTCTGGTCGGATCCAGTCGTCCGCAGTCATCATCCAGCCTGTCGCTGATGGGTGGTATTACGATCATGATTTCCGGGCCCCAGTTTGTGCGGGTTGGAGACGAATTTGAGTGGGCGATCAAGGTCATGAATCGGTCCCAGCGCAACCGCATTTTCACTATGAGCTTCGGGAACCTGACAAGGGACCTCTACCGCCAAGAGTCGCACCATGGTGGCGACCGTATGGCATTATTGTCCAATTATAACGCTGATTATTTACGCCGCAGGTCGCAGAACCAGTACCGCAGCACCGCTATCGGCCGAGGCATCATACCCTTATGTCAAGAGCTCAAAGTCGGGAATTTGGCGCCGCACGTGTGTTTTGAAACAAGAATTCGGCTAAAAGCACTTACCGTGGGAACACATACCATTGAGGAAGCAAAAATTGAGGATTCAGCCAGCCGCGATTCTTATGATGTCGGCGGGCTACTAGAAGTCATTGTAGAGTCTTAGTCTCAGAGGGAAAATGGAAAGGTGTTTGGAGACAGCAAAGAAACATCTTTTCACATATGTAAAGTTATGAGCATCTGAATTTTATGAGCATCTGAATTTTACATCTATAACCAACACACGCTAGTGGTCATCCTGTGTCGCGCGTGGATCCTGGGTAAGGAAGGAGCAGTACAGTATCGATTAGCCCAGCTGAGGTGTCTCTTGATGGTCAGTATTAACAACGAGCTGTCATATCAAAGTGTAAGGTATAAGACCACTTGGTTTTCAAAGAACGCTACTAACAAATCATTCATCAGCCTATACCAGAGTCAATTCTGGAGGAGGAGGCCGTGAAGGCCTTTGAGGCTCACGCCGATCACGTCCCGGAAGGAATCCAGGCCTATCTGGCCGCGCTCACCAGCAAATCCGATGCGGAAGGCTATAAGTTTGTCGTTTCGGTGAGCAGTATCGATGCCGCTACGCGGGGTCCCGTCAAAACATATACTGGCGCGTTCTGGAACGCCCAGCAAGATGGTTCATGGTCGACGTATCTGGGCAAGCTGCACTTGCTGATAACGCTCACCTGGATCCACGTTTAATTGATAAATTATTTTAATTCTTTCCATTTTAAAAGCTATTTCATCACATCTTTATACAGCGACTGATACATGAACGCGGCGCTGAGTACCAGCTCAATGTCCTTTTCTGTCCAGGATGCCGTTGGGAGCGCTTGCAAAAAGATCATCAAGTCCTGGAAATCCTTGTGTTTCAATTCGGCCGCCCACTTCATTAAGAACGCCGCACAGACGTAGACATGGAAATCAGAGAAGCCCTGCGGGCCCTCGGCCAAGTACGTATCCCAAATACGAATGGCGCAGTTCATAGGGATCTCCCGCATGAGCAGGCAGTTCATCCAGCGGAAACTAAACTGCATAAATTCAATGCCCTCGCTCTTCATATGCTTTACCAAATCAGCATCAATTTTGGTAACAAGCTTCTCGAGAAGGTCGACTTGGCGATGGATTCCGGGCTGGGCATGAATGTAGTTGTCCTGGATACCATCCAGCAGCCGGCTCAGGCACCAGTAGCTGTCTGCCTCGACTATGTTGAGTTGTTCCTTCGGAAGTGTTCCCGGATCGAGATCCTCGACTCGCCTGGTGCCCACATACTCGGTTAAGAAAGTTTGGAAGAAGGGCGTGACCAGATCGTTGATTCCCTGTACATAACCACTGGCCGGGTGTCGGATCGCCCACAAATACAGAATGCGCTCCAGCGCCCGTTGTGAAGCTTCGAACGAATAGAGTTTGATGTGGGGATTTGTGCGCGGGATATCGATCTTGATCTGGTGCCACATCGCCTGGTCCATACTTGCTGGAGACTGGAAAACCTGGTTGATGGAGCTCAAATAGTCCTCCCGCTTCTTTTGCAAGGTTCGCGGCCTTCGTTCGGCTGTGGATGGCAGGTAGCCCAGCATATGCATCCAGATCCGTGGCCGTAGATCAGCTGGCACACCGCTCCAGGCGATGTTACGCAGCTGAGAAGTGTCTACGGTTTTAGAGTCGAGAATGGCCTGGAATTTAAGGATTCGACTTACCTGAGAGTTCAGCTCGTCGCGTTCAGCCTTGGCAGCCACTTCGCTAGGCTCCGGCCGGTCTGGAGTGGCGCTTTTAGAGAAAGTAGAGCTCGAGAGGCTACGAGCGACCGGCTGCGGTGCCACTGTGTCGAAGTTCGTGTCCCAGTCGTCGTCGAGATCAAAATACGAAGACTGGTCACTGGACGCCATGGAGACCACCGACGAGTTGCGGTTCTGAGTGAGCGGCGCGCTACCTCGGCGGTATGGCGATATCGTGTCCGGTGTCGACTTTTTCTTCGATTTGCTCTTTCGGGAGTGCTTGTGCGCGGCAGCAGCCTCTTCGGAGGCAGCCAAGCGTTCAGCGTGCGAGCGTCCCGCGCCTATGGTCACTTGCTGGCCATCGGGGATCGCGTTGTCGTAGCTGCGCGGCTTGGAAGGCGCCATGTTCGCGATCCGCCTAAAGAATGTCGAGGCCGGCGTGCCTCGGCCGCCTTCCTCACCAAATATGTATTCATTGCGGTCGATCTCGAGCATTTCCTGGTGATCACGCGGCATTGTCGCAACGGAAATGGGCTATTCCAGATAGCTTAGCTCGGTCGGGTGTAATCAGCACCCTCTCTCTACGGCGATAACAGCCACCGCTTACGATGTGGAATTGGTACCCGTTCCCAGCGTTTACCCCAGTGTTAGTGCCCCCAAGCTTGGAAGTGGTGGTGGGGCAGCAGCAGCAGCCCGGCCCAGCATATGTGGGCGGCCCTGCTTCATCACATGAACCTCACCACCAACGCGGTACGACAAGGCAGGGTTTGCGCAGTCACCAGTCCCAAGCAGTACAGCACGCTTACCTCTGAAATTTTGCGAGTTCACAAAAGGTGCGTCCAGCTAAGTAATTAAATTTATGCTTGATCACTTTTTCTCTAAAATTCAAGTCTAACCTTTTTTCTTTCGCCTGCCTTTCTCTTTCTGTATAATACACTGCTTGTCGCCTTCTCGAAACATCGATCATATGACTAACCTGCACATAGTGCGTCACACAATAATATATAGGCAACCCCGACCACGCCACGGTTGCGCACTTCACACACCTAGACAAAATGAGCAAGATCCCTACTTCGAACTCTGACTGGGACAGCCAGACGGTTGTTGGCTCTCGTGTGAGAGTCGGCGGTGGTGGCCCCCGCGCCCACATTGCCCGCACCCCTGGTGCAATCAACAGCGCGATAAGAAGTGGCAACGTGCTTTCCACTGAGAAGAAGTTTGCCACTGGCAACCACCACGGTAACCCGGACGGTCAGCGCCTCGCCAAGATCGACCGCGAGGACAATGTGGCTCCGCCGCCTAAGGTTAGTCTCTCGGTCGGCCGTGCAATCCAGCAGGGTCGCCAGCAGAAGGGACTGTCGCAGAAGCAGCTCGCCACCAACATGAATGAGAAGCCGCAAGTCGTGGGTGACTACGAGAGCGGCAAGGCCGTTCCCAACCAGCAGGTTCTGGGTAAGATGGAGCGCCAGCTTGGTATCAAGCTGAGAGGCAAGGACATTGGCAGTCCCCTGCCGGGCAAGCAGCCCAAGAAATAAGCGTTGTAGATAGCATAATTTATTCACGTTCCGTCACGCATTGATGAAGGTCAATTTACGTATGCAATCAGGCTGACGCGGGCCACACTCTGTTTTGATCTTTGTTTGCGTGGGAAATATCCCAACCCAGCTTACGCTACACAGACTTGACTTTTTTTCCAGCACCAAGACAATGACCAAATTCACGGCCGGTGTGAACCAGAAATTCGAGTCGCGGGCCGATATCGAGCCGAAGCTGGCTGAACTTGTCGATGGTATCACCGAGGTACACCTTGGTGGTAACTCCTACGGCGTGGGCGCCTGCGAGGCGCTCGGCGAGAAGTTCGCCCACATCTCCACACTGGAGGTTGCCAATTTGGACGACATGTTCACGGGCCGTCTCCGTGCTGAGATCCCGCAATCCCTGGATGCCATGCTTACTGCTCTTCTGAAATGCCCGAAGCTCCACACTATCAACCTCAGCGACAATGCGTTCGGCATTGCGACCATTGACCCGCTCGAGAAGTTCTTCAGTCAACACACGCCGTTGCAGCATTTGATCTTGGCCAACAACGGATTCGGGCCGGAGGCTGGCGCCCGCGTTGGCCGGGCTCTTGAGGAACTCGCTGCAAAGAAGAAAGCCGCAAACCACCCGGTCAAGTTGGAAACAGTCATCTGCGGACGTAACCGCCTCGAGAACGGTTCCATGGCTGCGTGGGCCAGTTACCTCAAGGCACACGGCACCATCAAGGATCTCAGACTTTATCAGAACGGAATTCGCCAGGAGGGCGTCGAGATCCTCATGCGGGAGGGTCTCCGCTATTTGCCTGATCTGGAGGTGCTGGACATTCAGGACAATACCTTCACGGCCCAAGGAACAAAGGCCATGGTGGAGGTTCTTGATAACTGGACGCGGATCAGAGACATCACTATCAGTGATTGCTTGCTCAGCAAGAAGGGCGCTGTCAAGTTCGCCCAGAAGCTCAGCACGGTATCTTCTCTAACTGCCCTAGAGACTCTGCGTTTGCAGTACGATGAAATGACTGTTGATGGCTTGCGGTTTCTTAAGGACGCTGTCAAGAATACCCTGCCTCAGCTTCGCCTCCTTGAAATCAACGGCAACATCTTCAGTGAAGAGGATGATCTCATTGAGGAGATCCGGGGTGTGTTTGAGGAGCGTGGCTTTGGTGAACTTGATGAGCTTGACGATATGGAGGAAGAGGACTCTGAGGAGGACGAGTCCGAAGAGGAAGAGTCTGAAGAGGAGCGCGAAATGGAGGCTGCCGCTCGTGACGCCAGATATGCTGAGGAGGAGCCCGTGGCTGCTGACTCGAACACAGCTGCAGATGATGAGCTCGCGAAAAAGTTAGAGAAGACTACTATTTAATTGAAAGAATAAATTATGGAGTGATGAATCAGTTCGCAACGCCTTTTGCGATCTCTTTTTTCAATTCGGTCATTGATCGGTCCTGCTCATACCATTGCTTCTCGAGCCAGCTCACTATATGCTTCTCTTTGTGAGGCACACTGGATACGTGTCTCTTTTTGATCTCGACCCGAATTCTCCAATCCTTTTGGCTGAGCAAGACGTCTCTCCACCCGGGGATTCCGACCTTGCAGTCGTTGGTGTTGACATATAGTATAGTCAATTCGTAAATGTCGGTGACAGGATAGTCTCGCAAGTACGACGCTGCTTGCACGAATGCATTGAAGCGTGGATAAAGTAGGTTTTGCAACTTTGGGCAGCCATTTTGTGCACATAGCGCGCGCTGCTCTACCATAGATGATGCCGACCATGGCGTGACTTCAGGGAAAACCACAAGCCACTTACCGCCGTCTTCACGCCACGGACTGTCCAAAACGGGAGAAAGAACATCCGACAGCATGCTGCTCGGCACCTTCCAATTGGATCTTCTAAGCCACTCATTGTATAGCACGCTTATAGAAGGCAGGCGCACGCAGTGTTTCCAAACAAAGAAAAATGTGGACGTGTCTATTCCGCACTTAGAAGCACAGCAGGCGATAGTCAAGTAGTCTAATAGAGTTTGATGGTTACTTGTCACAATAGCCAGCTTCGCAGGATCTACATTCTCAAGTCCAATGAGCTCGACTTTAAATGCACGGTCGTAAACCGCAAGTATCACCTTCTCAATGGCGTGTGCAAAGTTACCTTGGATTTTCCAGCGTAATTGGCGTTTCTCCACGAATATACACGTGAGTGGCTCGAAAATAATGACATAAATCCCTATGAGAATGATTGTCAGAAGACTTTGCAAAATCGAGAGTAAATCATCAAACTGCTGGTCGGAAATGCCGAGAAAACGCGCGCATTCTTGAGCGCGCTCGAGAAAACTTGGCTGTTGTGCGTCAATGTAGTCATCTGCCATCAATTCGTTGATCTCGTCGGTGCTGGTCATCTTCTTGTTTACTTCTTGTGGCTTGTGTGTATAGTAAATATATATATGCATGGGAGAAGGGTCCATGTTACCCTGCACGATCACAACCTCCTCATTCCGGAGTCAAATAATGGGATCGTTTTGATGCGATACTAGCTGTGAATTTGACATGGCGAATGACCCGTGTCTCATGATTGCTGCATCTGACGAATGGTGTGGTAGACGTCTCAATGATCCCTGTCCTTTGCGAGGCACATATAGGCGATCTCGCATCCATAGACGAAGATTCATGCAGACTATTCCAGTTGCAAGTCTCACCACCACCTGCAGCATAATTGTGGGGGGTTTTCTGGTAAGATTCGCTAGGCTGGGATATGCAATTCTTAGAGGAGGAATTGGCCTCCGGCATGGGACTTAATTTCTCGCGGGGTATATTGGTTATAAAGTGACGGTGTCCACAGCTTTCCGTTATAGAGTGCTCATATTCTCCGTTAGAGCCCTCTATTCGAGGCTCGTTTCCGGTAATAGGTGGCATTGTCGACTCGATGAATCTCCCTGTCTCAATATCCTTCTCCTTGATTCGAGTTAGTCCCTGACATTTAGATACTGACTTTGGCGAGTCAGGAACTGTCAACACGTCTGTAGATATTGATGCTAGACTGGTTGACTCCAGGATCCCTTGACTCGACATCAAATCGGTCAAAATTTATTTGAAGAACGGCTAGTAAGAAGTGATGGTGTTATCAGCATCTCTATTGATTCATCGTCATAGTCGTCATCCCTTACATCTAGCGACCTCGTTTCACTAGCGAAATTTAGCACCCTTTCGTTCCGGTGAAGAGCAGAATAGGGCCCCTTTCTCGTTATGGAAAGTTGTCTTTTGTCTCCATAGGTATGATCCCACCGCTGGCAGGCAGGGCGCTGGGGCTCGGGCCCTTCGAAAACATCAGCGAGAGTGAGATTGTCCGAAGTCGGTATACACATGATGTGTTCTTGTTCACGCTCTTTTCAAAGCGCAATTGAAATCCCGAAACGATCTCAGACATTTTGAATTATTAGGTGGACCGCATCCGACTGGTCAAAGCCTATCTGAAGTCATATATTATCACACTGCATGTGGGTTCGGTTTATGTGTGGAGAAGCACGAATATCTATAAAATACCCCGGTTGCGACAAAAGCGTAAAGGTTTCAAGGGCTGATAAGATCATTTACACCTGAATTTGGTCACTTCGCTCTGTGTCGAGCGACTTTGAACCAAACTCCGAAGATATGTATATTGTTATGTAATCAGAGGGCTCAGCCCTATGGTGACGATTTTTCTTCACCCAACTCGTTAGTGGGCAGGGGTGAAAATTTCGCACCCTCGACCCTGCCGGGTGAACATCGCGAAACGCTCAACATTTTGCAAAACCATTCATAACTATCTGACAAAATGAGCGCCCCTGCCCCCCAGCAACCCCAGACTCAGCAGCGCGGTTTCGGTAACCGTGGTGGCCCCCGCCGTGGTGGCCCCCGTCGTGGCGGCCCCCGTCGTGGCCGTCGCGAGGAGAAGGGCTGGGAGCCCGTCACCAAGCTCGGCCGTCTCGTACAGGCTGGCAAGATCAACTCTCTTGAGGAGATCTACGCTCACTCCCTCCCCGTCAAGGAGACCCCGATCATTGACCGTTTCGTCCCTGGTATCCAGGACGAGGTCATGAAGATCAAGCCGGTCCAGAAGCAGACCCGTGCCGGTCAGCGCAACCGGTTCCGGGCTGTCGTCATTGTTGGTGACAGCAACGGCCACGTCGGTCTTGGTGTGAAGACCTCCAAGGAGGTCGCTACCGCCATCCGCACTGCCATCAGCATTGCCAAGCTCAACCTCATCCCGATCCGTCGTGGCTACTGGGGTTCGCTCATCGGCAAGCCCCACACCGTTGCCTCCAAGGTCACCGGTAAGTGCGGCAGTGTCACCGTTCGTCTTGTCCCTGCTCCCCGTGGTAAGGACATCGTTGCCTCCCCGGCTGTCAAGAAGCTCCTTCAGTTCGCTGGTGTCGAGGACTGCTACACCTCGTCTGTCGGTAGCACCCGTACCACTGAGAACACCTTGAAGGCCACCTTCGCTGCCATCGGCAACACTTACGCTTTCCTCACCCCTGACCTCTGGGAGAACACTCCCACCTACGTCTCTCCCCTCGACCGTTACGCTGTTGAGGCCAGCGGCAAGCGTTCGCGCCGCAACTAAGCAGTTTTAGATTAGTGATTTAACGTATTCTACAACTGGTAATTTGATTCCCTAATACATATATATATGTGACGGCTACTTGTGTCGTTGATTTTGGCTCACTAATTTCACAAGGTCAGTATAACGACCCCTCGCGTTTAGCATATTGGACAGGCGATCCCGAACCGAGATAGGACCCATGCCTGCGGTTGCAATTCCACCGCCACTGTTCGCCGCAGTCACCAAAGGGGTTGGTGAGCTGTCGTTCAAAGGGAAAATAAGACTCACTGGGGAGTCTTGTGACAAATCGCTGATTGAGCTCAATTCAGACAGCGACGCAGCTGGCGTACTGACGGCTTTGGGCATGTCGACTGCGAGAGAGCCACGATAAAGTCTCTCTGAATCGGCACTCTCATGTTCGGTTGTAACATCGCGTTGGTCAGCGGCTTCTTCCATTATGCTACTGGCCCATTTAGCCGCCGCCAGGCAGGGTACAAAGATGATTATGCCGGTCGAAAACGAGCTCATTTGTGTTGGTCTCTTCACAATGGATTGAGTCTCTAGAGTACTATATTTGGCCCAGCATGATATTTCTGACTGTCATTGGCGGCATTCGCCAGAGCCTATTCGGAAGTTTATATTTCATAATTATCCACTCGGGCTCGGCATGTGACTTGATTTGCATGTGTTGGGGCTGGGGTCCCTATCTGGGGCAGTGGGTGGGTGGCCACATGACCAGTATCCATAATAGTGGGTGGTAAGGCTAGTGCACAAAATCCACGCGTAGCAAGGACCCTCTCACGTCCGGGAATAAATTTTGGACCTAGGACTCAGTTTATTTCGCGAAGATGGGCATTGCGAAGTCTACGAAGGCCGCTGCAAAAAGCGCTTCTACGGGGAAGCCCATGACGGAGAAAAAAAGTGGCGACAGTAATAAAAAGCGAGAAGAGTTCGAGAAAAAAAAGCAGACATTCATTGTCCGCACAATCTGGACTTTCGTCATGATCGGCGCCTTTGTGGGTGTGTTGCTTGCTGGCCACGTCTACATTGCTGGTCTCATTGCGCTGCTGCAGATTTTGAGTTACAACGAAGTGATCAATCTCACGGGCGAGAAAGAGTACTTCGACGATCTTCCCTGGGGCAAGACGCTCAGTTGGTACTTCATGCTTGTGGCCCTCTTTTATCAGAAGGGTGAGTCGCTGTTCTTGTTTTTCAGAAATGTTGGCATTTTCCAGCGTGTGCTCTACCGACTGATCACTTACCACAGACTGATTTCGTACGCCTTGTACATGGGCGGCTTCATGTTTTTTGTTGGTACCCTGCGACAGGGCCACTATCGCCAGCAGTTTGCTCATTTTACCACAACTCACATGGCGATCTTCTTGGTGGCATTTCAGGGAAGTTACATCGAGCTGAACATCCTGCATGGTATCTTCTGGTTTTTGGTGCCGGTCTCTTTGGTCATTGTCAATGATATTATGGCATACGTTTGCGGCATCACAATGGGCCGCACCCCACTGATTGAGGTCAGTCCCAAGAAAACTGTGGAGGGATTTGTTGGTGCGTGGATTTTCACGGCCATTGCGAGTGTCCTTGTTATTCATTTTGCGGCTTCTAGCGACTACATGATTTGCCCCATGGATAAGATTGGCGTCTCGGTGTTCTCAGATTACACTTGTAAACACGACCCTGTGTTCCTCCCAAGAACTTGGAATTTCTTCAACCTCTACAAGCCCACATTCGCTCCTATTTACTTCCATGGCATTGTCTTGGCTACCTTCGCTTCTCTTGTGGCCCCCTTCGGTGGCTTCTTTGCATCTGGTACCAAGCGCGCGTTCAAGGCTAAAGATTTCGGCGATACTATCCCTGGTCACGGTGGCATCACCGACCGCTTTGACTGTCAGTTCGTGATGGGCTTCTTTGCCTGCATTTACTACGACACGTTCATCAAAACGCCTGGCGGACCGAACTTACGCACGGTTATGGACGCCGTTTCCGTGCTAAGCCACGACGACCAGCGGTCTTTGGTGGAGTACATAAAACAGCACTCAATTGGTCATGTCATTGAGTAACAGGGTCAGCCACTTTATACACATATATAGATGTTAATGGGTTCCTTTTGATTCAGAAACTTATCATTAAAATTACAACAAATATGAGACTGGGATCTAATCTAGCTGCAGCGGCCGGTAATAGTATTGCTTGCTGGTCTTTCGGCAGTTACGAAGGCTGCGGTGACCTCTGGTGCCCTGCACAGCACGGCGACGCTCCTCGTTGCTATCCTTATCAGGAATATAGTAGTACTCGTCATCTGCCTTTCGGGCCGTCGTATCCTCAACAGCACCCTCGATGATTCCCACACAGGGAATGCCCTTGATGATCGCCATAACTTGCGACTTCGGCATGGTATGCAGCGCAGTGTTGGACTTACGCACAGCACTCAGCGGCACAGCACTGGATCGTGAGAAAGCAATGAGATTGGCAATGACGTTTTCGAACTCTGCACGCTGATCATCTGTAAGTGGCTCGTGCTGACGGCGCATTTTGCGGCCACTATGTACCTCTGGTTCTTCGCTGACAGCACGCGATGATGCACGAGATCTAGTCTTGCTTGCTCTGCTTCCTTCAATGCTTCTATACTCATGCTCAGCCTCTGAAACTTCCACCTTCTTAGTATTTGATTCCTCAATTTTGGCAATTTCCGGTAACTTCTTAGCCTCTTCGACTTCCTTAGCCTCCTGAGCAGCCTTGGTCTCTTCGGAAGCCTTGGCCTCCTGAGCAGCCTTGTCCTCCTGAGCAACCTTGGCCTCCTGTGCAGGCTTGGTCTCTTCGGAAGCCTTGGTCTCCTGAGCAACCTTGGCCTCCTGAGCAACCTTGGCCTCCTGAGCAACCTTGGCCTCCTGAGCAACCTTGGCCTCCTGAGCAACCTTGGCCTCCTGAGCAACCTTGGCCTCCTGAGCAACCTTGGCCTCCTGAGCAGCCTTAGCCGCTTGGGCAAGCTTAGCCCTCTGAGCAGCTTCAGCCTCCTCAGTAGCCTTAGCTTCCCTTAACTCCTCTTCCCTCTGCCTTTCCTGGGCCTTATTGATTTCTTCGGCCTTGGCGGGCTCCTTGAGTTTGAGCTCTGGTAAGGCCACATTGTCCTTAACAGGCAAACGATTCTCTTTATCGCTGGAATCATGTTTGTGCTTCACGGGCGACGAGCCCATTAGAGACCAGGTCTCGTCCTCAGTAATGTCTGACATTTGAGTGTCGTTGAATACTTCTACTAGCGCTTTGTCGCCGTGGATATCCAAAGTGACGCCATCAGCACCCTCAATATTGAGAATCTGACTTCGACTGACATCATAAGTCTTCTTACTGGGACCGTTGTTCAGGTTTTGCGGGACACTGACGACCAGCCCGTTCCAGCCGAGACATTCGATCATTAACAAGTTCATAGATGCATTGAAAGATATGCTAGCATGGACACGGGATGCAAGGCGATTTGATGCTCGTAGAGCATAGTTCGACGACTTTGAAGATCTACCCACGGTAACTTTCTCTCCGCTCACCGGAACGCGAACCACCAGCATTTGCTGAAGAGGCACAACCGACCGCTCTGTCGCGTAGTTAACATGTGGTGACGACGGCAAAGGACTCGAGGGCTGCAAGTTCGCTTCCGATGTGGGGATTGGTGTCGGAAGAAAACCAGGCTGGTTGTTAGACGCGCTGTTGTCGCGGTATACCTCTACTTTAGAACGCGCGGCTTCGCGTGATTTCGCCGATTCGGGAGACTCATGGCCAAAAGCAGGCAACAGCATGTTTCTAAGTTCATTCTCCTGCTCCGTAGAGACCCGAACTGGCGGCGACGAGGGCGGACCGAACATCAATGGTATGACACTAAAATATTTTCTTTAGGCAGCCGTTCAAAGTTATTTTGTTGAGAAGTTGAACGAGCGGCTTTAGTTCAGTGCCGAGTCGTTTTTTAGCTTGGTACTCGAGACCTTGATTTCAGGTGGGAAGCTTAGAGCAGTGCGCGTCGTAGATCAATGAGTGAGCGTGATGCTAGAATCACGCGTGGTATGCACCACTACCCTGAAATTAACATAAGCGCACACATCGTGACCACGCGTTCTGCTGGGCCTCGTGTCCATAATCGCACAGATCTCGCGTCAAAAATCAATCAAAAACGTCAAAAGTAATGGAAATTGGAAAATAGTGCACTCAACTTGTGTTAAATACGTGTAGCGTTGGTCATTGATGATCTTGGCTTCGGCATCGGCAGTCTGTCTCGTCCCGGAATTTTGGGCAAGGGCGTTCCCAATTTGGTTAACGGCGGAGGCATCACTCACTGTCGTCATAAAAATAGGTAACGCTATGCTCACAATAACTCCTATCCCTTACATGGGAAATACCAGTTAAAACAATCTAAATATTACTAAAAAAAATTATTATTCAGTTTTAGGCGCGTCTAAACGCGAAGTAAGGCGCGTGTTTTGACCTAGATTTGAAAAAACCGTTCGTGTGCACAGACATAAGACTGCGAATACTAATTGCAAAACCCATGCTGAGGTGGAACATTTCAAACGACTTCCCTTGAAAATGTCATATTTAGATATCAAAATCCGCATTAATGAAGTTAAATGGATTTACCTTGACTTCAGAGCTTCTCATAAATATGATTCACAGGATTTTATAAAGTAATTTCTTCGTTGTGGATAACATGCATGATAAGATAAGGAACTTAACCCAAACTCACTTTCGCATAAGCGTTTCTTTCTGCTTGCTAACACGCCAATCATCCTCCTTGCGAGAGAATCTATTGAAAAGAGGACGGATGGTCTCTGATCGCTGTCGTTTCCTGGCATCTTCTTCATTCTCTTGTTTGTAGACTTCCGGCGCCGCGTCTATCAACCATTCCGGCTTAACTTGAGAGACAGTATGCATGTACTCTTTTGACGTGAGAATTAGCGAAGTGTAGAGAAGATAGGGAGGAGCTCGATGGAATAGCACAGAGGATGGATGTATAGAAACTTGAACATCGCTGTTCAAAGCTAAGTAGTCCCCACGGCCCGTGCTGCCTTCATTTCCGCTTTGTCGCTTAGCTATATTCTGGAAAAAGCCTGCACACAGAACTTTGATCGCTTCATCACCCCGCTCTTTGAAAGTCAGTTCTCTTGAGTTGTTTGCCCTGTTTAAAGCAGTCATGCTTCTTCTAACGTTGTCTCGAAGCTGATGTAGAACATCTTTCACCTTCAAAAGAATTTTGAACTGGATATAGTTCTTGTCACACCATTTTTTGTTGGCGCCAGCGGCAACCCATTTCTGGTAGACGTTCAATAATGTAATATGGTCACCAGTCGCATTATACATCTGTTGATGAGCACGTTCAGCCTCAGCCTTCTTCGATGCAGGGTTTGTGGGCCTATAAAACACTGAAGGCATACTGAGCATAGCAACAATTGTGAGAACATCTTCTAGAACTTGGCGGCCTTTGGTACTTGCCACGACAACTACCTTAGCCAGAGAAGGATCTAACGGTAGCCTGGCCATTTTTCGCCCCATGTCCGTAATATTCGCATCACCATCTATCGCCCACAGCAAATAAAGCTCTTCTAGAGAAGAAATTAAAGCATCTCGAGGTGGGGAATCCATGAAATCGAATCGTAAAATATCGTCAATTCCCATGGATTTCAGTAAAAGAACAGTATAGCCAAGATTTGCTCGAAGTATCTCTGGTGCAGTAGAAGGCAACATTTCTCTGTCAAAAGAAGCTTTGGTATAGAGTCTATAGCAAACTCCTGGCGCGGTTCTACCAGCTCGTCCTGCACGTTGGTTTGCCTGTGCCTGGCTAATTGGCTGGACTTTCAGCACACCCATTCCTCGACGGGTATCCCAAACTTGGACTTTGGCGAATCCAGGATCTACGACATATCGAATCCCGTCTATAGTCAAACTAGTCTCTGCAATATTTGTGGCCAGAACAACTTTTCGTTTTCCTTCTGGCGCTGGATTGAAAATAAGCGATTGCATCTCACTAGGAATTGCTGCATAGACCGGTACTGCATAGAGATCACCTTGCGGATAACGTTTATTAATAACCGCATAAGCCTGTTCGATTTCGGCCTGACCAGTCAAAAAGACTAAGATATCGCCTTTATCTTCAGGACTGGTTTTCATGGAGTGAATTTTATGCACAGTATCTATGGCCGCTTCCATGTAATCCAAAATTGGCTCTTCAAGATACTCAATCTCTACGGGAAATGTTCTTCCCGGGATGCGAAGTATAGGTGCACCACCGAAATACATTGAGAACTTCTCGGCATCGAGTGTAGCTGATGTGACCAAAATACGAAGGTCTGGGCGGCGTGCCAGAACAGTTTTGAGAAGGGCAAAAAGAACATCTGTGGAAATTGTCCTCTCATGAGCTTCGTCAAGCATAATGACTGAATATCGCTGTAGATCGGGGTCTGTCATTACCTCTCGGAGTAACAAGCCATCGGTCATGTATTTAACTTCTGTTGAGTTGCTTGTAGTATCGTCAAATCTCACAGCGTATCCGACTTTACCACCCACAGGCTGTGCGTGCATCTCCTCAGCAACACGTTCAGCAATGGAAATAGCAGCTAATCGCCTAGGTTGTGTACAGGCAACCATTTTACCGGCAGCTGAGTATCCTGATCTGTTCATGAATTGGGTGATCTGTGTAGTTTTGCCGCTGCCCGTATCACCCACAATGATACAAACGGGGTTTTGAGCAGTGGCTTCAAGAATCGCATTCTCGAATGCATGCACTGGGAGCTCTTTACATGTCCCAGTGGGTTCTGCAGAGGAAGTCTTTGCAGAGCCATCCCGAGAATGTGGGATTGTCATCACCTCAGCATCTCTACTTCGCACTGATTCGAGCAGTTTTGAGGTAGTATGTTTCGCCGATGCAGCCAACCAGCTCCTTGCCTCTGGCAACGAAGCCGAGAATGTTTTTGCTTGTGTTGTCAAAGACTCGTCTTGAAGAAAGTGCGGAACCTTGCGGTCGACAGTGAGGTTGATCGTACCAGATTCAGGATCTAGTCCTCGTTTTGTGTTTGCGAGCGAAAGCTCTATTTCGGGATGAGTCCTCAGAATTTCGCCTGATACTTGTGAGCCCACAGGACACTGATGCGCCTGCTTGACAACGCCCTGTTTTCCGGCGTAGGAGGCAGGCGCCCGTATCCCAACAGTTAGCGAATCATCGGCAACATGCAACACAATTCCTGAGTATTTGGTATCAGTCTTCGATGGGAAAAGCCGCTGGGGTTCCGGGTTGGTGATATCTATAATTGAATTCACTAGGTCAGGCGGGAAGTCTGCGAGCTCTGTTCTTAATTGACTCGCACCTTTGCGACTAACTGCAAGCACATATTCGGCCAGTGTCCGATCAGCCACCCCAAGCTTGGCCACCAGAAGTTTCTGCAGCTTCTTGAGCTGCGACATCAGCCGTCAGCGATGATCCGTGATCTTTTCAGCCATCATGTGATCCAGTATATAAAGGCTGTTGACCGGGAGCTTCGACTGCCAGAATGTCAGGGGAAAGCTCTGATGGAATGCTGCAATTCTTTTCCATTTGAGAACATCATTTTTATATACTTATTAAATTTAAGAGCTCACTGCTGTCGGCTGGGATGGCTGGGGCACGCTTGTGCTAGCATCACTCGGACCCGCCGGTTCGTACAGCCTGGTGCCCTCTTCATTCACAACGTGAATGTCGCATCCCTTGAAGTCGATGGGAAGACGCATCGTGAGCTCATTCAAGCACTTGTTAACGAGCTCAACGCCTTGCTCAAGTGTGAGAGTGGGTTTCCACCATCTGTCGAGGGTCGAGAGCACGTAGTAGGACGCATAGCCGTGGGCAGCGTACGGGAGTGAGACATTGGTGCCCAAATAATCGATCCAGTGAAGTTCGGACTTACCGTTCTCGGCTCCAGCCACCAGAAGGTTGACTTGGTAAGGTTTGCGCGTGCGCAGCGACTTGGCAAGTTCCTGCCTTGCAAAGGACGCCACGGCAGTCGTGCTCAGCTCAGTACTGTGGCGGAAGCTGTAAAGCTGCACGTTGGCTTTGATGTACTCGATGAAGTTCACAGTGTCACCGGGCTCACCAGAGAACGCCATAGCCGTGCGGCTGTTGCATTCGGTGACCTTGACGTCGTCTGCTTTCAGTACAGAGACACCACGGGCAAGCGAGCGCGATGTCACGAGCAGCACCTCCTTCTCCGTGCGAACACCCAGCAGAATATCCATTGCCACTTATGGTTGTTATGGGGTGCGTTGTAGGGTAGTCTAACCTGACCACCCCTTCCCTCTGGCCCGCCATACACTATCATGACCACGACCACTCATGGTTCCAGATGAGTTAGAGGAATGAACTACTGAAACCTCAGGGCTATCCCTCTTGCTACTATTGCTCAAGAAGCCAGGCGAAGCTAGAGTCCATAAGCAAGTTCTGGGCGCGCAAACCCTATAGAATACAGGCTGTCTATCAGGATGTCAGGCCTCATCGATGCCGTAAATTTTGATTACCATGACCAATGGCACCGACACGCCAATACCATCCGCAATGCCGAGTTTTACAGATAAAGGTTAACCGGTAGTGGCGTATGTGGGTGAGCGTACCACCCCCAACCCAAAAGAACCCACGAGTCAAGCGGTCATTTTTCATATGTTGCGAGTCTATCAGCGCGGCTTTCCGCAGCGCGGTCTGGCAAATGCCCGACTTTTCAGCAATCAGACGATGACCTATTTCCAGAAGCGTGCATTGCCGACAAACACAGTTGTCAAGTTCGTACCCCAGCAGCAGGCGTGGGTGGTTGAGCGCATGGGCAAATTCCACCGCATCCTGAGCCCCGGCCTCAACGTCCTCATGCCTTTTATTGACCGGATCCAGTACGTTCAGTCTTTGAAAGAGTCTGCCGTGCAAATCGACAACCAAGCGGCGATCACGAGCGACAATGTTACGTTGCACCTCGATGGCGTGCTGTACGTGAGGGTCTTTGATGCGTACCGTGCGAGTTACGGCGTGGAAGAGGCGCAATACGCGATCACGCAGCTGGCGCAGACGGCAATGCGGTCTGAGATCGGCAAGCTTACCTTGCAGGACGTGTTGCGCGAGCGCCAGACGCTGAACGAGCTGATCACGGCTGCCATCAATGAGGCTGCGGACGCATGGGGTGTGAAATGTCTGCGCTACGAGATCAAGGATATCCAGCCGCCCCAGGACGTGCTTGAGGCAATGCACCGACAGGTGAGCTCCGAGCGGGCGAAGCGAGCCGAGATTTTGGAGTCTGAGGGCCATCGCCAAGCGGCTGTGAACCGTGCCGAGGGTGAGAAGCAGATGAACGTGCTGCACGCCGAGGGTGTGGCCCGGAGTATCGAGCTGATCTCGGCTGCCATTCGTGACAACGAGCTCGGCAAGGATGCAGTCAATCTGCAGTTGGCGAAGAATTACATAGATGCTTTTGAGAAGCTCGCCAAGGAGGGAACGAGTGTCGTTGTTCCGGCGAAGCTCGACGATGTCGGAGGCATGGTTGCCGGCGGTCTGTCCATCTTCGACACTATTCGGGGTGCTAAGAAATAAAATGAAGTGTATATAATCATATGTGTGTCTAACAATTCGTCATGCTGAGCCGGATGGTCGAAATTGATGGTGGTAGCGGCGTCGGCGTCGGCGGCGGGCGTATGTGGAGAATGCATGATCCGCTCACGTGCATTTGTATGAGAAGCACACCCGCCGCCGCACCCACCGTTGCTCCACCACCCCAAGGGAACGCACATTCCTGACACTCGCAAACAATTTCACAGCAATTACGTCAATGGTCAATCCGAGATACTTGTCGCACACCCTGGGCACTGGGCCCATTGTCATTGACCTGTGGCTCGACTACATCTGCCCCTTCTCCAGGAAGCAGTTCGACGCAATTTACAAGTCTATTTTCCCGGAAGTGGAGCAGAAATTTCCTAACCAATTCACGTTCGTATTCCAGCACACTCCACAGCCGTGGCACGGACAGGGCTCCTACTTGCACGAGGCCGGCATTGCCGTTGGGCTGATCGACCCCGGTAAGTTCTGGGAGTTTTCATCCAAGCTCTTTGAGCACTCGGGCGATTACTATGACGTGGCGAGCTTCGACAAGTCACGCAAGCAGATCATAACCGAATTGGCCGATCTTGCTGCGAGCGTCGGTGTCGACAAGAAGAAGTACGTGGAGCTCACGACAATCGACCTAAATGGCAAGGCGAAGAATCCGGGTCCAGCGGTTGTGAACGATCTCAAGTACTTCATCAAGGCCGGCCGTCAGAACAGTGTGCATGTCACTCCCACCGTCTTCATCAACGGGCTCGTTGACCCCGAGATCAGCTCGAGCTGGACAGCTGAACAGTGGATCGCCAAGCTCAGCAACGTCGTCACATCGGTGAACCAGAAACTATAAATTACATATGTATTGGCTTTACCTCAGTGTGCATGTGCATAACCCTTTGCCGCCCGACCGGCCGCGCATCTCTTCTCCCTGCTTATAAGGGCCGAAATTTCCACCCTGGTGTACACGTGATCAGCCACCCCAAGTGCGACCGCCCGAGCACGCGGTAAACATCCGAACACTTTCACCACCTCTCTCTTCACCACTAACAACCCCACAACAGCAACGATGGACTTCATTCACAGAATATTCGGCTTCGACGGCCCGCGTGTGGCCGACCTTCATAAGCAGTCGCTTGCCCAGCAGGTGCCCAGCAAGAACGATCGTTTCGACTCGTCCCAGAGCGAGCCCGCTCCGAGCGAGCCCGCTGGCGAGGAGAGCAAGACCGTCGATCTGCCCCTGGCCCTCAGCATGATCCTTATCGGCCCTCCTGGTGCCGGCAAGGGCACGCAGGCGCCGAACCTCGTTGAGAAGTGCCACGCCTGCCACCTCGCTACCGGCGATATGCTGCGCGGCCAGATCAAGGCCGGCACCGAGCTCGGCAAGCAGGCCAAGGGCATCATGGACGCCGGCAAACTCGTGGGCGACGACATCATGGTCGGCATGATCAAGTCCGAGCTCGAGAACAACCCGGACTGCAAGGAGGGTTTCATTTTGGACGGTTTCCCGCGCACGATCGCCCAGGCTGAGGCCCTTGACAAGATGCTGGCTGCCCGCAAGACCCCGCTCAAGAATGTTGTTGAGCTGCAGATTCCGGACGAGCGTCTCGTGGCCCGCATTGAGGGCCGTTTGGTGCACCCGGCCAGCGGCCGCTCCTACCACAAGGAGTTCAACCCGCCCAAGGAGGATATGATCGACGACATCTCGGGCGAGGCTCTGGTCCAGCGTAGTGACGACAACGTCGATGCCCTCAAGACCCGCTTGGAGTCCTACCACAAGCAGACCGAGCCGGTCGTGGGCTACTACAAGGAGCAGGACATCTGGAACCCGATCGACGCGACGAAGAAGCCGCAGGAGGTGTGGACTTCCATCTGGGCTGCCATTTCTGCCGACAAAAACTAGAGTAGCAATCGAAACAAAAAAAAAAAGTTAGTTAATCTAATCATACATGTATTATTTTTCCTCGAGCACGGCCGCGACCAAGTCCTTGTTTTGAGGGTCTGCGTAGCATGTTGCATGGAAATAGAGCCCGCCGATGTCCACGGTGTTCATCCAGACCCAGTTCTCGGCCTCCTCGGACCAAGATGTTTCGTGCGGCTCCTGGCACACCGGGCACACGGCATTGCTGTCCATGGGCACCTCGATGTACTTCTCGCGCTCCTTGTCGAGGTCAACTGGCGTGGTTTCGGCGCCGCCAGCGGTGAGCACGGCGTCGTTGCCGCTAATTTGCGAGCCCACACCAAAGACCTCGTCCTCGTCGCGGTACTCGATCCACTGAACAATGGTCAAAAACAAACACCGGCTGCGGGACCGGCCCTCACGGATGTCCTTGTTCGCGCGAAAATGCCAGTCCATCTCGGCCTGCTTTGCTGCGCGGCCCTCCTCGGTATCCGGGAACCGGTATCCACACGTCGAGCACTGGAGCGGCCGGCCGCCCGCATAGAGCTGTGCGATTTGGTCGGAGGATGCGTCCGTCTGGCTCGCAGTTACGAGGTCAAGCTGCGGCAGGCTGCTAAGACCCTTCATCATGTCAGCTAATGGGATCAGTGGCGGAAGCCCTGTGAAGTTAGGAGCACCGGTGTCGGCATCAGACGCCGGTGACGGCTCGTCGAGCGCCTGGCTCATTGCTGCGAGCTCGTTCTTCGACGCGCTGGGCACACGCGAGCGCGAGCCTATTGGGCCACCGTTATTGCCGGCTTTATCGACACCGCCGCGGTTGACGCGCTTGCCGTCTCGGCGATTATCTCGCCGGCGGCGTGATCCCCCATTTCGCGATAAGTATTGGTCTCGCGCCACCTTGAGGTTCTCGAGGTCGGTCTGGATCTGGGGCAGTGCCTTCGGATCAACGACGCCCGAGGCCTGGGCCTCGTACCGATCAAGCATCTGCAGCTGTTTCTCGATAAATTGATCCGGCAGCTCCTGCTCCAGCGACGTACGGATCCGGTTGATCTCTACAAGCAGCGCCGACTGGTTCAGCCGCCCGCCACTCCGTGGCACCAAGGGCGGCAGCGGTGCTGTCATTGAATTGGGTGGCCCTCCAGCGGCGCTGCGTCCGGGCTGCTGGTTGACCATGAAATCGTTCAGTGCGCGCAGGATGTCGTGCGAGAAGAGCGGCTGGCCCGTGGCCGGGTTTGGCACGGTCCATGTCTTGAATTGCTCATTTAACTTGATGCGGGTCGATTCTGAGGAGACTTCGAAGGCTGAAGTAAAGATCGCGACAATGCGCGGGGCGAACAGCGAGACGTACGGCTCGCCGTTGTTCTTGCAGATCGAGTCAATGAGGTAGAGTGCCGGCAGCTTCTGGTTCGGCGGGCACTGAGTGCTGTGCTGAGCAATTGCGTCGACTACGGCAGGCGCATTGTCCACGTTTTCTTGTGCTATCTCAGTTAATGTTTTAATGATGGGGCGAGATGCGACCGTCAGTTCCGCTAGGGATTCCAGATAGTCTTCGCGGATTTCCGCCGCCATCTATGATATATACAAACTCAGAACGAACCGCTACAACAAGTGACCGACCAGGGACCGACTGACTCGCAAAGGAACTAACTCGCCAATAGACTGGCTGGGCACGGACCGCCACGCTATCGCGGGGAGATCAGGGCCGGGGCACGCGATAAGGTCTAGTCTGGCAGTGGAGAAAGGCGGTTTTCAGCAGAAGTAAGCTATAAACTGCTGGATACAAAATTACGAAATGCCTATAGAGTGTGCGGCGGTTTGCCTCTAAGCGGCCTTTTCTTGCTACCGCGATCGCCGGGATTACCACTGGCGGCGACAAATGGCTGGTGCCCGTTAGGGCGCGCTTACTCAGCAGGACGTTTATAGGGCTTCAATATTACATTAGTCATTCTCTTTCTCCCAACCGACGCCGGGTACCCTCGCCGCCGCCCTGCCCGGCCGGCTGCCATATCACCTAGTTGTGTGAAAACCTGGATTTGTCGTAGATCGAGTCTAATACACAATGTCCTCTGACGCCGTGACTCTCCGCATCAGAAAGTTCCAGCGCAACCCGCTCTTGGGCCGCTCGCAGTTCGTCATTGACGTCCTCCACCCCACGCGCCCCAACGTGTCCAAGGACGAGCTCCGTGAGCGTCTCGCCAAGCACTACAAGGCCGAGAAGGACGCTGTCTCCGTCTTCGGCTTCGTCACTCAGTACGGTGGTAGCAAGAGCACTGGTTTCGGCCTCATCTACGACAACGCCGTCACCATGAAGAAGTTCGAGCCCCGTTACCGTCTCGTGCGTTACGGCCTTGCCGAGAAGGTCGACAAGGTCTCCAAGCAGCAGCGTGCCCAGAAGAAGAACCGTGGCAAGAAGATCTTCGGCACTGGCCGTCGTCTTGCCAAGCGGAAGCGTGGAGACGACTAAGGGGTTTCTCCTTAGCCGCAAATGCAATTCCGTCGTGTCATTAACCACAAAAGATAATGTGCGAACCTTGCATATAATTTTATATATATTCTGAAAATTATCGACTAATCGAAAAGGCTCCGTACTTCTGCTCCACTGCTTGTGCTCAGGCACGAAAGAAAGTACGCGAAAGAATGTGCATCTGTCAGTGCTGCTTAACTGAGCTGGTGCTGGCGGTCCCACTGAAGGTGGTGGTAGCTGGGCAGGTACTGCTCTGTTCCCCATAGTGGTCCTAACCCCCACTTGGTCTCTCTATCTCCTCGCCATGTCTTCGGAAGAGAGCAGCATCCCCGAGGTGCGGGTGGCTCCCCCCGATGAGCTCGAGCGGATCCGAAACGAGGAGTATAAGATCTGGAAGAAGCAGTCGCCCTTCCTTTACGACATCTGTATCTCCAAGGCGCTACAGAGCCCCTCGGCCAGCGTCCAGTGGTACCCGGCGGGCGCGTCGGCCGACCCGGCCTCGCCGTTCACGTCATACCAGCTGCTTCTGACGTCCGCAGAAATATTTGGTGGTGGCAACACGGTGTTTACTGCGACATGCGACCTGCCGGGCGCGGGCGCCGACGCTGGGGCCATCAGTCGGCTCAGCGCCGACAAGAAGAACAGCCTCAATGTAGTCAACACCAACGAAGTCCATGCTCTCGGCCCTGGCGAATTCCCGCTGAAGGCGCGCTACTCACCCTTGAACTCGCAGTTAGTGGCCGTGGGCGGTAAAGACGGGTTCCTCAAGGTTTTCGACGGCGGAGAGCCGACGGCGCTCACGCACCACACACAGACCGTGTACGACGTCGCATGGAGTCCGCATAAGGCGCAAGAGCTCGTTTCAGTTGGCGCCGACGGCACGGCGGCGCTGTGGGACATAAGCCAGACCAGCCGGGTCCCGCGGGTTTTTGCCGGTAGCAATGCCCCTGGCTATGGCGAGAGCGTCGCCCAAAGCATTAATGCGGTGCAGTTTGCGCCTCTTAATGCGAATGAGCTTGTTACCGCTGGCGACGACCGCGAGATCCGGCTCTGGGACTTGCGTACGCCGCTCACCGACACCACACGCGTTATCAAGGAAGCACACGCTACGGGAATCACGGCGCTCGACTACTCGCCGCACAACGAGATGCTGCTCGCTACAGGTAGCGCCGACGGCACGGTCGCCCTCTGGGACGTCCGAATGAGCAGCGCGAGCCTGCTCGGCGTCCAGGCCGATGCTGGACCCGTGAACGCACTGAGGTGGTCGCCTCACGACGAGAGTGTTTTTGCCACGGGCGGCGCCGATGCGCAGGTCAAGGTCTGGGACCTCAGTATGCACGGGCAGCCGCAGACGCAGGCTGAGGAGGAAGAGGGCCCTCCCGAGCTCATATTCGTGCACGGTGGACACCTGAACTCGATCTCTGATCTGTCGTGGCACCCAACGCTTGATTGGACCATTTGCTCGGTCTCAGAGGACTCTCTTGTGGGCGTGTGGAAAATCGCGAGCGCGATCGTCGATGCCGATGAGGAAAAGGATTAATTTATTTGTATTTTTTGAGCTAGCTAGCCACTTGTAGTTATTGTTTTCGCTATATTCACTGCGCGTTTGCTGGGCGTGCAGTAGTAGTTGATAAGCCCGCGGGCAGACCCTGGCCCCACCACGACCAGCGGTACAAATCAGAAGCATGTTTCTCGGTGCAGCACTGGCCGCATTGCTGGCCGGTAACGCCGCGGCCCTAAGCAACACATCGCCAGCGATGCTGCTGTCGGACAAGAAGCCGCTCCACTTCGACGGGGAGCTAAGCGCGCTGCCGTCCATGACGGATCTGTTCGACGGGCTTGCGGCCGACGCCACGAACGAGTGTCAGTACCATGCATACATTTTCATGAAGCAAAGCAACGTCAGTGAGACCGAGATTAACGGCCGCACGATGCCGTTTTTGTTCCGCACTGCCGAGAGGTCGCAAGGAAAGTACATCCAGGGCACCGTGCTTGAGAGCGATGAGGCGGACGTTGACGCCAGTGTTGCTGAGCTCAAGCGCTCAATTGAGAGCAGGTGTGGCGCCAAATCTATCAAGGCGAACCCGAAATCGTCGAAGCCGTACCAGCCCTATATCGACACGACGCCGCGTGTAATCTCTGTCGAGTACCCGGCCAACACCCTCGCCGACGAGGCCGACGAGTCGCTCAAGCAGATCATCGGCCACTTGCCCACCCCTGATTTCTTTGTGGCCTACTACACGACCCCATTGAAGACACGCGCCGACGACGACGATCAGCCGAGCACTCCGTCCCGGCCGTCAGCGTCTTCGGGTCCAGTCAAGGAGATCCCGTACGATTCAGTTTTCCGCAACTACCAGTTCTTTTCGCCGGGACTATTCATGGGCCTCATTGCCTCCGTTTTCTTCATCGTGGTGTTTGCTATTGCCTTCAAGTCCGTAGACTCGCTGCAGATCTCGTACGCGGCGTTCGAGCCCAAGCGTGAGACGAAGAAGAAGGTAAACTAGATGATGAGATAATAAAAAAAAAGAGAAAAGAGCAATATAAATGTTATTTTGAAATAATAAATAAGCGTAGTCATTCGTTAATGAATCGCATGAGCGACCTGAACGGTGCGCGAATGTCGATAGTCTTCCTGTCGAACCTCGGGGCTATATCGGCCCAAACATCGAGTAGGTAGCTGTCTCCGCTCGCCTTTATCTCATGCGGTGGGTACTCGTGCACAGTTAGCAGTGCCAGGCTCAGAGCCAACTTCAGAAGGGACTCGGCTCCCTCAACGCTCGTATAGTCGCGAGCAGCCCAGGTCGCCTGCAATAGAACTTGGCTCAGCTGCTTTGCTTTGAATTTGTCATTTTCAACCATGGAATAGAGCGCTTGTAGCGCTGCATGCACAAGGTCCACGTCAGTTTCACTAGAAATTCGCGTGGCATCCAGGATAGCACAAATCACACTGCACAATGTGTCGTACTCAGAGGCCTCAGCAAAATAGACCCTTTCTCCCATATTGGCCAAAAAGTACAATATTTCGATTTTCGCCGGCTCGCGAACTAGAGCAAGGTCATCGGCAAGACTAATTCCATTGCTAACCATGTCCCACAAAAAGTCCTGGGCATCAGGTATAGCATATGCGGCATTGCGGAAGAGTGCAAACGCTGGCGCGCCGACTCGAACTTTATCGGCTTGATATGCGCAAAAGGCCTCATTCAGCAATTGTTCACTATCTTGCCGCTCAATGCTATTGGGCCAGCCGCTGCTAATGACAATATTAGCCACTGCACGAATAGCTATTGGTTCAATACCCAGCTTTGGGTTAGAAATTGCGTTCCGTAGAAGTATAATCATTTCATAGTGATCGTCTCCAAATTGGTAGCCTTTAGCCGAGAGCTGGACCAAAATCTCACAGGCCATCTTAATATTTCCCTGGAGATGGCAGCATGTTTGATGGTGGACCAGAACATCAATTGCAACATCATTTGCGACGTCGTCAGTGTAGTCTTCTGAAACGGCATTCTTGAGCATCCACTGCTCGTATTCATTGTAAAATGTATCCCATTGTATCTGCCGGAATTCACTATGAACTTGCTTCTCCAAGTTTCTGACTTCTGAAGCAATTGTGCGGACCAGGGCCTTGTGGTGTGTGTGCTCCGATTCCCGCGGCAGCGATCTGCTGTCCATGGCCAGCCAGGTAAAGAAAGTCACTGGAAATTCCTCAATGTCATAGAAGTTAGCTGGTATATCCAGGTCACATTCCTTAGCAACCGCTGCTCGCTCGTATGGATCTTCAACCCAGAAACGATCTTCGTTGAGATTATCGAGATGTATCCAACCTAGGAGATGCAACAGAATTTTGATGTTAACCGGAACAGTGGGTAGAGGATCTGAGTACCGATTTGCTGGCGTGGAATTGTTTCTGCTGAGCAAGATAATCAGTGTGAGGGCGTTGCCGGGTGATCTGATGCAGGACTTCAATAGCAAAAGACGGTGCACGAGCTCGAGTACGAGCAGCGAAGAAGCTGCAGTCGGCGGCTTTTTACATACCCAGAACGTTGCTTGGTATGTTTCCAGGATTTTCCAGCAGACATTGGGATCGCAATTGGCAGGAAATGGGCCCGATTTCAAGAAATATTCGTTGAATTTCTCAGCAACAAATGTCGATTGTGTACAGTAGAAGAACAGAATGCATACTTTGTTGAATATCTCATTTGAGAACTCCCCATTCTGCGTCTGGTGAGGATTATCGTCATCAAAGCAGCTTTTGAGAAGATCAATGACACTGGGCGACTCCTCTACGGATTGTCCCGTTCTAGTGTTGAACACTTCATTGCATCTCGATATAATAGGTTCCAGGTCATCATTAAGCTTGCGAAGCCCGGGTCGCGTGATTAGCGCTCTCAATAAATCTGACTCGCTCGACTGCTGCGCATCGGTTCGCATATATCAGGAGCAAGGGTTCTGTGCCATGGTAAGTAAGGTGTACATATAAATATAAGACGAGAGCTAAAATTTAAGTGACTTGAAGATTTCATGACGGCGGTGGCGGGTAATATAGCGAGAAAGCCGAGCATCTTGACTGGATCGACTCATCTTGCTAGCTATGCTGAGGCGGCTACCATTACTCAATCCTGTCAATTCGGTGACACGACTGAGATGACTCTCCCTGCTCACCCGACTAATCCCACTTGTTGGACGCTCGCGCTCTTTCCAGTAACAAGAATCGTCACTTCCAAAGGAGCAAGCACTCTGTGTTTGCATACTGACTACGAGCGCCGTTGTGTCTGTTCTGGGGATCGCTGCCAGAGGGCTTTGTACCTGTATACCCCAGATCTTCAGCCATTGAGAGATTATCGCGACATTTCTGTCATTCATAGTGAGTTGCAGCATATATTTGGTCCGCTTACAGGGTTCCAGCGCGCTTAAGACTACGACATTATTGGCGCCGAACACACGAAGATTTCTTGAATCTACCAACATTATCGTCATAATATCGCATTCATGACTCAGTATGACTTTCGGAAAGCTCTCATGGGTTTTTGGGATAAGACTCAAGGCCATTCCTGAAACCAATCCCATGAGTTTCCAAGGAAATTGGGAAACTTGGTGTCTTGGTACCTCTGTTTGCGAGTATGACTCAATATGGAGATGAATTGGCTTATTTAGAGACTCATTCAATTCAGGAAATTCTTTGATGGTACTTTCATAGTCTTCAGCTGACCCAAGACTTTTTGTTGATTCGCCCACGTCAGGTGTGCCCAGATCACTGCTGAGATTGATGCCTTTCTTGATCGTGTGATCCTCGTATATTAGGCCTGGTGATTCCTCTACCTGAGTTTGCGTTTGCATTAGGTGCTGTTCTAATCGCGTGTCCTCAACACCATCTTCCAGGTACCGTTCACCCAACCATGACTTATTAATGACAGGGAAATTGCTACATTGCAAAATATCCGAAATCGTATCGAGAACGGTAATCTCAGACGATGATATCTGGAACTGCGTAGTTCCTCGGCTGGTTGTCCACTTGAACGAAAGCCACTTTCCACTCCGTTGGATTCTCAAATCCCGGGTAGAAAACTTCCAGAGTGGACTCAGAGTCTCTAGATGTATATCATTTGTAGCGTATAAGTCAATTGAGACTAAACATTTTCCTTGGGTGTCGTATTTGCAGTTTAGAAAAAGACCCACCGGATTGATTAAGTGTTTCCATCTCATAACCTTGGGAGACCCTTTGCGAAGTTCAATATCTTCCGGGTGGCAAAACATGTATTCCTCAATTTCGAAGCACTGTTGTGGGGAAGGCATTCTCAAATTGATTTAATTCAGTAATTGATGGTTCATGGGTAAAGCGTGTGGTTTGAATGTGGTTTGTATTGTGTGGATGATGATCATAGGGTTTCTGGCGTCAACAATAGGTTCGGGGCGGTCGGGGCTGGGGTCATCATATGCTTAAGATCTGGGGTCACAGAAGTCTAACCATGCGAGTAATGATTATTGAATAGGGGTCGTATTCTAATTCAGATTCATAGGTATTTGAGCCTAAAGGCAAAAACAGTGCACTATGGTTGAATCTGAGATAAAGATTCTAATCATATGGCATCTCAATAAGATCTGCCTTAGGTATGCATGAAGGTCTGTGATCCGAATCTTATTGTGTTGCGGTACAGTAACTTTTCAAGAAGTATATAAAATGGAATATCTCACGGACTTTTTTAGCTCTCTATAGTGACCAAGTTCCTTCAGCAGCAATGAAGTTTTCTCTCCTCACCGCTTTGACCACGGTCCTTGCATTCCCCACTGAATTGGCTTCGGATGTGAATACCGCCTCTAATGCGGCTAATATTGATTCCATGGTGCCATTGATATTCGTGAACAAGGACGGTAGTTTGTGGATCGGTAGCGACGCCAAGCAGAAGCTCATGTCGGCAGACGCACATGGTGCTCTCTCTGCCATTGCTAACACAGACGTCAATGCTGGCCAATCTGCGCAGATTGGTACATTGGCACGCCGTGGCCTATGCTGCTGCGACAGTGGTTGCGACAATTCCTGTGATAACTCCTGTGACAACCCCTGTGAAGACCCCTGTGCTGCCGATCCGTGCGACGATCCTTGTGCGTCCAACTGCGACGATTGCTGCAACAGTGGTTCCAATTGCTGTTGTGACGGTTCTGACGAACTTCGCTCGTCGTGCTATACGAAGTGGTTCTGCCCAGGCACCTATTGCAATCACGGACAGGGAATTTGCCCGGAGGACGAATGTCACCCGCGAGGCAACCATCCCATCACAGACAATCTGCGTTCGTGTTGTTTCACAAAGTGGCTGTGCCCCAAGACTTACTGCCCATCTACTTATTGCGGTAAAGGCGGCTGCTGCAAGGGCGGAAACTGCTGTGACAAGTCTTGTGCAGATCCTTGCTACGACCCATGCGAGGACCCTTGCTATGAGCCCAACGAGGATCCATGCTATGACCCCTGCTATGATCCCTGTGAGGAGTCGGAGTCGGATCCTTGCGTGGATCCTTGCGATAAGCCCTGCGGTAAGCCTTGCCTTAAGCCCTGCGGTTGCAGTGGAGGCCATGGTTGTTTTTGTGGCTCTGGATGCTGATTGTATTAAACAGCAAGCTCTGGATTTTGCGAAATCGGCTGCAACACACGTCAAATTACCTCCAATTTGGGCTGCCAAATCAACCGTTCGTGGCTTAAAGGCACCGATACTTGAATTTGCGAAAACGGCCACATGTCATATTGCATCACCTTTCGGTAGAGCTATGCCTTTTGCTTCGCACTTGAAGGTGAATCGGCTGCCCCGACCGTGTCTTCTCCAGCATCTGTGCCCATACTAGCAGCTCTGCTCTTGACATTTAGCGAACGAAAGTGTCAATTCGAGCAAATCGTCACTCATTGCACACACTGGGGATGCCTTCCTGAACGCTCACATCTCGGCGAACACCGATTTCATTCATTTAGATCGCTTCAGTAGATATCAAATACCTCAATTTCAGACTTCGTAACGAAAAAGAAATACAAAAACACTATAAATAACATACAATTGCGCTCGAATTTAGACTTCGGTGCGCACTTTTTTGGGACTGAATTGGAACACCTCGGTGTGATCCTCTTCGCCCAAGACGCGTTTGGGGCTTTCGAGATGAGCCCTTAACACGCTGAACAGCTCTTGACCGTAAACATCGATCCACTTCCAGTAAAATGCATACCTGTGAAGGTCTCGCACGTTGTGTATGTTTCGGGCATTTGCAGAAATGGAATCAACAAATATGTCATGCAAAATGTATGAATTACGGGCGCAGAATTGGTCATGCTGCTCAGTCAAACCCCATTGCGCCGCCTTAGCTTCTCGCCATTCAATTAAAAGGTTTCTTATATTTTCCCGTGTGTCAGTGCTCATTTTAGACTTTGATTTTTGTTGATGTAGGATCAGATCGAATGATCAGAACCCGTTCTTTTTTAACTGTGTACAAGTAGGGGGTCCATGCGGAGGTATATATATTCTGCATTATGATTGCAATGGTCAAGGTACCTTTTCGGCGATGCATAAAGTATTACGTAATAGTTTGCTTCCTCTACAGGATCAGGTAAAACAAGGTTAGAGTGGTATTTCACGTGACTACTACCCCTTCAGTCGGGTCCTCCTCCTTCCTGCGGTAAGACCTAGCCTCGAGAGCAGAGAGTGGGACCAGGGTGTGCGAGGCTGCGAAGGGAACAAGGGCGTTTGCGCGACTATGATAGAGAGCTTATCCATATCTAAATAAATACAGTACAGCTATGCAGAAGATGATGATGGAAAAACAAAAAGTATCTCATCTTATGACCTTGGCAAAGAAGTTCTTGGACTTATTGCCGACTTTACCCAATTTCTCCTTAGTGTTTGTTGCCGAAGAATGAACGACATTGGAAACTTTAGCTGATGCAGGGATATCCAGTGAATGTGTATCGCCCACTGGCGGAATCCCGTTTGTGTAAACTTTCATGGATGGATCAATTGAGCCGAGAGTGGCCAGCAGCCACGTTTCCAGCCCTGTTGAGTACTCGGCCTCGCGCACCCGCAGCTGCTGAATTTGCTCTGTTCTGGCTTCACTAGACATATTCTGACCATAGAGGGCGGAAAAGTCAACTTGAGGTAGTCGCTTGACCTTAGCTGCGATAGGCTGAGCGGCGGGGGCATCCGATGGCGACTTGGCTGATGCTGCCGCGCTGCCGACAGCTGCTACAGCTGGCGCTGATGCTGTTGCAGCATTTTCTGTTGCCGCGGTCTCTAAGTTCTTCGAACCCGTAGCCTGGGTCTCTGAACTAGGTCCAGAACTGAGGTGCCCATCAAGATCCTTAAACTCGGTCGAGTTCGAGGATGAAGTCACGCCGGTAACGGCTGAATCGGCACTGATATCTGATGCTCCACGCACATGCTTATCCTCGCCAAGATGTGTTTTGTCTTCGGGAATGTCACTGGATTGCTGAAGTCTATTGCGCTCACTAGGCAAAATGAATGGCGCTGGACCCTTTTGTAAGCCTGTTTCGCCCTCATTGTCCTCCTTCTCGGTATCGCTGCTGGATGTGGCATTCGGATCCATCTCGCTAGGGCCGTCGACGTATGCGTGATCAAGTGACATATCTGATTTCGATTCGAGAGGCTTCAGGTCAAGCGGCGCGACTGGGGCCTGCTCCCGTTCGACCTCCCGCACCGAATTTTGATCATAAGCCTGGTCAGACTCCCCAGAAACATCTTTAGATCCCTCAACGCCGTTTTCCCACTTGTTCGGACTAGCTGACGTAACAAAAAGCGAGGGAACTGCAGCCGAATCGTTATCGGGCTCCGGGGACTCAAACTCGTTCGCCTCCAGCATTGGCGTGAGAATCTTGCGAATCGACGTATCGCTGATATCCCGCTCGTGCATATGGGGACCCTGGTAGGTCGAAATTGGTCGGTCCAAGAATTCGGAAGAACCCATGTATAGCTCGGCGATATCTGGATCAACCTGGCTGAATCGTGACACGTCTTTTTCCTGGTTCTCTTTCTGAGACCCACCAAGACCCAGTCCCGCAGGGAGGTGCTGGTTTTCCTCATTGTGGCTCTTGGTTGGCGTCTTTAGCTTAGCCATCATGGCATTCAAATCGCTTTCTGAAGACTCTGGGCCGCTGACATCCGTTATTTCTCGATCATTTGTGCCTTGCTCGCTTGACTCCGGCTTTGTGGTTTCTAGAGAGGTGTTACGAGAATGCTTCTTGATTTGGAGATGCGGTACCTGATGGTCCGAGTACACTGATGAGTCTCCACCTGCCTCGAAACTATTCTCGGGAACCTGCTCGAGACCCGACATCGACCGCTGGGCCTCAGCAACCTGGGCTGAGCCGAGGCTGTTAATGCCCGTGGAGATAGAGCTGGCAGATTCAGCATAATCGCGCGAGCCGTCTCGCCCGTGGCCCTGCGCCATTTCTGAGTACGGGTGGTGCGAGTATCGGTTCTCATAGAACCCATAAATGTCATCTATGCTCGCTTCACCCTCATCAGAAAGATTCTCATTTGCGAAAGATTCCCTGTGGGCTGGATCCACAGAGTGTTCTGATATCTCACTCGGTCCTGAAGTCTCATTTGAGATCGCATCCGGTCTTGGTGCCTCACTCGATTCTGGGATCTCGCTACGCACCGGCGTCTCGCTATGCGTCGGGGTCTCGCTATGCATCGGGGTCTCACTATGCATCGGGGTCTCGCTATGCTTCGGGGTCTCGCTATGCATCGGGGTCTCGCTATGCATCGGTGTCTTGCTACGTGCCTCCTCGCGGGGTTCAGAGGTGGGCTCAGCAACGGGTTTAGACGGCTCACTTGGACTCGCTGTGGGTGCCGTAGGAGCGACTTCGGGCTCACTTGCCGGCTCCTTTGCAAACCCCGTTGATGGCTCGTTTGCGGGCGACGTCGCCGTGTCTTCGCTGGCCGGCGGCTTGCTTACAGGTGGCGGCTTGGGTGCGAAGTCGTCAACTTCGTCCTCCTCCGGAACTTCCCCATAGTAATCGTAGTCATCGTAGTCATTTCCCCAGTCTTCGCCATCGTACGACGTCTTGGGTGCGACCCACCGCTTCGATTCGCGGCGCTCAACGCTACCGTCCGACATTGCAGTGTGTATACGCGACGAGATGGTGGTGTGGTGGTAATCCCTTAACTCAGCTGGGACGCGACTACTCCCTGCCCCTGCCGCTACTGCGCTTAGCAGTCCCCACTTCGTTGACTTTGATTGCCAGGCTTCTGGTTCCATGATTTGTTTTTTCTTTTTGGAGCATGAAAGCATTAAATATTGATCTATATATTTAATTCTGCACCCTAGAATTAGTAGACCTCGAGCACGTACCGCTCCTGGTCCTTGAGGTCCTCGATGAGTGTCGCCTCGTTGACCTGGGCCCCCGTCTTGGCGCTGCCCTCGAGAACGATTTCGGTGAGGGCGGCCGAGATATCCGGCACGGGCCAAGTCGGGCCACAGAGGTAGAAGTTGCCCTTCTTCGCGACAAACGCGTCGGCAAGCGCCGGCTTTGCCTGCTGGATCCGGTTCTGGATGTAGATTTTCTCGGGTTGGTCGCGACTGAACGCAGCGCCGATGTGAGTCAGCACACCTGCCGCCTTGTAGGCTTCGAACAGCTCGCCGTAGAGGTATTCCTGGCGCTGGTGGCGCGAGCCGAGGAACAGGTACACCTCACCGATCTCGTGGCCCTGCTCGCGCTGGATGACCTTCTCTTCGAGGAAAGCCTTAAACGGCGCGAGACCAGTACCCAAACCGGCCATGATAATCGGCGTCTTCGGGTCAGCAGGCAGCTTGAGCACAGAAGGCTTGACGCCGACGACGACCTCGTCGCCGTGGCGCAGATCAGCCAAGAACTTCGAGCACTGGCCATAGCGCTTCTCGCCCTTGCTGTTCACCCAGTCAACGACCACAATCAGGAGGTGGACTTCGTTGGGGTACATCTTCTGCGACGAGGCGATCGAGTACTCACGGCGCTTCAGCGGCGCCACAAGCTCGGCGAGCTGACCAAAGTTGGGCTTCGCCGAGCTGAACTCGTGCAGCACGTCGACGTAGTTCTCGAAGTCGACCTCGGTACGGCGCTTGAGCTCCTCGACACCAGCCGGGCTGAGCAGGTGCTCGATCTTGGCCCGCTGTTCCTCGTCCTTGACATAGGTCACCAGGCCCTCATAGAATCGCTTGGGGACCTTGCCGAAGAGATCGAGGTGGTCGCGGGAGATCTGGTATGCCGTGCCGTAGCTCCGCGTGCCCGGTTCGACCTGCGACGGCAGGGCGTGCACTTCCTCGGGATCGACCCCGAACCAGTGAAGGAACGAGGTGACATCCTCGGCCCGGTTGGGTGCATAAACGGCCAGGGCTTCGCCAATGCCGTACTGGAGCCCGGTGCCGGAAATGTCAAGCTCAAGCTTGAAAATGTGCCGGTCGTAGTCGTCCGGGGTCACGCGCTGGTTGAGCTTGACCTTCGACACGACCGTCCTCGTACCGGCATCGGGGCGAAGCTTTTGCCGAGTGTTGAATGCCTCGCCGAATACGAGGTGCTTTTTCAACCCAAGCAGATCGACATCTGTCTTTCCAGTGGCCTCCTCAATGTGGGTTTCCTCCTCAGCATCCTCGGCCTCGGGCTGAGCCAGGGTTGATGGAGCGAAGCTGGTGGCCACCGCAGCCTGGGTGTACTGGGCACTCTGGTCCTTCTCAGAGAGCTCTGCTGTGGCCCAATCCTTGGTAACCTCTTTGCTAACGGGCTGTAGGGCCTTCTCCTTAAGCGTGACCACAATCACGTTAACAGTCGCAGCAATCAGCTCGGTGTCGAGGCTGTTTGCGTGGACGACTGAGGAGGTGGTCGCGTCGACATCGGCACCCGAGAGCAACCAGATCGCAGCCTGCGCTGCAAGTACAGGCGTGCGGCCCTCCGTGGCGGCTGAGGCGACCATGTCGTAGTCCAAGCGGTACAGTTCAAGGTTCTTAGCGGCAATGCTGCGCTTGAGCGGCGTCGGCAAGCTCTTGGCGACATCCTCATCGCTCGACGCCGCGATCACGAGCTTGCCACCGTGCTTGGTACCAGCAGCAACGTCAACCGACTGGAGAACCTTGTCGAAATTGACGAAAGTAGCGTCTGACTCGGCAACGTCCCAGAACTGGTTGGCGAAGCGCAAACGCAGTTCGCTTGCAACAGCGCCTCCGGCAACACAGTTATCGAACTTCGTGAAAACGCTCGCATCGGGAAGCGGCGTGGCGAGCCGGGCCGCAGCAATGGCAGTACTCGCCTTGTCCGAGTCCCAAACAGTGACCGTAGGGCCAGTCTCCTCGGCAGCGAAATCCGACAAGGGCTCACTGAACACGGTGGGGCCACCGCGGAATCCGAAGTGGAGGCGCACTGCTGCGCTCACGTCCTTGTAAAGGTCATTGCTGTCGCCAACAACCACGATCCGCGACGCAGACGACGGCAGTGCCGCCAAGAACTCGGAAGTCAGGAAGGGGCTGTAAAGACGCACATTTAGCACGCCCTCACCGCCGTGCTTGTTCGTCCGCGCAAGCACCTGCGGCGCGCCGAGCGTCACGAACACTGTCGACGGCTCAGCCGAGCCGGCGTACTCGAAGGGGGCAAGATTAGTGCCCAGGGCCTCATTGGTCGCCTTGAACGCCTCGAGAACTGACGAGACCTTCGGCATCCGGGAAGCCGGAACCACAAGTTTGTGGTCCGCATCGGCGACGGCCTGGCGCGTGCCCCGAAGACCGTCGTAGAGGTGAACTGCCGGGCTGCCCTGAGTGGCAATCACGGACGCCAAGACCGCAGTGTTGTAAGCATCGTTGGGCTGCACCAAGTTGGACACGACGAGCGGCAGGTCCAAGTTGCGGCTCACGCGGGTCACCGATGCGAAGTCCGGCACGAGCTGGCCGCTGGCGGAGTCGTAGTCGACGGCCGCGACCTGAAAAACGACGGGCTGAGCCGCGAGCTGAGCACGATGGCGACTCAAAACGGGCTCCATCACCCGCATTGTGCCACTGGCGGCAATCACCGAGGTGATCCCAGCAGCGCCAGACTGCTCGAGGTAGCCCAACAGGGAAAGCGATGCGCCGACCCGGGTCTCAAAGGAGAACGTCTCCGGAACCTGGCCGTCCAGATTCGCGGCTTGCTTGGCCTTCCAGGCTTGAACGGCATTGTCAAGCTCGAACGTGGGCGGGCTGAACTGAAAAATCGCCTTCGAGAGATTGTACGTGGCCTGCTGGACAAGCAACCCAGAGGTAGTCTTGCCAGTGCGTTTAGTCTCCAAAACGGCACCGACGGCAGGAATTCCGCTAACCTGGTCTGTGAATTCAGTCATGGCGACGGGTGAAAAATTAAGAGTCACCTAAGTGGTCTCATCGATCACCGATTGTGCTATATCATGTGACCCTCCCCGGCAGGGCCGAACAACCCTCCCCCATACCTGCGGCGATAGCACGGCGGTAAACACTGGATAAACTCGGTAGGATCATCTCCAGCGAAGAGTCTATGTGGGTGTGTGTCGATAATGTATAGCGCGCCGCGCTCAATACCGGCGAAATCATTAACTATATAGTATATGCAATTTAGCGCGTGCGGATGATACCCGCAGCCGCGAGGAGGTTGATCTTGCGGGCAACCTCCGGGTTCTTCATGTGGTCGCGGAGCGCCGCCGGGTCCGTAGCAGCCTGCTGCAAGATGGTGTTCATGATTGGGTCCCGGCGGATCTCATCGATTTCCGGGTCCTGGGACAGCCGCTCCGTGCGCTCGTCCTCGGTTTCGCCCGGCAGAGTTGCGAAACGCGCCTGGGACGCCTTGAAGTAGAGGTCCTCGATCTCGCGCGAGTGCTTGAAGTCTTTGTCGTGCTGTCGCGCCTCTTCAAGCGTCGCCATCGCCTTCTGGAATTGCTTCATGATGTTGTACGCCGTCGCCTTACGCGTGTACGCCTTCATGAAGTCGGGATCGAGCTCGAGCGCCTTGTCGCAGTCACGCACAACGTCCGGGTAGTTCATGAGCTTGAGGAACGACGCCGCGCGGTTGGCGTAGCCCCGCGGGTCCTGGGGGTTGCGCTTCACGGCCTCGCTGTAAGCCTTCACAGACTCCGGGAACTTGCCCTCCTTGAACAGCGCGTTGCCCTCGTCGCGGGCCTTGTCACCGAGCTCAGGGTTGATGTACGCCTGCTCCTCGCGCTGACGCAGCTCGCGCTGGGTGTTGCGCAGCTTCGTCAAAACATCTGGCGAGCGGTGCTCTGTCAAACTCTTGTCGAAGTACGTGATCGCATCCTTCAGGTTCTCCTGTTTCAAGTAGCACGTGCCAATTCGTGCCAGCGCCTTGGCCACGGCCTTGTAGTCGCTGCGCAGCTCGTGCGACTCCTCAACGGCAACGAGACATGTCTTGATCGCCGCATCGTAGTCGCCCTTCTCAAACTCGGCCGCGGCACGGTTGTTCAGGTACGTGATGTCCTTGTGGAGGGACCACGCCTCTTCATACTGCGCAATCGCCTCGTCGAATTGCCGCTTCTTGTACAGGTCGTTGCCGCGGGCCTTAGCCGCGTCGGCGGCAGCCTTGCCCTCCGGGGCCGGCTCTGCCGGCGTGGGCTCAGCCTTGGGCTCCGTCTTAGCCGCCTTGGGCTTCGGCTCCGACTGGGACTCAGTCGCGGTGGAGGACTGCGGTGGCGGCGCGTCCGGCATCGGGGCTTCCGGGTTCTCCGTGCTGATACCGAGCATCACGCCCATTGCCTCCATCATGCGCGGATCCGAGTTACCCTGAGTCAACACGGCCAGCGGGTTGCGCATGGCGTCCTGCAGCTTCTGCATGAACGTCGGGTCCTTCAGGTACTCCTTGGTCTTCGGGTTCTCGTGCAGCCGCTTCATGGCGCTTGGGTCACTGAAAAGCTGCATGAACTGGTCGGCACCACTTGCTTGGAGCGCATCCTGCGCACTCTTCTTACCCTGCTGGGCCTGAGTGTTCGAAGGGTCCAGCTTGAGCGCGTGGTCGTAGGCCTCCACGGCCTCGGGGATCTCACCCAGGCCGTGCAAAGCGGCTCCGCGGCGGTTGTATCCCTTCACCCAAGTCGGGTTAATCTTCACCGTCTCCTCAGCATCGGCAAGCGCCTTCTTGTAGTCCTTCAGCGAGGCATAGGCGCCGGACCGGTTCGAGTACAGAACGTGGTTCGGCGTCGGCGACGCATTAATTGCCTGTGTAAACAGGTCGGCAGCTTTCTGGAAGTCTTTTGCCGCAAATGCAGCGTTGCCCTGAGCTTTGAATTCGTCAGCAGACATCTCGTTTGGACTGGTCAACTGGGGTGTGATATTATTATGTATATATATTTATGGGGTAGGGGCGGGTCTGGGAAACTTCCAGAACGCCGCTGCCAGGCAAAACTGATTGAACGTTGGCGGTAGGAATAGATGTAAGAAACACGATTTATATAATATATATTTACTGGTACCAGCCAGGCTTGAGACGTTTGGGCATTTCCTCGTCCTCGGAATCCTCGTCGTCGCTCCAGCGGAAGCGCTTGTGGCGACCCTCCTTGGCAAGCTTGTCGAGAAGACCTTCCTGGAACCGGTAGTGCTTGGGACGCGGCAGCTCATAACGCATGTCGGGCTGATAAGCGCTGGCATCCTCTTCCTCGGGGCTTTCATCAGACGAATCCACACCAGAACTCGCGATGGGCCCCAATTCGAACGTGGCGTACAGGTCGTTTGAGCCTGCATCCGAATCAGAGCTCGAATCGGACTCAGAAACGGAATCCGAGTCTGATGCCGACTCTGACTCTAGCTCCGACTCTGAGTCGGACACCAAATCCGACTCCGACTGCGAGCTCGACTGGGAACTCAACCCGGATTCAGACTGGGAATCAGAGTCCGACTCCGATCCCAAGCTCAAATCGCTTACCGGATCGTAGCGGCGATACGCGCTGTGCAGCCAGTTGCTGCCCTCAGATTCGCTGTTGGACTTCTCGGTGATTGGGTGACTGATGCTGAACAGCAAATCCGGAGACAGATCGGACTCAGACACATCCTCTACGAAATCGCCTGCATAGTCATTGGTTTCAAAGTGAGTTCCATCCTGCGAGTCCAGTGAGTCGGCGGGAGAATCCGTCTGCGAATCCGCCTGCGAATCTGCCTGCGAATCCGCCTGCGAATCCAGCATGTCTCGCGAATTAGCCAGCAAATGCGCCGAATGCATAGCTGCCATGTCCTCTAAATAGGCCAAATCTCTCAGGTTTTGCAGATTGACTTCTCCATCATCCGGAGAGACCTCGCGGACATCCACGACTTCTACTTCCGAGTCCAAATCTGAGTCCGAGTCCGAGTCGGCATTCGGCTCCTGGCAGCACTCGTCCGCTTGGCAGCACTCGTCCGCTTGGCAGCACTCGTCCGCTTGGCAGCACTCGTCCGCTTGGCAGCACTCGTCCGCTTGGCAGCACTCGTCCGCTTGGCAGCACTCGTCCGCTTGGCAGCACTCGTCCGCCTGGCAGCACTCACCGTCCGAGTTCGAAGCATCTGTGAATACGATTTCTCCATCGTTTTCGCCAGAACTATCGGTATCAGATTCTTTGAATGGAGCAAGAACAATTTCGCGGCTCGCCACACCGGTCCCGGTACCCTCACCGGTGACCACATCGGCAAGAGTGCGCCTAATTGGCGCTTTGCGCACGACCTGGCTCCATGCTGCGGCACATTCGGCATTAGAGGATGCCGCAGTAAGTCGTGCATCCAATTCTTTCCTGCTAATTGGACCCTGCGGCGACTCGATTGCTTCGGACGACTCGCCGCGGCCTAACAGGCGTCGGATGAGGAACATGGACGGGACAATTCAATTCTTAACGATGGCAATGGCAAGCGAGTTATGTTTTAGACGGTGGGGGACCTCAATTAGACCTGGCTCACGCGTTTTTTAGGGGGGCTGTGTAGGTGTATGGTTCACGGAGGGGGGTGGTCTGGGGGCGAGGACAATGATAACACCGGATATAGGGCGGTGTTTTGCGGCAAGGGCGCATTACTGATATTGGTTCGCAAAATTGCCACACCAGTAGCGGCCAAAGGGTCAATTGAAAACCTAGGGGCTAGTAATCAATTGTATTGTATACTTATCTCAATTAAGGAAATCTCTAGCAGCTGCAGTCACTGATTCAGGTAAAAGGAAAGGCGGACACTACTTGCAGCGTTTTATGCTGTCTGTACCTTCGCCATTTCCCATGACACTCTGAAATCGACCCTATTTGATTTCAATTACCTGTCATCATTTTTCATTACCGCTTTTTGACTGCATGGTTACCGGTTTCGCTCGGCACCTCTCCCCCACGTCACATGATCTTTAGGTGCGAAAACCTCGCCTTACCAAACAGATCACAGAACGTATATAGCCTCGACATGCGACGGTTTGTTAGCCCGCCAAACCTGGCGAGGTTCGCGAGGCATTACTCCCGCTATCGCATAGGGGCTCAATTCCCCATTTCTGGTGGTCGGCCACGTGCACAGCATAGACCTGTTGTAGGCACGGTCCTTGCGCCGTGGCCGCCCGCGACGGTTGTCCAGCGGCGGTTTCTCTTAGGCCCGTTTTTCCGGCTCGCGCGGTCGGGGGTGACGGTCGCTGTAGGTGCGGCTGCGGGCGGTGCAGCCTACGCGAACCACAAATTTTCAGAGGCCACAAGCTCGATCAGCGACCGGTTCGAAAAAGTCAGTGATTGGTTCGGCGGCGTCGTTGATAAAATCGATTTACCTGATTTCTCAGCTAGTGGCGACAGGGCCACATCGAGCACGGATCCCACCGCGGCATCCAATGCAAGCGGGGTCGGCACTGAAGGTATGACTGGTGCCAGTGGCAGCAGTGGAGGGTCTGAAGCCGGCGGGTCCGGCGCTGGTGGCTCCGGCGCTGGTGGCTCCGGTGCTGGTGGTTCCGGCGCTGGTGGCTCCGGTGGAGATGGTGGTTCAAATAGTGCCCTTGGTGCGGCCATTGCGTCGTCCGTAGGCCTGAGCCCCGACGGCGACACGTCCGACGACCAGATTAGCGCTATGGAGACGCAAATGATTGTACTGACCCGGAAAATGATCGAAATTCGGAGCATTCTCGAGCAAATTGACGGCGCAGAGAAGGTCAAGCTGCCATCCATTGTCGTTATTGGGTCGCAGTCCAGCGGCAAGTCTTCAGTGCTTGAGAGCATCGTGGGCCACGAGTTCCTACCAAAGGGTTCAAACATGGTTACTCGACGGCCAATTGAACTAACATTGGTTCACACCAGTGGTGCTGGCGACTACTGCGAGTTCCCGGCCCTGCGGTCGGGTCAAATTTCGAGTTTCAAAGAGGTCCAGCGCCGGCTCACCGAAATGAACCTCGCAGTTCCTGAGTCCGAGGTTGTCAGTGCCGATCCGATTCAGCTGCGGATCTATTCCCCCCATGTTCCTGACCTCAATCTGATTGATTTGCCCGGTTATATCCAGGTCGTGGCCGCTGGGCAGCCGCTGGAGCTGAAGTCTAGGATTGCTGAGCTCTGTGAGCGATACATCCAGCCACCAAATGTGATATTAGCAGTTTCTGCTGCCGATGTGGATCTAGCCAACTCGACCGCGCTGCGCGCGTCGCGCCGCGTAGACCCGCGTGGACTGCGCACCATAGGCGTCATCACTAAAATGGATCTTGTCGATGCTGAGCGGGGAGTTGACACGCTGTTGAATCGCCAGTACCCGCTGAAAATGGGCTACGTCGGCGTTGTGACGCGCACGGCGACTAACCAGGGAATGTCCTCTCTGTTCGGTGCCGAGGAAAACATCACGCGTGCGATTGCAGACTCAGAGCGCGAATTTTTCTCGTCTCCAGAATATCACAGTGTCAATTGGGGAGTACTGACCTTGCGCGACAAGCTCACACGCGTGCTTGAAAAGAGCATGGCCGACGGCCTCGAGCCTGCCAAACAGGAAATTCGCAAGGAGCTGGCCGAGACTGCTTATGCATTCAAAGTTCAGTATAACGACCGCGTGCTGACCCCACAGAGCTATTTGGCCCAGTGTGCAGACGCGTTTAAGGTGGCTTTCCAGGATATGGCTTCCCATTTTGGTCGCGACCAGGTTCGGGAAGTCATCAAAGAGGCTTTGGATCAGAGAGGACTCGATCTTTTGGCCGAAACATATTGGAATCCGCCCCCTGGTTTGGACCGCGAGTCGGCTTCTCCGTTTTTTAGCGAACCTGGGTTTAAGCAACCACCATCGGTTGATGATATGTCTTCTGCAAGACCAGATCTGCTGTACTGGCAAAGTAAGGTTGACGGTCTTTCGGGAACTCTGACCAAGCTCGGGGTCGGGCGGCTCTCGGCTTCGATGCTCGTTGATACAATTCACCAACAGATGCGGAACCTGGAAGCCAGCTCCGCATTTGCGAATCTTCCCCTGGCAATTGAGCAAGTGGAGGCGGCTACGGATTCGATACTGAGCAACAAGTACTATGCCACTGCCGACCAGATCGAAAACTCGATCAAGCCATATAAGTATGAGGTCGACATGGATGCGCGCGAGTGGCAGCACTCGCGGGAGTACGCCTATAATCTGCTTAAGGAGGAGCAGCGCCAGTGCAGCCTGGTCCTCACCGACATCAAGAACGAGGTCGGTGCATCAAAGCTGAAGCAGTTAATGAAATCTCTGGATTCATTGCACCCAACGGAGAACTTGGGTCATTTCAGCAACGAACTAATTGCCAAAGCGCGCATGGCCGCTTTTCTGCAGAAGCGAATCGATCTGCTCAAGATGCGGTCAGTATTTATCCGCTCGTCGAAGTGTAAGTATAGCAAGAACAAGGCGCTCTGTCCCGAAGTCTTTGTGGATGTTATTGCCGCAAAACTGGCGTCAACTGCTGTCTTGTTCCTGAATTTTGAGTTGCTGAGCGACTTCTACTATTCTTTCCCGCGAGAACTTGACACCCGCCTCCAGTCATTGACCGAAGACCAGGTCGAGAGCTTGGCTCACCAAGACCCAGCAATTAAGCGACACGTCGATCTACAGCATCGCAAGGAGTTGCTTACATTGGCTTTGAACAAGTTGCAGACTATCAGCGATTTGCGGGAACTCGAGGGCCAGAAATAGTTAGTTTAACGAGTTTTAAATATGAAAATCTCTATGTATGTCTATCACGAGTTTGATTACAATGATGAGATATTTCATTATCTGTTCTATTTTTTTGACAGGCTTCTTATGATCTCTGCCTATAATTGTACATATCAGGTTATGGTGCCTTTATTATCGGGTTAGAATCTGCATTATTTATAAGCACTGCATGGAAACAGCCGAGCAAATCAGATGTGCTGCGGTCGTGGGTTCGTGCGTGGGTTGCCGTTCGATGGTTGCTTGGCCACGACTATTGCCTTGTTAATGTGCCTGCGGCAAGGGTCTTCCACGAATGGCCTGCGAGTTTCTGTAGTACGGCCATGCAGCTAATATATTGGGATAAGGGTTAGTTGTCTAGTTCGGCTTCCGCTAGGGTCCGAGTGCTGTATCTTTTGAGAAATCGCCGCTGTCAGGACAAATATCGATCCCGACCCTATATCTCTGGGTATACCGACGGCATTGTAACCTGCAAGAAGTGTATCGTCAGCAGCGTATATCCATCCAGGCTTCCATTACCCATCCAGCCTCTCCGATTCTTTGCTTGCTCCCCGAGAAAATTTGGGCTTACTTCTCCCGTCCTATTCCGAAAAGCGAAATAGGTGGCTACTAATATTTGCTAGCACCCTTTCACATCTCCCTCTATTGGAAAAATAACAGACTCACAAACATCTGGCGCCCTGTCGGCTTTGTCTGATGGCAATCGCGGCATGAGCACTGGTGAAAATTTCAAAACTTCAGAGCCCCCTCCACAAGGCGATAGTAATGTCTCGCCATCCCGGGGTTCTAGTCCTCTAAAACAAGAACACAATAAACCAACAAGTGATCTCGCCGCCAGCTTGGGTATTTCTCCCTGGCCCCACACGGACGCCGCGCTTTCTGAAGCCCTTCGGGCGAAATCAGAGCAAGAGCGGGCAAAACAAGAATACTTCCGACTTGAAGGAAACAAAGTGGTGCTTGAAATCTTGGAGTGCGCAAAGCAACTTGGAATTCCGGGCACTCTGGTCATGAAACTATTTACCGAAATTGATGAGGAAGCAAAGCAAAGAGTTAGAGACTTCCTCGCGGCTCAGTCGAGACCTGCAACTTTACCGACTGTTCACGAGCAGCCTTCTCAGCAGCGCCTACTGCCTTCGCTGGTGCAACCAGGCACTGCTCTTAATAGTCCGCGTACACCGGGTAAGCCTCCGGTGGAGTCTCCGGGCGGAACCACTGCTGTGCAGTATTCCACCCCACAACGCGGCAGCCATGGTGGCACTGCTGATCCTGATGGTCCCACGGATACCCCTGATAGATTTATACCGGGTCATCGGGCAACAGTGTCGGCTATGCCGACATACGCCCCGCCAGTTTTCCCGCAGCCCACGGTTCCGCAATCCCAGCAGCCATTCGGGCATCCAGGCGGTATGATCTCTGGCGGTGCTTTCTATCCGCCGCAGCTGATGGCAACGCCATTTGCATCCTTGCAGCAGCCAGCTGTCTCTCAGCCAACACTTGTACAACAGCCACCGGCTATACCTCGGCCCCCGACAGTTTCTCAGCCCGCGGTCCCTTTACCTTCGGTAGCCCCGCCGCTGACTCCTGGTGGGGATACTGGGGCACAGCCACCTAGATTGGTGGCATCTCAGCCGGGAAGCTCGCATCACTCGCCTGTACAATCCAATTCTTATGTTGATACCCCTGATAGGGGCTCATTGGGATCACATCAGCCCCTTGTCCCGGTAATGAACACGATCAGTGCCCGAACGATTCGTGGCCGCGGCCATCAGCACTCCCTGTCGACGGGTTCGGACTTGCAAATCCACCAGTGGAAACCCCGCCATCTCCATAGAGATAATCGCTGGAAATACCCGAATCCGATAACCAAACTTCCTACTGAGAAGCGCAGCAGTGCTGGATATGCCTCGGGTGGGCCCTCGGCTAAGCAGCAGATCCGTAATTCGTCCCCTCAGCACCGGACGCCGCAGCTGCAGCCGCAATCACACCCACAATTACCATCGCATTCTCGCTTCCCGTCTCAGTCGCAGCCACACTTAGAGTCGCAGCCAGACCTGCGACCACCGGCGTATGCAGGTGGATCTCGCCACGCCGCTAATGATAGTGTGGGTACAGACTATTCGTTCAATGACTCTGTTTCTTCTTTTCAATCCGTGATGGCGCGGCCGCCTTCGTCGCCTAATAATTCGGCAGCAGTGGCAGCTGCTGGTCAAAATAATCGTCGGAGAAGCGCTTCCCGGCTTCGGCGGCGGTCCGCGGCGTCTGTTGATCTCGGTAACCGAGGTGAAGATGACCTGCGACGACGGGACGAGGGCGTTGCTGCTCTGGCCTCGTTGGCTGCAGAAAGTCCACGGGCGTCTGGGGATGACTCGGTATCAGGTCCAAGTCCTATTCAGCCTGTGGAGCCACATCGTTCACCTCACGCCCCAACACAGTCCAGCCCGCAACGCTAATTCAAACCTCCTTTGGGTTTCTTTTTTATTTATTTTTTGTATGTATTTTCACCTTGTTTGTTTGACCAAATAATCAATGTTACACCGGTTGTGAACCTCGATTAGTTGCCGTATTGGGTACCCAGTCCACAAATTCAATTTCAGCAAAAAAAGAGACTATTTCTACTGCCAGAGTTGATGTTGACTACTTGTACCAAATTAGAGAACCAGTTAAAGGATTCTGGACATTTTTCACTGGCTAAAAAAAAATTGCTTTTTATTCGAAAAAAAAGCTCCGTGACGGAGAATCGAACTCCGATCTCCCGCGAACTGACCGTATATTACGTGACAGGCGGACATGCTGACCATTATACCATCACGGATTACTATATCATGGCACAGCAAATCAAGGAATAAGTAAGCCAGATAAAGATACCAAGCATTTAATCGCTGACCGAAACTCGAACTCTCTTGGACCTTCAATTGATATAAGGATAGAGAATTCACTTACAAGGGTGCTTTAAATAAGTGTTCAAAATAAGGAGCAAAAAAAATTTGTATGGATGAATTTGAAAAAAAATCTCCGTGACGGAGAATCGAACTCCGATCTCCCGCGAACTGACCGTATATTACGTGACAGGCGGACATGCTGACCATTATACCATCACGGATTAGTTATTGACCGGTCTGATAAGTCCTTATAGGTACGCAAAACAAAAAGTCGGACTGCTATTCCAACCCTTGAGTTTGGCATCGCTACTCCCACTGTTAGCCTCATGGACAATGTGGAGCTAGACGAAGTTCAATGGAGGTCACCCGAGTGGGTCCAGGCGTTCGGTCTGCGAACAGACAACGTGCTTGACTACTTCTCGATGTCACCGTTTTATGACCGATCGTCTAACAACCAAGTCCTGAAGATGCAGACGAATTTCAACGAGCAGCTCCAAAGCCGGGGAAGCGACATCACCAAAGAACTCGAGAAAATGGTCGGTATTGAATATCGCATATCAGTTGCCCGGGAGCCTGATTTGTGGGCGATTCAGAAACTATATCGCAAGAGCCCTTCCGACGTCGATCTGCTTGCCGTGTATTTCGTCAGCGGCGAGAACATCTACCAAAGCCCTTCGATTTACAATGTATTAGTATCGCGGCTTCTCGCCATTAGCAAGAACGTCGAGGAAGCGCTGGGAATTGCCGAACAGTTGCCTCGTTTTACGTCCAGGGGTTATGAATACAAAGAAAAAGCAGGTACGCTTTCGCCGCCTAAAGAAGTCGAAGAAAAGGACCAAGAGTCCCGAGAGTCTAAAGCTCAAGAAAACAACGCAATGTTGGACCGAGCACTCAATGCCTCGCTGAGCTCCATGGCCCAGTCCAGGTAGATTATATCAGCATAGATATGTATTATGGAATTGCCACGATTCCCACCCCACTGTAGTAGTTAGTCTTTCTTTTTGTTTTTCTTTTTGTTTTTCTGGACTTTCTTCTCCTTTCTTTAATGCCAGTGTCTGATCAATCGATAAAGGCGATAATTATTTATTACTCTTGGTAGTAGGCGCCTAACTAAAATTTAGATTATGCATTGTAATGTGTCAAGCAGCTTAGTCCATCTCCTCAGCACCACCAGTCTTGTTGGCAATGACGAAGCGGGAGGCGCCAGACTCGTCGGTCTCGTGCTCAATAGCAAGACGAGAGAGACGAGCAATAAGGTTCTCAAGCTTAGCATCACCGTGAGAGCGCTGGTGACGGCCAATGTTAGCCAACGAAGGCATACGGTTGAGGATGAAAGCAAAGACGGCAATGACAATAGTGACAAGGATGGAGTACATCCACACAACAATGACAGTGACAACAGAGGTGTGGCCATCAGCAGTCTCCTCGAAGCTGTCATGCGGGTTGGTCTCGAAAGTGGAGCCAGGGCCAGACAACCAACCGAAGAGAGTGAAGATAGTAGTGATGGCATCAACACCAAGAATGGCACCAACAAGCTCCCAGGAGGGGTAGGTCTGACCACCACGAGTAACGAAAATCAACCAGTTCTCAGTAAGGGAGATCTCAAGGAAAAGGATCTCCTGAACAGAGCCGTAGTTATCGACAATACCACCGTTGGGTAGGTACATAGTACCACGGATGACCCAGGTGCCAAGAGCAAGAAGGAAACCAAGGATAGACGAAACAATCCAGATCTTGGGCAACTGCCACTCGACCGGCTGCTGCTCGAAGTGGGCATTATCGTAAGCAATGGCAAGGGTGGCCAAGTCAGCAAACAGGGCCAAGAAGACAACAAGCTCGACACGGATAGTCTCGTTGATGATGATCATACTGGTAACAAGGTAGATCTCCAAGTGCAAACAGAGGGCAATACGGTACTGAATGTAAGCCTTCATACGCTGGAAGATCTGACGAGCAACCTTAATAGAGTCAACAATGGTAGACAAACCAGGGGCAATGAAAACGATATCGGAAGCAGCCTGGGCAGCCTCGGTGGCACCCTCGACAGCAATACCGCAATCGGACTTCTTCAGAGAAGGAGCGTCGTTAACACCATCACCAGTCATGGCGGTCAAGTGACCACGCTCCTGGAGCATCTCGACGACCTGGTACTTGTGCTCAGGGAAGACCTCAGCGAAACCGTCAGCCTTCTCAACGAGATCGTGCTGGAGAGCACCAGTAAGACCACCGTTGACAAGACGGTCAGAGTTGTAAACCTTGGTACCAAGGGAAAGCATCTTACAGGTCTCCTTGGCGATAGCAATGGCATCACCAGTCAACATCTTGACGGAAAGACCGAGGTGCTGAGCCTCAATGATGGTCTGGGCAGTATCGTCCCGCGGCGGGTCGAAGAGCGAGATCATACCGAGCAACTGCCAGTCCTCGTCACCCTTCTTGACGGCAACACCGAGCGAACGGAAACCACGGGAGGCGAACTCCTTAGCCTTGTCCTTGTAAAGCTGACCCTGCTCAGGGCTGCAGTTGGAAAGCTTCAGAATGGCGTTGGGGGCACCCTTGGCGCAAGTGTAGGTCTCACCGTTGAGCTCAGCAACAGCAGTGATACGCTTGGACACAGGGTCGAACGGGGTGAACTGGATAGTGCGCCAGCCCTGCTGCATGATGTCGAGAGCCTTGGGGTATCGCTTAAGAGTAAGGACAGTGATTTTATCAATGGGATCAAGAGCCTTGATGTTGTGCGAGGAGGCGAGGGCAGCAACGGCCATCATCCAGTTAACATCCACACCATCAGCGACGAAGGGCTCACGGATGGAGAGACGGTTGGCAGTCAAAGTACCAGTCTTATCAGAGCACAGAATGTCGACGCCGGCAAGAGACTCAATAGCAGTGAGCTTCTGGACAATAGCCTTACGGTCAGCCAAGTAAGCGGCACCAACAGCCAAGGTGGTGGTGGTGACGACAGGAAGACCGACAGGCACACCGATGATAAGCAAGATAAGAACGTAGTGGAGCAGGTTGTTAGAGGAGTGCTCAGGAGTGGCAATCTTCAAATGACGGAAGAAGGCACCAATCCAAGAGGCAAGGATCCAAGCAACGACCAAAACCAAAAGCGAGGTTCCGATAGAGTCCATGACAGCCTTGAAGTGACCCTGGTCCTGGGCACCCTCGACCATGGAGGCAGTCTTACCGACGAAGGTACCAGTACCAGTGCCGGTGATGATGACGTAGGCCTTTCCGCGCTTGCAGCCAGTGGTGTAGTAGACGTAGTCAGCCATGTACTTGTCGACAGCGAGAGACTCACCAGTCATCGAAGACTGGTCAACAGCAAGAATAGGGTGGCCACCCTTCTTACCCTTGTCACCCTCCTCATCGTCGTCTTCGCCCTCACCGCCCTCGTTGGCGCTGAGGTCAGAGTTGATGTAGTCCAAGTACTCGGCGTAGCCCTGGGGGTTGCTGTAGTCGCAGATGATACGACCATCACCAGGGATAACAGTAGATTCCTCAACAATAGCGATGTCACCAGGGACGACCTCACGGGCAGCAATAACCTGCTCGTGGCCGTCACGGAGAACAGTAGCCTTCATGGCAATGTCGGCCTTGAGCGAGGCGACGACATCAGCAGCCTTGGACTCCTGGTAGTAACCGACGAAAGCGTTAAGCAAAAGGATACCGATGATAACACCGAAATCCAACCAGTCACGAAGACCGGCAGCCAAACAGACCGCCATCTCCATAACGTACAGAATAGGGCCACGGAAGTAACCAATCATCTGCACGAAGAAGTTGGTTGACTCACTAGTAAGCTCGTTGTAACCAGCGCGCTTACGACGAGTGTCAACTTCAGATGAGGGAAGACCAGTCTTCAGGTCAGTGGAGAGCCACGACTCAGGGACCTGGAAGGTACCACTGCTGGCCTTCTTAGCCCAGAACTTCCACTTAGGGATCGGTTTCTCTTCGGACTCATCAGCACCCTCGGCATCGGGGTCCTGTTCACCGGATTCACGGTAGGTAGCGACGAAACGCACAAGAGCGGCATACTCGTCCAAGTTTTCGGCAGGAGCAGCTCCAGCAAGCTTGGCTTCGTCCTCAGACATCTTGTTACTAGAAGATAAGTTGGGTATTAGAGGGGTTTCTTCCGGTTAAACAAGAGTTTGAAGATAGTACGAAATTTTCTAGGGGCGGGGGGGCCTTGCCTTTTATCTGGCAAAGGATCGGTTAGTCAGATGGGGATTTGTCAGCGAGGGTAGGGCAGAAAAAACATCGGGCCGGTACCAACACCGGTGATAGGCGGGTAATAACAGTAAACAAATTCAAACACGCTTGGGAGTCCTGCTGCAGCACCGACGGCGCCGGTGGATTATTTCTCTCCTGTGATCAGATTACTTTCCTAGATGAGTGATTTATAAAAATTCAATTCACAAACTCTATTGCTCTTATATTTGCTATTCGTTTATTTGAGTTCGGTGCCTACCTTACTTCGGGCGCTTTGTTTTGGCTGGCCGGTATTGGCCTTTTCCTTCTGTGGATAGTCGAGCCAGCAGGGTAACGCATCCACCAACATAATGGGCCCTAGCCCAAATAGTACCAGTGACACTGCATCCCGAAAATGGATAATGCCAAACAGCCACAGCGTGCCGGTGCATAGTCATAGTCTTCAAAAAAGGGGATTTTTTTTTTCAACAAATGTGAGTCTACCGCTTCTGATAAATGTATGATCCTATATAATATACTCATTCACCCTGCGTCTCCTAGTGTGTTCCGTGCAGTATTTACGTCCTGTGCGCTTCACCCTTTTGGGAATAATTCTGAGTAAGCACACCCTCGATGTTTTCTGTATTCGCTATCATTGGTTAGATCATGCATCACGTGAGTTTGTTGTAGCCTGCCAAAACGGCTTCTAATGTCCCAAAAAAAATAGCGGATGGCCAGCCCTCACACATGCACCCCCGCCCAGCCGCGGCAACCCCTCCGATAGCGATGCGTATCTAGGGCGAATTTAGGGCAGTCGCCGGATGTTAATAATTAGATTGCATTAAGGTAATGTAGACTAGGCTATTTACCTTACCGGAATAACGCGTAATATGCAGATCATTAGCGTAAGTTATTCCGAAGTAAGGCTGGTATTAATTCTCGACGCAGTTTTGAATCACAGGAGCAGTGGAATAGTCTGCTAAAGGATCTTCGATACGTCTTTTTGCGTTATAAAACTAAATTTTTGTACCACTCGCCAAAAGGTTGGGTAGCACATGCTGACTAACCAGACTTGTCTGTGGGAAAGGAACTTCCGGCGTGACTAGCGAGATTTGGATGCATTTCTGTATATAATAAATTAGATAGATAAGATAATATTACAATTATATTGCCGATGAGTCGTCAAGGTCGAGCAGCAATTTGAGGTTCTCCAGGTTCTCTGACTTGCGTTCCTCGCTGCTCGTCACGAGGTCCGACAGCGCGTGCTTGTGCTCCTGAATTTTGAGCATGCGCTCCTCAATTGAGCCCTCTATGATGAATCTCGTGATCTGTACTTCGTCCCGTTGGCCCATACGATGGATACGGTCCATAGCCTGTGACTCTGTTGCATAGTTCCACCAGGGGTCCATGAGATAGGCATGCTTAGCAGCCACGAGGTTCAAGCCGGTCCCGCCGGCGAGTTGGCTAAGAATGAGGACAGCATTTTTGTGCGGACTCGTTAAAAACCCATCAATTGCACTGCTGCGCTGGTTTTTCGACATTCCACCGTCAAATCTGAACACGGGGAACCCAGCCTCATGAAGGTTCATCTCAATGAGGTCCATAAAGGATGTGAAGTAGGAGAAGACAACAGCTTTGCCGGCATGCTGGTTCTTTGTGAGCGCTGCAATCAGCGCGCGTACTTTACTGCTCTGCATCTTTTGGTTTAGTGGCTGAAGCCGGCGTGCATTCTTGTTCACAGTGAACAACCGCGCCGCATCCACGGGACTTCGGCAGATATGGCACACTGTTGCGTCGCCACGCCGCTTTAGATAGTCAAGGTGTGTGAACATGCAGTCCCGGCACGCCGAATGCAGGCACTCGGTGAGCACAGGCTCTTCCTGAAGATCGCTGCAGATCGGGCACTCCTCTTTCTCGAGCGGGTGGTCTAGCAAACCCTTAAGCGTTTCGGCAGTGTATTCTATGGAAGGCATTGAGGCGGATGCGGATGAGAATTTGTCGATGAGCAAATTCATGTCGGCTGTGAGGTCGATTTTCAAATCGTCGTCCGTACGCCGCCGTTTTGACGGGGGTTGCGACAATAGGCTCTCTCCATCATTGGTGCCATCACCGCTGTCGTCCTCATTAGATAGCAAGAGTAGCGGGTGACAGCAGACCTGACGGAGCCGCGTGAGTAGTTTTAGAATTGCAACATACTTGGTAGTGGCCGTTCCGTCGAGCACCTTAGCCTGGACGGATGCCCGCACGCGGGCAAATAGATGCGAATACAGAGTCCGCTCTTCATTTGTGAATGGAATGCGTTTTATTTCCACCGTCTTTTTCGGCAAAAGCACGAGTGCCTGGCCCGTATCTGGGTCCTTCATCGCCTTTGTCCGACGTAGACAAATCGGCGCCACAATAGCCTGCACGGTTTTCATCGCCGTTTCTCTAGTCTCTGGCTTCTGAAACTTCTCGGTAATGAACGACTTCCAGAACCGGAAGTTGTCCCAGGGCTCCACGCCAATGAACCTTACTAGGCTGTACAAATCTTCGAGCCGGTTAACAACAGGGGTTCCGGTAAGCACCCACCGGCGCTGACCGCGGAGATCAAAGCAAGCACGCGCCGCCAACGTTGTGCGGTTCTTGATATTCTGAGCCTCATCCAGAATAATGCGGTCAAAATTCGTCGAGAATAAGTGACCCCGTTTATCGTGCTCAAACTTGACAGTGCCATACGTTGTAACCACAACTTTGCGCTCGTGGCGCCGACTTAGTAAAAATTCGCGCAGCAAATTTCTTGAGGGGTTCGTATTAGACCCGTAATAAATAAAGCACCCGCATTTGTCCGCACTGACAGTGGCCTTCTGAATTTCCGACTCCCACTGCGACAGCAGGGACATTGGCGCCACAATGAGTGTTGAGTGCTCCTTGGACTCGTTGACTCCAGAGTGTACGAGTGCGAGGGCCGAAATAGTTTTGCCAAGACCCATATCGTCGGCGAGGATCCCTCCACGGCTTTTGAGCGCGAGGGTCGGTCGCGACAGACTGAGTTCACCGCTATTCAAATTCGCCCAAAATTGGTCGCCCTGCGGCCATTTGAACTCGGTCCACAGCGGATGCGTCTCACTCTTTGCTTCGTCAACAGTGCCCATCTCGCGTTCGCGCGCGAGCATCCAGGCAAGTCCTCGCTTTTGGTAGGGAAATAAACGGAGTTTAAACGTCGGTCCCGGCTCAGCCGTCTCGCCCTCTAATTTAGAGCGCGCCGACTCCGCGTTGTCGTAAAACATATTGAGTTGGTCTGAATTGAGTTCTCCTCCTTCGTCGTCCTGTGTTCCGTCGATAACTGGCTCTTGCTGCTGCTGCTGCTGTACAGGCGTGTCGCTGACCAATTCCAGCCTTCGGAACAGCTCGACAAGCGCCTGCTGTCGCTGCCGCACTAGCCGTTCCTCCTTAGTTTCCTTGGTTTCGTCAATAATGGTCTTTTTCTTGTTGAGATCCATTCCAAACGAGCTGATTTTCGAGAATGCAGACTGTTTGAGGTAACAATCGACCATGACGATGACTGTGGACCCAATGCGGACACGAGCGTCCGCATATATAACCGTTGCCTCGAAAGTGCATACGTTCGCGTCTAGGAGTACGGCCATGAAGCGGGCTTCCTCTTCGCTTGCTCGCGCGAATCCCAGGCCCTGGGCATTATAGAAGCGGACATTGTAATCGTCCTTGGTTTTGAAGAATGCCTGTCTCCCTGGGCGATCTATGCGCAGTCGTTCGCCGTACTTGACTACTGATGTTCCTGGTCTTGTGCACCACGCAGAGGCTTGCAAGCTGCCTATATAGCGCTGCCCATCTTGCCACGGGCTTACCGCCTCTGTCGGGTCTGTCTCTTCCTTTACGTCGGCAATTGATCCCGTATTTGTTTCAGCAGAAGCTGAGACTGGTTCCGTGGCGGCATTTACGGCGGGCCCTGGATCTGTGGCGGTTGTAGCCCTGGCCTCAGGCAGCTTGTGCTCAGGCTCCATGCCGTTAGCAGGCTCCGTGAACGGCCCATCTTCACTAACGAAAAGCTCCTCCTCTTCCTGGGCCTGATCAAGGAAATTGGTCACGGCAGCTTCGAAATTGTTTTCGGCAATGGGCGCCAGGCTCTCGAACTGGTCCTCGGACAGGGGCCCAACAATCTCCTCGAGCCGACTACGGAGATCACGTTTCCGGACACGGTCGGCGTAATTCGCAAAGAATTCCGGCGTCTGGGCAGTTGCCGGAGGAAATGCGCTCAATGGGTCATCCATTTAGCTGCCTCGACGCGTCGGAGGCGTTTTAGGGCAGGGAAATATATATATTAGCTATAATGATAATTGACAGTGAAATATGCCTAAGCAGGGAACATCTTTGGCTGGGCGGCAGACGACCCCACGCCGGCCGGGTGGGACCACGGGGCCTGCTGGATGTCTGGGACCTAGGGCTGTTACATAATAATTTATTTGGGACACCCGACCCTGCTCCTTATGGCGGGCAGGGGCTGGCCTACTGTTCGAGAGGAAAAAAGCTGTGACCCCGTGACCGGCCAGCTGGGACCGACTCACCGGCGGCGGTCCCTCTGCCCCCCTGCTCAACAAAGTAGAAAGTGGGTTACGAATTTCATCAGTTAACGTAAATCAACCATGGCTATTGGTAAGAATAAGCGTTTGAGCAAGGGCAAGAAGGGCACCAAGAAGAAGACGGTGGACCCGTTCACCCGTAAGGAGTGGTACTCGATCCGCGCTCCCGCTCCCTTCGACGTCCGTGACGTTGGCAAGACTCTTGTGAACCGCTCGACCGGTTTGAAGAACGCTGCTGACGAGCTCAAGGGCCGTGTGCTCGACGTCTCCCTTGCTGACCTTAAGAACAGCGAGGACTACGCCCCCCGCCGCATCAGCCTCCGCATCGACGAGGTCCAGGGCTCGAACGTCCTCACCAACTTCCACGGTTTGGACTTCGCGAGCGACAAGCTGCGCTCGTTCGTCCGCAAGTGGCAGACTCTCATCGAGTGCAACGTGACTGTGAAGACCCAGGACGACTACCTGATCCGCGTCTTCGCCATCGCGTTCACCAAGCGCACCCCTAGCCAGCTCAAGAAGACCACCTACGCCCAGTCTTCGCAGATCCGCCAGATCCGCAAGAAGATGGCTGAGATCATGACCCGCGAGGCCTCGCAGAGCACCCTCAACCAGCTCGTTGCCAAGCTCGTGCCGGACGTGATCTCGGACGAGATTCTCAAGTCCACCAAGGCCATCTTCCCGCTGCAGAACGTGAACGTCCGCAAGGTCAAGCTGCTCAAGCAGCCCAAGTTCGACCTCGGCGGTCTCCTCGCCCTCCACGGTGAGGCGTCTGTTGACGACACTGGCCGCAAGGTCGCTGGCGAGTTCAAGGAGCGCGTCCTTGAGTCCGTTTAAATATTATATTAAGATAATCTATCATCGAACGAAGACTCTCGTAAGCCTCTCGTATAAAAAAAGCCCACGAAGGTTTGCTGAAAATTAATTTGGATTATTATAGCTTTGTAGACAGCAGGAATTTTTTTTTTCAGACAGCCGGAAGGTGCTCAGCCAGCTCCTGAGGCCCCGGACCGACGCGCGTGCTGATGACGCGCTCAATGCCGGTTTTGAGCGTCTGGGCCCACTTAGAGTCGTCAACGTTGGCGGCGGCGGCCTGGGCGGTTCCCGGGAAGCCCTTGACGCCGGTGAGGACGCTGAGGCCCGCGAGCACGGGGGCCTCGTTCTCCTCGAGGTAGTAAATGACGCAGTTCGGACCAGCATCAAACGTGTAGGCGGCAATTGGGCGGCCCGCGCGCTCGTTGATCTGCTCAACCGTGCGAATGGCGGCGCGGCTCACGTCGTTCATGTAGAAAATAGGCGGCGAGCTGTCGAGACACACGGCGTGGAACTGGTTAGAGTCGCGCATCGTGAGGTCGGCGAACGTCGCGAAATCGCGCGCGCGGATGCTCTCGGCCATTTCGTCGAAGCGGCGCGGCACAACATTGCGCACGCGCTCCTGGAATAGCGAGGATGTGTGCACGGTCACCTGCATGCCGGCCGTTGACGATACGTCCTTCTTTTCAGCACTAACGACGAGGATGAGCGCGCGCATTTCGGGCCAGTGCTGGACCGGCGCGATCTCAACCGCGCGCGAGTCGCTCCCGTCAGCGCGCGCGCCCATTTCCCACGCAACGTACCCGCCGAACATCGAGCGGCACGCGGAGCCGGAGCCCTGGCGCGCCAGCACGCTCAGCTCGCTCGGTGACTGCGGCAGCGCGTACAGAAGCGCCACCGCCTTCACGAGCGCGGCAAAGCCGGCCGCGCTCGACGCGAGCCCGGCCGCCGTCGGGAAGTTGTTGTTGCTGACGATCTGCAACGGCAGGTCCGCCAGCGGTGCGGCCGAGGCGTCCGCGCGCTCGACCTCGGCGCGCGCCGCTCGCAGTGCCGCAAGCACCTGCTGCGTGCGCTTGCCAATGGCCTCGGCCTTGCCGTTCAGAAACAAGGCGTCGGCGCCAAACTCGGCCCCGGCGCGCGCCGTCGTCGTCGCGCGCAGGTCGTCCTGCGCAAGCGTCACGCTCATCGACGAGTTCGTCGGCAGGTTCAGCGCAGTATCGCGCTTGCCCCAGTACTTCAAGGTCGCGATGTTCACGGGCGCAGAGGCAGTCGCGACAGACATGAGTGAGATAGGGCGGGGGACGACGAACACAATAGATATTTATTTGTAGGACGCGGTTTATTTAGGACGCGGTTTACCAACCCGGCCGATTGAAGAAACAAGTCAGTATAATCAGAAATAAGTAAGGATTTAAGAACTCCTCCATAGACGGCGAATTTCGCCGACCATCGTGAGTGTATTCAACCAAAGCGGAGAGACCTACCCTAGCATGATCCGCACGCTCTGGCCCGGCCCGCGAGTGTTTCTGCGTCTGTACTCTAGCGGTCCTGGCGTTCCCAAGGGAACTGCCGGCATGGCTCCTGGTGTTGCTCCTGGCGTTTCTCCCAGTGCGGCACCCAGTGCGGCACCCAGTGTGGTTCCTGGCGCGGCCGTTTACGGTATCGGTCCCGGTGGCCCTGGCGGCCCCGACGGTAAGCCGCCGCGGCCAACACTGGCCGAGCGGTTTGTGAATGCGCTGCCGAAATCGGCTCAGCCGTACGCGCGGCTGAGCCGTATGGATAAGCCCATTGGGACGTGGCTGCTGTATGCGCCGTGCACCTGGTCGCTCACGATGGGCAGCGTGATGGCGGCGGTACCTCCGGCCACGCTGGGGTACTATCTCGGAGTCTACCTTTTGGGCGCGTGGCTGACTCGCGGTGCCGGGTGCACGATCAATGATATCTGGGACCGGGACCTAGACCGCGGCGTCGCGCGCACGACGACCAGGCCGCTCGCGGCCGGCGATGTGACGACGCGGCAGGCTGTGGCCTGGCTCGGCGTGCAGGGTGTGGCCAGCCTCGGCGTGCTGGCGTCACTGCCGCGCGAGTGCTGGGCCGTTGGCGCGCTCTCGATCGCGCCCGTGCTCGTGTACCCTTTGTTCAAGCGGTTCACGTACTACCCGCAGATCTGGCTCTCGATCTGGTTCTCGTGGGGCACCGTCATGGGCTTCCCCGCACTGGGTCTGTCGCTCACGAACCCAACGGTGTTGGCGACGGCCACGTCGCTGCTGACGTCGGCGTTTTCGTGGAGCATGATCTACGACACGATCTACGGGCACCAGGATAAGAAGGACGACATCCGCGTTGGTGTGAAGTCCACGGCGCTCAAATGGGGCGCGCGCACAAAGAAAATCGCATACCGGTTCTGGGGCCTGCAGTCGTTGTCGCTGATCGCCGCGGGCTCGTTCGCCGGCATGGGCCCGGGCTTCCTCACGGGCGCCATCGTCGCCATGGGCAACCTACTGCGCATGATCGTCCGCGTCGACCTCAACAACCCGGCCTCCTGCGGCCAGTTTTTCAAAAAGAATCTCAAGAACGGCGTCTTTATTTGGGCCGGCGCGCTCCTCGACTACTACATGATGCTCAGCTTCTTTTTCTACCAGGTTTAAATCTGTACATACCAACCTAAATTATTAGTCCATAAGGTCGGCGAACGGCGACGGCTTCGGCGTGGCAGCCTTGGCCTTCTTCGCCTTGTCCTTCTTGGCCTTCTTATTGGGCGGCTGCTGCCGGGCCAGCTCGGCCAGCTCGGCCTCGACCTCCTCGAGCTCGTTGGCGGTCCACACCTTGAGGAGCGACATGCTGCCGGAAACCAGCCGGTACTCGTAGTCGTAGTCGAGGTAGCTGACGTCGTCTCGCGCGCTGTGCGGAGCGCGGTGCAGCACCTTCCCCGCGTTCACATCGATCTCGTACACGATGCCCTCGGACGTGCCCGCGAGCGCGCGGTCGTCGAGCTCGCCCGCAAGAATTGCGTCGACGCTGCCGTCCGCGGTGAGGCGCACGCGCCGCTGCTGGTCACCGAGCCCGCGGTTGTTCCAGACGGTGACAACGCCCTCGCTCATGCCCCAGGCGCTGCGGCCCTCGCTCGGCACGCAGCCACACAGGATCTCGTCCTCCTGGTCCTCGCTGAAACTCACTGGCTCGTCCTTGCGCACGTCGATCCGCACAAGCCGCATGTCCGCGGCCACGGCGAAGTTGTGCCGGTTAACGGGCAGCGCGCACACCGCGGTCACGGCATCAGTGTCGGCAAGGTCGTACCGCCTATGCAGCTTGAGATCAGCGAGCTTCAATGCGTGCACGTTGCCGTCGTCGTCGCCAACAACGACGTAATCCTCGTTCACGCACAGCGCCGCGCCGCCGGCAGCGACGCTCGCCTTCGCCGTGACCTTGCCGGTGCGTGCCGCAAATTTTTTCACAACGCCATCCGCGCCAACGCTCACAATGTGCTCGCCCGTTTGCGTATACGCCAGCGCGCGGCAGCTGCCCTTGTGCCGCTTGGTCGACCACACCTCGGTGGGCGCTCCCGCGGCGTACTCGTAGTAGGTAACGCGGCCCGTTGCGAGCCCGACCACGAATTCGGGCTTCTCCGGGTGGAAGTTCACGCTGAACAATGGGTCGTCGTCGTCGAAGTCCACGGTGAAAAGAGGCATAACTACACAACAAAAGAAAAAAAATTAAATTTCAGGAATATCTTCTACCCTGGCTTGCCCAACCCTAGCACTGATAAATGACCGACGTGGTTGCGGCGAAGATTGCACAGGTGCTGGCCGGCCGCGAGGCGGAGGACTCGTTCTTTATTTTCAATCCGCGCGCACTGCGTGAGCAGTACGACCTTTGGAAGACGCATCTGCCCGAGGTGACGCCGCATTACGCCGTGAAGTGCAACAATCACGGCGAGATCCTTGCCCGGCTCGTTCAGTGGGGCGCGCACTTCGATTGCGCGTCCGCGAACGAGATCCAGCTCGTTGAGGCTGCCGGGGGCACGCCGGACAGGATTGTGTACGCGAATCCGGTGAAGGCGCCGACCCAGCTGCGGTACGCCGCCGCGCAAGGTGTGCGCCGCATGACCTTCGACAACCTCGCCGAGCTTGACAAAATTAAGGCCATTGCGCCCGACAGCGAGGTGCTGCTGCGGATCCAGACCGATGACAGTGCGGCGATCTGCTCGCTGAGCTGCAAGTTCGGCGCGTCGCTCCTGCAGACCGAGGACCTGCTCCGGCGCGCCCAGGAGCTCGGGCTCAAGGTCGTGGGCGTCGCGTACCATGTGGGATCTGGCGGCGGCACCGGCCCGCAGGCCCACCACGACGCGCTGCGCGACGCGCGCCAGGTGTTCACAACCGCGCAAAAGTTCGGGCACACGCTCAGCGTGCTCGACGTTGGCGGCGGCTTCGAGGCAAGCGCGGCAGAGTTTGTGCCCGTTGCTGCCGAGATCCGCCGCTCGCTCGCGGCACTGGACTTCCCAGCTGGCACAAGCGTCATGGGCGAGCCGGGCCGGTTCTTCGCCGCTACATGCATGACGCTCGTCGCGAACGTCACGGGCGTGCGCGCCGCGCCGACGCCGGCCGAGGCTGACATGGCGTACCTCAGCGATGGCGTTTACGGGAACCTGAACTGCATCATCTACGACCACCAGCACCCGAAGGCGTTTCTCGTTGGCGAGCCAGCCGTCGAGCCAGCCGTCGAGCCTAATGACGGGCCCAATGACCACCCTAATGACGGCCCTGCTGATGGACTGGCGCGCGCGTCGTTGTGGGGCCCGACCTGCGACGGCCTCGACACTATTGATTCTGGAGCGCGGTTCCCAAGACGGCTCCGCCCGGGCGACTGGCTCTACTTCCCGAACACGGGCGCTTACACGCAAGTCGGCGAGTCCGCGTTTAACGGCTTCAACACCAACACCCAGATATACACCGCATAAAATAGATTTTATACGTAGCTAATTTCGAGCGAGCTGAGCGCCTGCACGAGCTTCTCTGCGCGCGCCGCGTCCGGCTCGGTCAAAGTATATTCCTTGTGCGCGCCGCGCAGCTTGAACTTCGTCGAGCCATCCGCGTTCCGCTTGACAACCGCTTTCACAACATCCTTGCGCTTCGCGAGCTCGAGGAGCGCGCGGTAGTCCTGCAGTTGCTGAGCCATTGTGGATCGTGGAGATTAATTGGCGGTTTGTAAGGCTAGGGCCTCCTCTACCCGTACATAATATGTATTAGCGTAAAAGAGTATTAGCGTAAGAGTGTATCAGCGATCCGCATTCGCTGCCAACAGATTTTTCAGCGCGGCTATCAAATTGCTCAATCCGCTGAGCGTATCCTTATCTGGACAATTTGCCTGCGTTGCGTGCGCGAAGTCGATTAGCCGCACGTCGAGGATGCGCGGCTCAAAGCTCTCGTCCTCGCTCGAGTTAATCTCTTCCGGAACATCGTCTTCGGCCATTAGTTTATCAGTGGTTTCGACAAGCGTCTTTAGATCGCCCTCGTACAGGAGCAGCACGCTCGCCGAGTGCATTTCGAGGCGCTGCTCGGAAAGCGCCGCGTGCAGATCCTCGAGGCGGGCGATGATCCCGGCCAGACACGCGTCCCGCACGTACTCATTCGCGATCTGCGGCCAGAACACGGCGAGGTGCTCCTCAATTGTCTCGGCCGTGGCCGCGCGGCCGAACTGTTTGCCGATATTCTCGCGCTCGCCGGCATTATTAATGAAGCTGAGGCCCGCGATCCGGTAACCGAGCGCGCCTGATGTCGTTGCTGCTGCTACATTCTGCAGCCGCTCCCGCTTTGCAGGCGGCGTGGCTGCGTCCCACAGCTGGCGGCCGAGTTTGACGTCCATTACTGAGGGGCTGTGGAACCCCGCACAGAGATCCTCGAGCACAAGCAGCGGCTGTGCTCGAGGATCTGCTGTCTGGGCAGGCAAGTTATTTGACGAGGACAACGGTTCAGGACCAGCGCTAGTGCCGGGCGCGGCGGGGGGCCGGCCCTCCACAAGCGTGCCCATGAACTGGGGCACGAATTCGTTCAGGCTTGTCGGGTGCGTCGTCAGCCACTGGTAGAAATCTATTTCCTGCCGGCTGCTCGGCTTGATAAACAGGCCCTCTCCCTGCTGCGCGCCGTCGTGGCCGGCCGCCGTCAGCGCGGGCTGCATTGGGTAAGGTCGTCCCCCACAGAAAGACATCCCCCACAGCACCAATCGGGCGGTGGCCGATGGTCATCACCGGACTAGTCTTATCTTTTTGCAATTAGCTGAATGTAAAATAAATATTCTAAACAAAAAATCCCAGCCGACGGCCGCCGACGGCAGGATTTAGTGAGGCAGGTGGCAGGCCTCGTTCACGGCATGGCCGAAGATCTCGACCATCGCCTTATAGTGGAAATAGACCCCGCCGACGACGAAGGCGTGCCAGATCTGGTGCGACGCGCCGCACAGATCGAAGCCATCAAAGAACTTTTCCGGGAACAGCGTTGCGTAGAACAGGATACCCGTGCCGTAGCACAAAAGACTCTTGATCACCGGCACGTAGTACGCGAACGTCTCGGCCACGCCGCGGTGGATGCAGGCGTGCAGACCGGCCACGCCGCCGAAGATGGCGAAGCAGCTGAAGAACAAAGCGCGAAGCGCGCGGGCGCCCGTTTTGTCGAACATCGGGTGCCAGTTCATAAAGATGCCGAACGCGCCGCATGCGAGGGTCAGCGTCACGTAGAAGAGCTGGGCAACGGGGTGGCAGTTGAGCACGCTGTACTCCGTGGTGAGGATCGACGCGCAGATGCACACGCTGATGCCCGTGTAGTCGATGCACGCCATGCGGCGCTTCGTCTTCAGATGGGTGATCGCGTTGAACGAGTGCCACAAAATCGAGCAGAAAAGGCACTTCATGGCCGCGACCATAAATATGACCATGGGAACGCGGTCCATCCACGTGCCGACCTGCCACGCCGTCGTACTCGGCAGATCAACGAACGACAGGTACAGAAACAGGGCGATACCGAGCAGGTGCGACCAGATGTTCAAGGTCTCGTTGTGCCAGCTCAGGATCGAGCGCACGCACCCGTGCTTGTGGGGGATGAACCGGTACCCGTGGCGGACATACGGGTTCTCCTGCCACGGCTCGGGCAGCTCGTCGTAGTCGAGCAGCCGCCCGTACGACTTGCCGAGCGCGGTCTGCACAGCCCCGGCCAGCCGAGACTCCTCCAAAGCAGACTCGAGGTACGCCACGAGCTGCGACATCTTCTCGACAAGGTTGCCACCAGTGATGTCTCGGCCGAAACTGACCTGATCTAGGTACTTCGTGATGGCCTCGGCGCGCGCAATGTGCCCGCTGCGGACCCGGTCGTGCACGCCGCGCGCGTAAACAACGAAGTTCTGGAACTGCTTGTCGCAGAAGTCGTAGCCAGACTGCTCCCACGACTGCAAAAGCCGATCCATAGCCTCGATCTTCTCGACCAGCGGGTCCGCAGCCTCGCTCTTGTCCGAGCGCAGCCGCCGCTTCAGCGGGCCCGTGGCACATGCAAAGTCACCCGTGGTGCACGGTTTCGCAGCGACCCGGCTCATTATTATCACAGGAAAAAGAGTGTGGACAGCCGGCGTACCCCGCGCTTCTATTTCTTATACAGGGTTGGCCCAGGCTAACCCAAACATCGACAGGCCCCCGAGATGTTTTTTTCGTCAGGCTAGGGGTCCAAAGAACCGATGATAACATCTATGCGCCAGCCCTGACCGTGATTCCCCGAAGAAGCGCAAATATCCGCAAATAACTGATATCAATTTTCTGGCCGCAACATTGGCGCCGGGGCGACACAGGGCGTGCCCAACACAGACAGAATTTTTTTTTTTCCTGTGGGCGGCAAGGGCATATGCATCTCTGTGCTTATCTTGTTTGATCGGCACGTGGCTGAGGCGGCGGAGCAGGTGCACCGATCCAATTAGAGGCGGCGAGGTACGTGGTGACGTGGGGATCGCCGAATCAGGAGGGATGTTCACAACACGAATAAGTCACAGCACGAATAAGGCGCGTGTGAAGGCTGCTGTGCACCCGGCGGGCAAGCGCTTGCCGAGGGTGGATGTGGACGCGCCGGCGAGCGCCCCCTCACCCCAACACAAGGCCATGCTTCTCAATTAGCCAGCTGCCCGCCTCTTTCCCCCAAAGGCAGCTACTCCTCGACGCGTAGCTCCTCTCCTTTCGGCTGCGCCTCTCGTCCCTCGATTTTCCAGGTGCTGCTACCCTTGGCGTTATTTTTCGCTATTAGGGTCGACCCGACAAAAATCTGCAGGATGGCGACGAACCCGATGTTCACGCTGTTTGACGCGACCGCGCGCGAGAGCGAGAAGTTCTGCCGCGCGTTCTTCCAGGAAATCGACGCGCGGCGCGCGCCGCCGTCGATCTCGGAGGGCACGACCATCGTGTGGAACGGCACGCCGCTGGCCGGCGCGCAGACGTTCCAGGAGATGGTCACGCAGTCGCCGAACATGAGCCACGAGGTCACCTGTCTCGACGTGCACCCGTTTCCAAACGGGGACGCGCACGCGCTCAACATGATCGTCAGCACGTCGGGCAAAGTCAAGCTGGGCTTGACGGACAAGGAGAACAATTTCGCGTTCTCTGCGCAGCTCGTTGTGCGGCGGCCCCACGCACAGGCCCCACTGCTCCTCCAAACAATGTCGTACCGCCTCGTCCACCAGCCAACGACCACAACGATCCAATTCTGAGGGTGCGAGGCTTCTGCATTGTCCCAGGCGTTCGGCCTCTTGTAGCGTTCAAAAGCTATCTATATTTATTTATGTACTACTAATCCGATTCAATCCTATTCTCCTTCAATCCAAATCTGATACCAGTCCAATCTGATACCAATCCAATCTGATACTCCGATCTGATAGGGCGCGTACCCTTATGCACATCTCGACGGCCACGCCCGGGCGGCTGACCCCGACGGGCATTGCCTACGACGAGGCGCGGACTGCGCTGTGCTTCACGCGGTACCGCCGCGTGGAGCTGAGCTACAAAAGCATTTTGAGCGTTGAGCAGTTCCAGGTGGACCACTACCTCGTGAAATTTGTCAACCCGGGTCGCGTGCCGCACTTCGTGGACGAGATGCTGTTCCACATCCCGGACGCCACAACGAGCGCGCGGCAGTCAGACGACGTCGGCTTGCTCGAGGCCGGCGAGTCAGCCGGGGACAGCGGCAGTGCGAACGTCGAGGCGCTCATCTTCGCGCGCGCGTACGCGAACAAGCGCGATCCGCGCACGCGCAAGCCCGTGCTCGTGCTGATCAACCCAAAAAGCGGGCCGGGGCATGCTGAGCGGCTCTACCACGAGCGCAGCGCGCCCGTGTTCGCGGCAGCCGGCTTGAAAACCAACGTCGTCGTTACACAGACGAGCGGCGAGGCGACGCGGCTCGCCCAGTCCTTGTCAATGGAGGAGTACGACACGCTCGTGCTCGTGAGCGGCGATGGGCTGCCGCACGAGGTGCTGCAGGGTCTCGCGAACCGGGGAGATGAGTCGGCGCGGGCCCTCAAACACTTCGCCTTGTGCCAGCTCCCGGGCGGCAGCGGCAACGCCATGAGCCTGGCGCTCAACCAGGGCGAGAAGGAGTGGGCGCAGCTGACGCTGAGCGTGCTCAAGGGCCAGGCCGAGCCCCACGATATCATGGCCGTTTCGCAAGGTGACCAGACGTACTACTCGTTTTTGAGCCAGTCGTACGGCGTCGTGGCCGACTGCGACCTCGGCACCGAGCATCTGCGGTGGATGGGCGGCTCCAGGTTCATAGTCGGGCTCGTGTACAAGGTGCTTCGCGGCCAGTCGTACCCATGCGAGGTCGCGTACAAGGAAGGCAGCGTCACCGACACCACAATTGACACCACTAGGGACACCACGAGTGACACGACTAGGGACGCCACGAGTGACACGACGAGCGAGACCATGAGCGACACTTTTGGTGGTGGCGGACTGCGCCCGAAACTCAGTGTTAATGACCCGATCCCCAGTGACTGGACGCGCGAGACGCACATGAACCTGTCGATGTTCTACGTCGGCAAGATGGACTGGATGTCTGCCGATGCGCTCATGTTCCCGCGGGCAGACTCCCTTGACGGGTCAATGGATCTCATTATGTGGGACACGTCGTTCGGCTGGTTCCGATCGCTGAGCGCTTTTGCGTCCGTTGAAACCGGTAACCACATTGGCAAGATCCCGTCCTACAAAAAGATCCAGGCGTACCGGCTGACGCCGCTCGTGCCGGACCAGTACCTCAGCATCGACGGCGAGAGCTACCCGGTCAAGCCATTCCAGGTAACGGTGCTTCCGGCGGCAGCCAGCTTCATAAAGTTATGATATAATAATAGATTATGGTGCTTATTTCTCGGCCTCAGCAGCCTCACGAGCCTTCTTCTCGCGCTTGCCCAGGTGGCGTTTATCGGAGAAGGCCTTGCGCAAGGTGCGGAAAGCGTCTGTGGTCTCGACGTCGCCGACAGCCTTGGTAGCGGTGGCCGGGGCGGCGTTGGTGATGGGAAGAGCAGCGGCAACAGAGACCTGCTGGGCGGGCTCCTCCTTGCTGCCCTTGGGCAGAACAACGACGCGGCTGAGGTACTCCTTCAGGCGCTGGACGTTGATCTCGAAGCCCTCGACGCTGCGGTTGACACGGCGGTGGTCAACGGCAACACCAATGGTGCGGGCGTACTGCGGGGTGACGCCGGCAGCCTTGACCTCCTCGAGGGTGAAGCCACGGCCAGCGCGGACCTTGAAGTTGTAGCGCTGGGTGGGGGCGCGCACAACTGGTCTCAACTTGTCGAGCGGGGCCGGGGCGACCTGAGCGGCCTTGGCGGCGCGAGCAGTCCGCCGGCTCTTCTTCTTGCCGGCCTGGTCAAGGTGCACGCGCACGCGCTGCTGCCAGTCCTTACGGAAGTGGTTCTTCTGGATCGGGTTGTTCTTACTGATCGCCATCCTGTGCTCAAAAAGTTAAACCGAGATGTGGATCTTTCACCACCCTACTGAGCCTGGGTTAGGATGATTTTTCGTTCACCACTTACTCCCAATGGGTTCATGAGTTGTCCGGTGCCCAATAATATCGATTAGAGGGAAGGCCACCCTGAGCCCTTATTAGGTAAGAAAACTTTCTCGCCTGCCCTGCCGCGACCACCCTGGCCCGCCATAACCAGGTTCTCCCAGCCATAAGTTTCTCAGTATAGTCATCCTCCGCCATAGTTTGCCCAGCCATATAGTACACCTCCACCATAGCATCCTCAGCCATGGTGTCCCTCAGCCATAGTGTCCCTCTACCATAGCACCCCTCCGCCATAGCACCCCTCCGCCATAGCACCCCTCCGCCATAGTATACCCCCCGCCATAATTCTCCCAGCCATAATCCCACACTTGTCCGACCCTAGTAAGCCCAGCTCGTCGCCGGATTGTCAGTCACCATAGCCGCTGTTCTGCGCTGCTCATATGGAATCGCGCACCTGGAACAACGATGAATGGTCTGTGTTCACAGAGAAGGCGTCAATTGTCGACTCGCAGGCAATTGAGGCCCTCGAGGAGCAATTGAAAATCCCGATGCCGGAGATGGTGTTTGGCAAGAACCGGCTCGGCATCGTGCACGAACCGTCGCAATTGTCGATTGTGTTCGACCCGGTCGCCGCGCTGGACGAGGTGGACAAGACTTACAACGGCAAAACAAAAATCCTCCAGGTCGCCCACTCCGGCGCGTGGAAGGCCAGCAAAATCAGAAGCAAGCACGAGAACCCGGTCACGCTCGGAAATGTCGACTACGACGTGAACAAGGTCCACCACCCGTTCGACTGGACGTACACAAATGACTACAAGGGCACGCTCACGCCAAACGGCGCGCGGCCAAGCCTGAACCCGATTCCGTACGACGAGCTCAAGCGCCCAGACCCGATCCTGTTTTTCGACGAGGTGCCGCTTTACGAGGACGAATTGGGCGACTTCGGCCTCACGACGCACACTGTAAAGATCCGGGTCATGCCAAACAACTTGTTTGTGCTTGCGCGGCTATACGTGCGCGTGGACAACGTCGCGTTCCGGATCCGCGACACGCGCATCTATGTTGATTTCCGCACTAATAAGATCACGCGCGAGTACACCGAAAAGGAGGGCGCATACGACGAGGTCAAGAAGCGCGTCCCGATCTGGGCCGAGGACTTCACGCAGATGTTGCGCGACCCGGCCTGGGTCGACAGCGTGCTGCCGCCGCTTCTACAGGAAAACTGCGAGATCCCTCTCCAGGTAGATTAGATTATTTGAAGGCCAATTGACCCACCTGTAAACACTCTATAAATAATTTTCGAAACCTATACAGCCTCAATATCAGCAATTATTTTCGAGGCCAAACGCCCAGTCTCGCCGCCTTCCTTTGAAACAACGCCGAGCCCGCGCAGCATAGGCGCGCGGTACTCCTCGAACACCTCGCAGCGCGCCTCGACGTCGTCCGTGACACGCGTGTCGAACGGGTTGCCCACAAACGGGATCAAGAAGCGCTCGGTGTCCGGATGAAACAGCACGGACTCCTTGGACTCCTCGGGCTTAAATGCGAACGACAACAGGTTCTGCAGCGACTTGAGGTGCCCCGACCGCGCCTTGGGCGCGAGCTTGCCGAAAGACAGCGTTGTTGACACCGACCCGGACTGCGTATTTCCCACGAGGGGCCAGCCCATCAGCGGGAAATACAGCGCCAAAGTCTTGGTGAAGCCCTGGCGGACCAGCTCGCGCGGGCACTTCGTGATGAGCACGTCAAGGAATTGCGTGCTGTCAGCCCGGATCCCGGGCGTGATGTGGGTCATAGCCGCGTGGATGTGCACAATAAGTAGCAATGTGTGCGGTGCGAGCAGCGGCTGGGTCAGTTTGCGCAAGAAGTTGAGCATCGTCATGCGCACTTGGTGGTCCTCGTCTACCATAAGCGGCGCCACTGCGCGGAGAATCTCACCAGTTTCTTGCTCGTGCAGGTGCACAATGTCGCTGATGTTCGCCAATGCCTGCCGCCTAGCCGGTGCCTGGTGGTGCCTCGTCAGTGCTAGGTAGTTGGCAAGCCCGGGGCCCTTGTTCTGGGAGTGCATGACCAATGTCTTGGTCTGGAAAGACGTGTTTGTCGCATTGGCATTCTCGGCCTTTTTCTTGCCCACTTTGAGCTTCTGCTTCTCAAAGTCCTTCACTTTCTTATGCTTCGGCATTGATATTTCTTTTGGTAGAGAGGGTTAGGTGCAAAATACATATATATAGATAGATCTATATGTACACACATATACGTATTAGGAAAATGCGGTTTCATACGCGTCAATCATTATCAAGCACTGACCTTGTATAAGATCTAGATTAGAATGAAGGGTATATGAATCATTTAGCTTTTTTTTTCACAGTCCTAGTTAGTGCTGTCTCTGAGGTGATCGACAAGATAGACCACAAAGACCCAAACAAAGACGCAAACGAATTGTGAAGTAATGACTACGATGCACAAAGCACGGATCCAACTGTGTCTCGATCCCTGATACGAAATATTTTGAATCAAGACCACATTTCTGAGAGGCAAAATCTTCTGCAGAGACAGCAGACTTTACATATATATCTTCGCGATGAATATACATGGAATGGAATTACTTACTTATGAAATTACTTACTTACTTATGGAACTACTTACTTATCTATGAACGCGACTACCAGAGTCTCGTTTTTGCGATGATGCGCGGGATCAGTGAGCTTGCAAGCGGTGCGTTCTTGAGAAACGGGGTTTGAAGCAAAGATGCCGCACTTGCGCGCTGGGTGGCTTCAGGAACTAGTGCTAGTTTCAGAAACTCCTGGAACTCCTGACTAATACCTTTCGGTATGACTAGATTCTCAAAGTCATAGAGCACACGGTATATCTGATCACGAACATTCTTAGGTTGCCCACGAAAGGGCCGCTTGCCAGTGTGCCAGAATATGGCAGCAATGCCTAGCGCCCAAATGTCGCTCTGGGGTACGTTGCGGCCACGGAAGACTTCAGGTGCCATATACGGAGGAGTACCTCTAATAGTATCGCTCGGGCCGGCAAGACAGCTGGTAGAAATACCAAAGTCACAGATTTTGACGAATCCGCTGGTGGAAAGCAAGATATTCTCTGGCTTGATATCACAATGAATGAAACCGTTCGAGTGAATAAAGGCGATCCCATGAGTGACTTGGCGCGCCAGAGTAGCCAGAAGATGCTCATGCATGTTTGAGAGGCCTTGACCGGTTCCAAACCGTGACGCGTCACCAGCATTCATGAACTCCAAAGCCAAATAGATGTCGTCACGGTGGCACGATACTCCAAAAAGACTAACAATATTGCTGTGATGGAGGTCTTTCGTGACTGAGGCCTCACAGGCAATATAGTATTTGTCCTCTAGGGCCTTTCTCACTTCCTTTTCGGAATCATTCTTTGGAGACATCGCCATATGCTTCACAGCCCTGAGCTGCCCGTGGTAGTGACAAAGTCTGACATCTCCGAAACTGCCTTTGCCCAGATGCGTTCCCTTGCGGTAAGCCCATTCGAGAGGAAGCCAAGTCCGCAGATTCTTCTTGACAAACTGGTCGATTGCGTCCAGCCCCAGGTTAGAAGGATTGAGAAAAGATAAATTCCTTCCGTAGCCCGTCTTTGCCACACGCTTGGCTTCGTGTCTCGTGACACAAGGCAACTCTGCCGCAGGCTGACCATCAGGAGCATTCACCACCTCAATTCCCTGGTCAGGACCTTGGGCGGTGTGATTACGGTCGAGAGGCTGCTCGGTAACGACAGAACGTTGCTTAGCTCGAAGATTGTCATTTCCGTTGCAGCCCTGTGACTCCGAATCCATAGGAGTCCGGCAGAACGTCGAAGGCATCACTTCGCGAATTCTTGGCTCTTGGGGTGACAACGGAGTAACACAGCCTTGTCCCGAGAAGACATTCGGGAAAGTATGCGCTCTTGTCATCAAAGTGCTCTCTGGATACATGTTGATTGAGGAATTGTTATCGGTGACTCACTATTGGTGCTAGTCAATGTGTTTATATATTACATAGTTGTGAAGGCTTATTTGCTCGAATAGAGTTTACCAACGGTTGTGAAACCGCATATCAGATAGCTCCTGATCCCAATTTCAAACTTAATCTAGGATTTGGCAATGGGTGGCTGGCGCTAAGAATAAACAGATATATTGCAGAAGGCAAGGTCACATGATAGATACATAGCTACATTTCATATACAGTAGCATTTTAGCAATATGAATTAGTTAAGACCCCAAACTTCTCAATATAACTCCGCGCTCTCATTCCCAATGTTGTCCAAATCTCCAGGGACCAGTTGTATCTGTGTACGAGAGGCAGAGGGTATGGCGCGTAACGCGACATCGATTAACGCTTGTAGGTTGTCGTTGAATGCCTGGTGAGATTTGGTTGGAAGGCGAGACTTGATTGCTGTACATGATGTTCTAAGGGGCGAGCCAGTATTTAGATGTCTAGCTTGAATCATTGCTATCGACACACTACAAGAGTGTAGAATGATGAAATAAGACTAGGATGCACGGAGTACGACCAGCTATGTCACTGTGTCTCAACTCCAGAGAGACACAGATATTGTGAGGAAGTCTTTTCAATACGCTGGAGTATGTCATAAGAGGTAAATCGTTGAAGATATCGTACACATACTTCCATCACGATTAGATGTCAACAAACTACAGTTTCAATCCTTTTAGTTGCTCAGTTGAGAATGATAATCGTATACCAAGACTATGTTGGATTTACGCTAAATCTGTAAGCAAGTTCCATTCTACGTAATGTTCTTAAGAGTATTCTGCTCGGTTTGGTTGTTGTGGAGATGGTTTTGTTGATATAATTTTTTTTTTTATTTTTACTTGGTTTTTTTTTTTTTTTTTTTTTGTTATTTTTTTCACTCATCGACACTGACCTCTCCAAACTAG
>JAMSGL010000016.1:0-218601 GCA_030490775.1 Starmerella etchellsii
CGTCGGTCGGCGCCACGACCCGCGCCATGAACAGCCTTGCCGTGTCGAACGCGCAGGCCGCCGCCCAGGCCAACTTCCGCGGCCCGCCCCAGGGCAACCGCGGCCCGCGCACAATGACGATCGGCTCGGCAACCTTGCACAACCGCCGCGGCGGAAACCGCCAGCAAAACGACAAGACGCGCGCCCGCAAGCCGAGCGTCCCGATCGGCAACGACTGGACCCACATCCAAACAAACGGGTTCTCGGAGCTGCAGAAGCTCAGCTTTGCCGTTGAGGAGCCCGAGGTGGTTGGCGAGTACGGCTACGTGCCCGTTTACGACAAGAAGATGGACAAGCTGCTGGGCTCGCAGAAGCTGCGCCGCGTCGACGTCACGGACTACAACGTGAGCTCGAGCGAGGATCCCGTGCTCGAGCGCCTCGCCAAGCAAGAGAGCAGCGCGCGTTTGCGCGTTTTCGCAACCGACGCGATTGTGGCCCTGCTCATGTGCGCGCCGAAGTCGAACAACCCGTGGGACGTGATCGTCACGAAGCGCGGCAACGAGATCTTCTTCGACAAGCGCGACAACAGCGCGATTGATCTGCCGGCCGTCGACGAGAACGCGGCCTACCCGCCGGCCGACATTGCCGACACGAAGATCGACTCGGCCCCGGCCCTCGCGCTCGAGGCCAGCTACATCAACCTCAACTTCGAGGCGAACGTCGTGCTCCCGGAGAAGCACATCTCGTTCAGCGAGCCGAACCCGTTCAGCAACGGCCAGGAGCCCGCGTCGGCGCCGCTGCTGCCCAAGGGCTACGTCTACAAGCGGTTCAACCTCGAGTCGAACCCGGAGGCCGCCCCCGTTGACATGTACGTGCGCATGGAGATCGACGCTGCCGTCGAGCGCGACCGCAAGATGCTGAACGCGAACGTGTTCGCGCTCAACGAGTACGGCGGCTCCAAGCCGCTCGAGTGGAAGGACCGCTTCGTGTCCAGCAAGGGCGCCATCGTCACGGCCGAGATGAAGAACAACCTCAACAAGCTCTCGCAGTGGACCGCGCGGTCGCTGCTCGCCGGCGTGCCGGTCATGAAGATCGGGTTCGTGTCCCGCACGAACGCCAAGGACAACCAGTCGCACGAAATCGTCTACGTGCTCACCCAGAACCCGGTGCCGTTCGCCACCCAGCTCAACCTCAGCCTCAACAACGGCTGGGGCATCATCAAGTCGCTCGTCGACGTGTTCGCCGGCCTCGACGACGGCAAGTACGTGCTGCTCCGCGACCCCGTCGCGCCCTCGGTCGCCATCTACGGCGTGCCGAGCAACACGACTTTCGAGGAGAGCCAGTAAATAAGTTATTATTATAATATGATTATTTTCTATATTTTTTAGCGACTACGCAGCGGTTTTGTGGGCGTGTCGGGCGCGTTCCGCGTGCGCGGAGTCGCCGGCACCGGCGAGCGCCATTTAGAAATGAGCCGTGGGCTGATCGTCGTTAGCTTCGAGGGCGAGTCGAATATGCTCGTGTTGGCTGAGCCACCGCCCGAGCTCGACACGCGGTCCCGCCACGCGTTGAGCACCGAGAGTTGCAGCCGCCTAGAGGCCTGCGCGCGCATGTTCGCCGCCTGTGCGGACTGCGCGACTTGCGACGCGGACTGCCGCTGCCACCGGCGCGTTTGGGCGCGCATTACCAGCGCCAGCCGCGCTATATTGATATCTTCGTACGCCGTCTCGAGAAGCCTGACTTCGTCAGCGCGCGCAGCCCACACTTGCAAAAACATTTGCTGCAAATAGCGCCGGCGCAGCTTGTGCGCCAGCACCTCCATATCGCGGAGGCCGTGCAGCTGGCGAGTCCAGCTCGCCACTACACCCTGCTTCTCGCCCTGCGCCGTGGCCCAGCCCACATTCCGCCGCACAGCGGCCTGCTTCCTTGCCGCCTGCCGCCAGTGACCGACAATAGTCTGGGCCCCGCGGCGGTCAACGCGCGCCCCGCACTCAGCAAGCAAGCCGCCCAGCCGGTCAGTGCGGAGACGGTCACTTCGAGTGCTTAGGACCTGCCAGTACTTCATTTCCAAACGATGATCGTTCAGCTCCCGTGCACGGACACGGGCGCTGGCAAGCTCCTTGGCCCGACATACAACCATGTCCAGGGCTTTGCGCTCGAGAACCGTGGTGGCCAAACGGCCGTTAGCAAGTGACTGCACCATTCTCAGCCGGGCCTGCCACAGCTGGGTTACAAGTCGCGCTCCGTAGGTGTTTGCAGAGAGCGTTAGTGAGGCCGCGCGCTCTGCATGTTCCTGCACTCGCCGCACGCGCTGCTGCCACGTCTTAACGGCCACCCGGGTTTTCTCGCGGGCTAAATCACGACTGATCTTCTCGCGTTTGGCGGCCAGCCGCCATTGGTTTAAGATGTCGCGCTTCACCTGAGTATCAGTACGGCGCCGGCACTGGCTCACCCACGTTTTGTGACGCCAGTGGCCCACGTATCTCTTCAAGCTGAGCTCGCGCCCTCGATCCGTGCGTAGGTCTGCCAGTCGCTTTTCCCAGCAATGCAGAACGGCTTTCTGAGAATACTTAGCGCCTTTGGCCTTCTCTGTGTCGATTTCGGCCAGTTTCGCAAGCCATGATCCAAGATACTTCTTTTTGCAAAGCCGGACATAACTGCGGGCGGCTATGGCCTGATGGTAGCTGCTCCGGAGCTGATTAACCACAAACTTTTGCAAAATACGTGCACGCAGCTGCTCGGCCTGTTTTGTATGGGTATTACGACGCCGCCACACATCTAGAGCGGTTTGGAGGCATAGGCGCGTGCCTAAGTGCCGAGCAGTTTGTTCCAAACCGCTTACACGCTCTAACTCCTCCAGCCATTTATCCAAACACTGCCGAACGGCCCGAGTGTTTGCAGCCTCGGTACTTCCTTCTTTCCTAAGAGCGAGCAAACGTGTTTTCCGCCGCCATAACATCACGTACTTCGGAACGACAACAGCAACATCATAGCGGTGCAGAATCGCATTCGACACTGCAATGTCTTCCAATGCAATGCGCCAAAGCCGAATACTTGAGCTCAGCGCAAGCTTTTTCTGCAATTGTTCAGAAAGAAGCCTCTTCTCATGCCGCTGCTCGATCAAGTACTCCTCGTGCTCGCGCTGCCGCAGATCCCGTTCCAAAGAGTCGGCTGCCTGGCTCCACGGGGTTCGGCTTTTTGCAAACTCGGGCACGCGCCAACCGATCTGGACAAGTGCCTCTACCATCGCGCTTGAAAGCGTAAGATTAAGAGCGCGCGCGGCATTATGCATATCAACCGTGTTCAGCGTCGTGTCCTCGTCGATCTTCTCTTCAAGGTGGCGGTCGAAGTACCGGCACACGTCGTGGATCGCGAGCCAGTCTGTTTCCTCCAGCCTTCGACGGCGCTCAGACTCGGGTGCCTGTGCTTGCGGCTGCAGCGTGGTCCGTGAGGGGGGATTTCCGGTAAGCGGCCGCGGAAGGGGCAGCGAGGGAGGCCGCGCAAGGGGCAGCGAGGGGGGCCGCGAGAGGGGCCGCGACAAAGGCTGCGGCGGTGGTGTGGGCGCCAGGGCGTCGCTGGCCAATTTGGAAACGCGGCGGGGCGATGAAACCAACGAATCCGTGGACTGGGAGAGCGACGGAAGATCCGACTGCGGCGGGACGTCGTTTATGTCCAGTTTCGACAACGGCCAGCCGGTCATGAAGTCGCGCCGGCTTACGGAGTCATCTATGCTCGGGAAAAGACCGGCAGGACCCTCAGAAATGGGCGGAATTTCGGCAATCCATTTGAAGGCATCGTCGGGAGGCATTCCCCGTAGATCCCACGCTCGTCGACACCGGCGGCGGATATAAACTAACCTTTAGTACGAGCGCGTCGGCCGCGATTCAATTTATGGGTGTGGGCTAGGTCAACCGGTTCCCCCCAGAAAGGCAGACACCCAAGTCCAAGCTTATCCCGTGGTGCCACGCGTGGGGCCACGGCTGACAACTATCAACAAGCGGCAGCAGGACCACACACAATGGTGAATATACTGACCATTCTGCTAGGCGTCTGCAGCCTGGCTTTGGCCCAGGCTACCTCTTTCGAGAACCTCAATGTGCTGCAGACCGTCGACCTGGCAGGTGTTTTTCTGAAGCAGAGCTTCGACCTGACCGTGGTGAACACGGGCGACGAGTCCGCCGCGTCGTACTTGTTTGTGGTGCCCGACGCCAAGTCGCAGCACCTGGCCCAGATTAAAGCCCGCGACCAGCGTGGCAATGCTCTGGACGTTGTTCCCTTGGGCGCTGCGCCGATCCCGGGCTTCGCTGCCTACGATGTGGTGCTCGACGCACCGCTCCCGTCGCAGCGCGAGCTCGAGCTGTCTGTGGAGGTCACTTTCAGTGACTCCCCGCGCCCGTTCCCGGCCCAGGCGAAGCAGTCTGAAAGCCAGTTCCTGCTCTACGAGGGCACGCGGAACTACCTGTCTGTTTACCCAACACGCTTCCAGTCCACGCGGTTGAACCCGATAACGGACAAGATCGAGATTTTGGAGTCCGACGGCACCACCGAGCCCCAGGAGCTCGGCCCTTCCGGGTACGTCACGCTGGGCCCTTACGAATACGTCAACGAGGCCCTCGACCTGAGACTGCGGTACCAGAACCCGCTGCCGGTGCCCCGTGTGCAGAACCTCGACCGCACGGTGTGGGTCTCCCACTGGGGCAGCAGTGTTTCCTTTGACGAGAGCTACGATGTGCAGAACGTGGGCACGAAGGTGGAGTCGCCGTTCTCGCGCCTCGACTTCTCGCGCATGCGGGCCGGCTTCTCGCTCAACACGGCGGCCATCCGCGTTCTGCGCCTTGCGCTGCCCGAGTCGCACCGCGAAGAGTACTACGTCGACCTCGTCGGCAACGTGTCCACGAGTCTCGTGCACCCGGACGCCCTCGAGGTCGTGCCGCGGTACCCGATCATGGGCGGCTGGTTCTACAACTTCACGGTGGGCTGGGCCGCCGACCTTAAGAACTACGTGCGCGAGGTCTCTTCTGAAAACTACATTCTCGGCGTGCCGCTCATCGGCGGCCCGCAGAAGATCGGCTACGAAAAAGTGACAAACCGCATCGTGCTTCCCGAGGGCGCGTACGCCATTGACGTGCTCAGCGACGTCCCGTACGACGATGTCTCGGAGTCGGTCACCTACAGCTACCTCGACCTCTACGGCCGCCAAACCATCGAGGTCACTCACAGTAACTTGGTCAGCGACATGCTGGATGAGAAACTCTACGTGAGCTACCGCTACCCGCTGGTTCTTGCGTTGCGAAAACCGTTCTCGTACGCGGCGGCTGTGTTCGCCGTCTTCTTCACAGTGAAACTCTTCACCGCCTGAGGAAAAGAGTGTGTGTGACGCAAGACCAAAAAAAAAAAAGAAAATGAACCATATAAAACATTCTAGTGATATATATATTACACACCTTTCCATGACACTTTCTCCACGCATTCGAATTTTCGTTTGCAGTCGCGCAAAATGCCAACCATTTTCAAAGCAGTGATGCTTTCGAGGAAAATAGCCATGCTCTGTTTATCCCAATCCTTCACGTCGTCATCGCAAATCACGGGATTGACCATCGCTTTGAAAGCACAGTACAAGTCGTAAATGTTGATGTAGATGCTCGACTCGCGGGAGAGCTGGTACAGAATGCTCGTGGGAACCGACATGCGACTCGTTTCCTTCACCGACTGGGCATAAATCCGGGGATCAGTGAGGGCCTGCTCGACCAGCGGGCGGTAGTTTGGGTTGAATACAATATCCAGCACATTGCCGCCGACCTGGAGCTCTGGCACGAGCTCGCTCAGCTCCAACAGCGACATTTCTGGGATATTATTGAGGTCCTTCCCCTGGGTTGAAGGAAGTTTCGAGACAAGACCGCTGTACTCTTGTAGATCGGACACACTCGAAACACTGGCCAGCGGATTCCCAGCGAAATGCGCTATTATAGCATAGAGAAGATACTGGTGGACTTGAGGAACGTCGAAATCAAACACTTTCTCGAGCAGAGCAGGACTGAGCCGAAGCTGTAAACTTTGAACAGCTAAAGCCTGCCCGCAGGCTCCTAAATAGTCTGTCGTCAGGGGCAGACCCTGGATGACCTTCACCCGCATCGCAACTATGTTATCCTGAGACAAGTTCTCCTCGATCAAAGGGAGGGGCACTGATAAATTAAGAATCAGATGCAGATTCAGCTCCCCGTTCACAACGTAGGTGTACATGTGGGCAATGAGGTCGCGCAGAATACTCGGATCAAACCCATCAGTGTCTTCAACAACCACAAGCAACTTTTCTGTGGCCGGATCACGGCCCGTGGCCTGCAGCCAATCCATGAGAACATGGAAATCGTAAGTCAGTCGCCGGTCCAAAACGAGGTGCGAATCAGACTCGGTGAACCGGTTCACGATGAGCTTGGCAGTGGACTTGAAATTAGGACACTCCTTGGAGTGGATCGAGATGCACTGCCACGCAGGGTCGGCGATCTTTATATGCTCGACGTACGCCTTGGCGTCAGCTTTTATTAAAAAAACCGTCGAAAGCCGCGGTGTCTCGAGACTCGTGTTGATGAACGATGCCAGATCGTCGAGGGTGGCTCGAAGGTGCTCCGCCGTGAGCGTTTGTCGTACATTCACCAAAATTTCACGAGCCTCTAGGAATCGCGACAGCCTTTGTTGGGCAGCCTTTTGCGACTGATCGGCGTTTGCAATGGCCAGGCGATTGCTTATTTGGGCATCCCTGAGCGACACTCTCGGATTCCCGGGCTTGTACAAGAAACAGGTCTCCTGAGCATGCCTTACCATCGGGGGCCCCCGTGACAGATTTCAAAGACCGCCGCTAGTATCAAGCCTTACATCCCGCAGTTCCTAACCCTTGATATATTAGTTGCTGGGTGCTGTGATCACGTGTGCATGTCCGCCCCCACCATCTGTGCACTTCCTTCTACATCTCAACACGTACGTTAAGTCGGTATGGGAATTCCAAAGTTCTTCCGGTACATCGCTCAGCGATGGCCGCTGAGTTCCCAGAGCGTGAATGACAATGTCATTCCCGAGTTCGATAATCTTTACTTGGATATGAACAGCATCATCCACATGTGCACCCATGCCAACGCGGACAACGTCGGCCATCTTGACGACGACAAAGTCTACCGCCAGATTTCGAACTATATTGAGCACTTGTTCACGGTCATCAATCCTCAGAAGGTGTTCTTCATGGCTATTGACGGTGTGGCACCGCGTGCCAAGATGAACCAGCAGCGTTCCCGCCGTTTCCGCTCAGCGCTCGATGCGGAGAACCAGCGTCGCAAGGCGGCTCAGGAAGGAATCCCGTTGGATGAGGATCCTTTCGATTCGAGTTCTATCACGCCCGGCACTGAGTTCATGGCCAAAATCACGGTGCAGCTCAAATATTTCATTGCGCGCAAAATCACTGAGGACTCGCGCTGGCAGAACTGCCGCATCATTTTGAGCGGCCATGAAGTCCCCGGAGAGGGCGAGCACAAGATCATGCGATTCATCCGCCATGCGAAGTCCCAACCTGATTATGATCCGAACACGCGGCACTGCTTGTACGGACTCGATGCAGACCTCATTATGCTCGGTCTGAGCACACACGAACCCCACTTCTCGTTACTCCGTGAAGAGGTCACCTTTGGTCGCAAGGTCCAGTTCCAGAGCACGGAACTCAGTGAGCAAAAATTCATTTTGTTGCATCTTTCGTTAGTGCGCGACTACTTGGATCTCGAGCTTTCAGCTGGCGACTTCGAAGAGAAGCCAGACTTCGAGCGTCAGTTGGATGACTTTATTCTGATTATGTTCTTCATTGGTAATGACTTCCTTCCCGAGCTGCCGATGCTGCTTGTTAACGAAGGCGCAATTCCCGTGATCTTCGACACCTACAAGAAGTACCTGCGTCACTCCAACAATGCCTACCTCTCGAAAAATGGAAAGGTCGATTTCATTGCTCTGAAACACTGGATGGAGTTTATGAAGCAGTACCAAACAGACAAATTCGAGGAGCAAACTCACGTCTCGGGCTGGTACGCCAATGAGATGGAGAACTTGCAAAGTCCTAATGATGAAGAGGTTGTCCTCTCAATGAACCAAGCGGACATTTTCCAGGATATCAAGAGATTTATGCGTAAGACTCTGCAAAAGGAAAATGAAGAGGCTACTATGGAAGTTCCCATCGAGCAGAATTTCGTAAAACTTCTCGCAGATCAGACCGGCTTTTCATATGAAAACAATGTTCTAAAACTTGATAAGGGGAAGGTGCCTGTACCGGAGGCCCTGCGTGTTTTGCGCATTTACGACACTGCCCGTGTTCATAACCCGCAGAGAGCTGAGGAGTACGGTGAGAAACTCATTAATTGGAAGAATCGGTATTACAACCGTAAATTTGGCGACTCTTATGACTCCGAAGTCGTGAAGCATGCTGCTTACAAGGTCCTTGAAGGCCTTCAGTGGGTTCTCGATTACTATTACCGCGACACACCCTCGTGGTCTTGGTACTATGACAATCACTACGCGCCGATGATCACAGAGTTGATTTCCGCCATTGGTGACGGTTTCGAGCCCAAATTTGAGGTCGGAACGCCCTTCAAACCATTTGAGCAGTTGATGTCCGTTTTGCCGGATCGTAGTGTTAACTTGATTCCTCCGGCTTTGCGCCATCTAGTTCTGGATGATAACAGTCCTATCAAGGATTTCTATCCCCACTCGTTTGAATTGGACAAGAACGGCAAAAAGGCTGATTGGGAGGCTGTAGTCCTCATCCCCTTTATCGATGAGCAGAGGTTGCTCAAATACGTCAGACCCATTGAGGAAAATGGAGTCACAGAGGCTGAGAAGTTCCGTAATTCCCAAGGCGTGGAACTCGAGTTCTTCTATGATCCCAACGAGTATTATGAGTATAAATCTCCGCTAAGAACTTTCCCTGATATCGAGGGCTGCACCTCCGTCACGCGGCCCCTGGTGATGCCGAAGCATGAGTTCCGGTATGGCCGTCTTCCTGGAAGCTATTCCGGCAAGAGTGCACTTGCTGGGTTCCCTTCTCTTCACACGCTCGACTTCGATTGGGATCTCGAAAGTGGTCAAGGCGTTAAAGTTTTTGAAATGCCTAGTCGTGACGATTCGGTGATCATCAAGGTCAAGCCGGCGTCCCAGCGAATTAAGGCGAACCAAACCGTGTATGTGAACTGGCCCTTCCTGCATGAGGCGCGGGTTACCAAGGTCCGCGCTCCTGATGGCTCCCCTGTGTGGAGCAAAGTGATTCCGCGACTAGATGGTGACCTTAAACGCGTTGGTGTGCAGATGGGTAAGACCCAAGCGCTCATTGGCTGCCATCTTCTCCAGGGTCTTGTGCGAAACGAGCATGGCGCTTATGTGAAGGACTTTGACGGGCCCGAAATCTACATTCCGGCCCAGTTGGTTGTCACCGAAGTCGCCCACGAAGATCCTCGTTTCAAGGAGCGTGCAGCTGTTCCAATCGCAGAAGAATTCCCAGTCAACAGCACTGTTCTTCTTCTTCTCGCGAAGTTCTATGGGTTCCCCGCCCAGGTGGTGGGTCATTCCGATAATTTCGCTGAAGTCGAAGTTACGGCTCCTCGTTATCGTGATCCGATGTTCAATGTTGGTAAAACAGCTGTCATTAATGAGAGTCGGTCTATTCGATGGTGGCCGCTATCCAATGCTGCCAAGTCACTCGATGTCAGTGTGAAGTTCCTTCTTAACGTGACGTCGCGCATGATGGTCGACGTGGATGGTAAAGATGTGAACGTAGCGCTGCCCTTGCGCAAGCACGGTTTAGGTCTCATTGCGGAGGGCTACTCTCGCATGAACTACCGCAAAGAGTGGGAGTTCAGTGATCGCGGTCTAGCTCTAATCATTTCTTTCTTGAAACTGTTTGGCGGTCCTATTGGCAAGGCGTCCCGTAGCCTTAAGGCGAAACTCGATGCTGACACCTATACAAAAATCCGCACCTGGTTGCAAGAGCATACTCGTGAGATCAGATTCATCCCGAGCTCGACGAATCACCTCACTCAGAAGACCACACGGTTCCTTGAACAGCAGCTTATTAGTCTCAAGCCAACTGTCCTAGAGAAGGTTGTTCTCAAGCACGTCGAAAAGGGCGCTTTGTTGTCCCCAACCGATGCATACAACCAGCTTCGGGCGCAGCATTTCCGTTTGGGTGACCGGGTTGTGTCGGCTTTGGACCACGGTAAGGTGCCTCTCTTTGCTCGTGGCATCGTTATCGGTATTAACACTGGTAAGACATCGCAGAGCACGACTTTGGATGTTGTTTGGGACCACGAGTTCGCGGCTGGTTCCCACCTCGACGACCGCCTCGCTACAAATCGTGGTCTCACTGTCCCGGCGCAGTCTGTTCTCAATCTGAGCCAATCCCAGATGGAGTACCACCATAGTAGCTCCAACGTTGCTCCTCGCGTTAAGGCTGCGGTCGATACGCGGGATACACCAGCCACTCGCCCGAAGAACAGCAAATCTAATGATGAGAAGAAGTCCCGATATGCCCCTGCCATCCCGCATAATGATTGGGCTGAAAAGAGAAGTAAAGAGTCTGCTGCTCCTGCCGCTCCTGCTGCTCCTGCTCCGGCTGCTGCTGTTGCTCCTCCTGCTGCCGCTCCCCCTGCTGCCGCTCCGGCTGCACCTACTGCTGCCGTTGAGGCACTCAACCTAAATGCTGCTTCTTCTGGTACTTCGACCAAGAAGCAGCCGAGCCCGAAAGCTCGAGCTGAGTCCACTGTTAAAGATGAAAAACTTCCTAAGGGACCTAAGGCTAAGAAGGAGAAGGGACGCAAGCCTGCTCAAGGTTCGCACGGAGCGAAACAATCTCACAAAACCGCTCCCAAGCAAGCTCGGAGCGGATCTGCAGAGCCAACGGCGCCCAAGCAAAAGAATGAGCCGTCGAAGGAGGACACAAAGCCAGAGGCTCCCAAGCCAGGTACGGAAGAGCTACCGAAAATCACTCCTCGTAGGGATCCTGGGGCTGCGAAAACGCTTCTGTCTATCCTGAGCGGTGGGTCTGATTAATTAGGTTCTTAAATTTCTTATGAAACTAAATAGCTCGTTTATAGACGATGAGACCTAGAACCTGCTAACCTAAGGTGGAAAACCACGCTGAAACCTAGGTGGAAAAATGCGCTAAACCTAAGTGGAAAAACGCGCTAAACCTAACTGGAAAACCCCTGAACCTCGGGACGCCGCATACCTAGACAAAGCGCCACACTTTATAAGGCCCAGACGCCTCGCGCCTAGATCTTTGGATCGTCGACTAATTGGACTGGATGGTAGCGGCACCTGTTGGTGGAATTGGTGGTTATGAGCACCGGCCGTGGGCTAATACTTTCCGGTGTTATCCGGATCGTTTTTTTCAGCCTGAAACGGTCGAGCAGGTACAGGCTATTGTGAGATATGCAGCGGCAAATGACATTAACATTGTTCTGACGGGTGCGACGCACTCGCCTTCACTTATAACCTACACTAGGGGATGGTTAATGAATTTGGATAAGCTGGACCGTATTCTCGACATCCAGGGTGGCCAAGGTGATTACAGCGACGTAACTGTGGAAGCCGGCATTCGCCTCGAGGCTTTGAATGAAGCGCTGCCCAAGCGTGGTCTTGCACTGCAGAACCTTGGCTCCATTAGCGAGCAGAGTGTAGCCGGTGTAATTTCCACTGGCACGCACGGTGCTTCCTACTGTCATGGACTGATTTCCGAGCAATTCGTGAGCATAACGCTTGTCACCGAATCTGGTGATTTGGTCACTGTTTCAGACGAGGAGAATCCGGACCTATTCAGAGCAGTGCTCATTGGATTGGGTGCATTTGGGATCATTGTGAAAGCGACGATTCGCTGTGTTCCAGCCTTCAACATTGAATCCAAATCGTATATTCTCGACTTCGAAACATTGCTCTCCCCGTCTATTTGGGACAAAGTGTTCCTGGAGTCTGAGTTCCATCGGATATGGTGGTATCCGTATGCCGACAAATTCGTAGTGTGGCAAGGCGATCGCACCACGAAGCCCGCTAAGCCTGTTGCTGCTAAAAGTTTTTCAGGCAGTTTCTTTGGTCGCCTGCTTTATGAATTCCTGCTGTGGATATCTGTTCGGTGGATACCGGGATTCACGCCCGTATTGGAACGATGGTACTTCAAGCGTCAATTCAATGAGGGTGCCGTTGTCAAACACGTAGATCGCAGTGATCGCCAAATTAATATGGATTGCCTTTTCAAGCAATTTGTCAATGAATGGTCTCTTCCACTCTCCAATGGTCCGGAGATTCTGCGTGAATTGAAACAGGAGATCTTGAAGGAGAATTTCTATGTCCACTCTCCCTTCGAGCTCCGAGCTTCGAACACCACTTTGCCATCGAGAAAGCAATTGTCGAACCTCCCTCCTCATCGCAGCCCTCATAAGGGCCCTGTGTATGGTAATGTGTCGCGCCCCATTTTAGACCCTTCACCGGTGTTACCTTACGCTACACCTGATAAAACTACCAATGCCCAGCTCACTTTGAATTTGAATGCTACGCTCTTCAGACCATTTAGGTACGATCCGCAGGTCGACGTTTGGTATGACTACTTTGAGTCAATTTCTGCTAAGTACAATGGCCGGCCGCATTGGGCTAAAAATTTCCGCTCTAACCCGTGGCTCGAACCCCAGAACCGGGGTCTTGTCAAGGAATGGAAAAGCCTTCGCGACTCTATCTCTCCGAAGCACATCTTTGGTAGCCAGGAATGGCTCAAAGAAAAAGGACTAGATTGATTAATGATTTAGTTAATGATTTTTATGCTAGTACTGATGTTTATGCTAATACGGACTTTATCGAATAGAAAAGAACCCGGGCATCATCCCCTCCTGTCATCATCATCGGATTTTGAGAATGGTTTGCGAATGAAACATCATTGACTTGACGTGAATGCCCAGTCAAAAAACCAACTCTATCTCCTGTGAAACGGTTGAGTAGCCAGGCCTTTGGCAGGTTATCCTTTTCTTCACTTGTTACCAAAATATATTTATCCATCACGCCAAAGAACACAGCCTTGATCATGAAATCTTCCTGCTTAGGCCCGTAAATAATTTTCGTAGGCCTCTTCCCAAATTTATCAACCAGGATAATCATATTGGGCCGGGACACAAGCATTATCGTGCACATATCCCATTGTGAGCAAATCATAGTGCTGTATGATCCACCATCGAGCGGTTTATGAAGCCGCACTGCTGAGCGCTTATTGGTATTAAAGTCCAATATAACGATGCTTTGAGGTTGTTCCAATACGCTTGCTGTCAAAAGAACTATTGATGAGTTCCCGCAGTTGGTCATTGCCATGAATGGTCGGTCAAAATCGAATTTCTGAAAAATCTTCCTCTTTGAACACTGCATCAGGTAGACCTTATTGATCGTATCATTACAGTAAAAAATGAGGTCTTGATTCTCTGGATGCCAAGAAATGTCGCCATAAGAATTCGACGGGACGCTATATTGCACCGCTTTGTGTCTTGCTGTCACATCTACGATTGTCAAGATCCCTCCGCCAGTAACCGCGAACACACCAGGCTGGTTAGGATGTGCCTTGATTCTTTCGGTTCCACGTTGAACTTCCTCGTCATTGTTGTCACTATAAATATTCATCAATTTCACATGGCTTCCATTACCAAAATCGAAAACATACAGGTCACCCTTGTCTGTCCCGAGGAGTGCATACGATCCAGCGCAGTCACTGCATACAGACCAAACTTCACTATCGAGCTTTTTGGTAATACTCACAGGGAAGATGATCCCAGATCTCGAGTCCGGTGTGAAAATATCAGTGCCAACTCTGCGCAGGGCAACTGCACATCGGCGTCCGACGTCTAAAACACTAATTGGATTTTGAATATTACGGTCTCGCTTCATGTACTCTGAAACATAATCAAAGTGGGCCGGCAGATCCCTGGTCAGCGTTCCAAGCGGTGTCCAATTTGTGAAAGCTCTCATGCTGTTGGCGAACGCAGAATGCTTGCGCAGAATTTCGATAGTAGAGAGCGCGTTATCAGACATGCCCATGTCTAAAAGAGCACTCAGCCGTTCTGTAATATCCCTATTTCCAAACTCGTTGACGGTTCTGACATTAGCAGCCAATTTACTCAAAAGGTCTACAGGGTGTAAGATTGGAGGCAGCGAGACTCCCAGGTATGCATTCACATACACGAATGAGCGCAAGTCTGCTCTTTTCGTTGACTTTTTGCGGCCCCATTCGAGAAGATCCTTGAAATGCAGGGCAGAATCTAGCAAGTATTGCAGATGATGGCTTTTGTAGAGAAAACGATACAGATGGCGAAAAATATCGTGATTAAGCTGATTCTCTGGCAATTTTGACGGTTTCAAAAGAATTTGACCAATCTCCATCGCTGTTTCGAGGTCATTGTCACTCTTGAAATCGGTGATTATGTTTCCCTGTCGGTGCATCAGCCATCGCTGACTTTGAATCACAACAAGTTTATCAAACTTCTCATGTAAACAACTTGGAATCATTCCCTTGAGCATTGACTGAATTGCCGGAAAATTCCCCTCACTCACGAGGTCGGGCAGTCGAAGCCGGTCATTGAGTTCATCGCACGCGATTCCAGCCTGTTCACGAATCGCTACAAGATTTCTGGCAGTGTCAATATCCTCAAATTTGTATATCAATGCATCAAATATGCACTGGGTCTCATATTTGACACCATCTCTAGGAAGTGGTGGCATGAGGTGGGAGATGTGTTCACCGCCGATGACAAAGTATGGTATCCCGCGCGACGGTTCGTAAGTGGGTACACAGGAAGTGGTATCACGGAGATTAAGAAAATAGCCAAATGTAAAATAAATTCAGAATAATGCAACCATTCTATCAATGTGAAATTAGGTTATGACAGGAGTTTGTTGAGCGGACAAAAAAAATTTGGCATTCGACAGCAGCAGGATTCGAACCTGCGCGCCCAAAGGGCAACGCCTTAGCAGGGCGTCGGTTTAAAACCACTCACCCATACTGCCTCTTTTCTGCTAATAATTGAAAATTTGCATTCATATAGGGAGTACAAGTATTTTAGGAACAATGTTCAAAGCAACCATGTTGGATATTGACATCCGCGAATTTCGCGACTGTTTTTCCAGAAAAAGGGTATGAGCATCATTCAGTGTTTGTGAGTGGTAACATTCGCGTACTGTTTCGTGAATACCCTTGTCCTCCTCCGTTCTGCGCGCGTGTCTTCAACAACGTGCGTCTAGCTCACAATGGATCGCAAAACACGCCACGAGGAATTCGTGACCGGCCATAATGGAGGTTCTGTGTCTCAAATTTACACTTTGTCAGCTGCGTGTTTGCTAAGTCAAGTATGCTATGAATCAGTTGCAGCCCACGTACCTGCGGGTGCGCCTCGTCTCATCGCGGACTTCTTATTTAATTGGACAGTTCCATTGGTTGCGATGACGATATACGCACAGAAATTGTATTTACTGGCCGCCATTCTGGTAATAACACTGGCCTTAACTCGATTAGCGGGCTCGGAAAACAAGGCTGCCAAGCCAGCTAAAAACAATGGCAAGCGAACGAAACCCACAAAATCTAGTGCTGAACCGCCGGCAAAAGTGGCTTATCGCGGCTTCGTGACGTTATACAGATCACAAATGATGATTCTGACAATCACAGCCATTCTTGCCGTTGATTTCCCTATTTTCCCAAGGTCCTTTTCGAAAACGGAGACATGGGGCACCTCGCTGATGGACCTGGGTGTTGGGTCTTTCGTATTCAGCATGGGGATTGTCACATCGCGAAAGGCTTATAAAGAGGCTGGTATCAAATTAATCGATGAGGTGAAGCAGAGCATTTATCAAACATTGAAGATTTTGGCTTTAGGCATCATACGCTTAGCTTCTGTGAAAATGTTGGACTACCAGGAGCACGTTTCCGAGTATGGTGTGCATTGGAATTTCTTTTTCACGATAGGTTTGCTGCCATTGGCGTTCACATTTTTCAATCGAATTCCCTTTCCAGGTGGTCAAATGGCGAAATCATTTGTGCTAGCCTTTGGCTATGAAATTACCCTGAAAAATACGGAGCTTCAGCATTGGGCTCTGTGGGCTGCTCGCACATCGCTGCTTTCACAAAACAAAGAAGGCGTTGTATCCTTTGTGGGGTACTTAGCGATTTTCTCATTCGGATATAGCATTGGGACTCAATTGATGAATCCCAGCGCGCAATTCCAGCAAATGATCAAAACACTGGTCAAGTGGTCGAGTATCACCCAAGTTCTATTCCTTATTCTGCGCATTGAAACTGAACCCTCACGGCGCATTGTCAATTTGCCGTACATCACCTGGACAGTTTCCTATAATGCAGGGTGCTTGGCAGTTATGGCGGCCCTGGAGTACTTCCTTGGTGTCGCGCCCTCTTCATCCCTTGAAGCAGTGAATAAGCATGGAGAGCTGGTGTTTGTACTCGGAAACTTGAGCACGGGGATCGTCAACATGATGGTCGACACCCTGGATATCAAGAGCATCATGTCACTAGCGGTGCTAGTGGCCTATCAGGGGTTTATGGCGATTACAGCACTCTACTTGAATAAATAAGTTTACGATTTCATGTACGACTAAAACGGGAACCGTCCCGTATTGTGAATACCTGAGTTTGCCTCGGCAATACCCCAAAGTCGATCCATTTTCATGCCGCCCAGATTATCTTCAACGAACATTTTTTCTCTGCGGCCCATTTCATCAACGTAGACCCAGTCGATCCAACCAAGTCTTTGGTTGGTAGCGTGAGTGGCCGCAATCTTGATCGGCACGCCATATGTAGATCTTCCAAACAGGCTTATTTTCTCAACCAGCAGAGTTTCGTCAGTGGTCATAGATTCCAGAGTCTGCCGCTTCTGACCAGCAGGATACACCCGAAAGATGCGAGATACGTACGAACCGGCGAAATACTGAATGATCGGCAAAGGAAGCATGATTGCAATCAAGCCACACGACGCCATTGTCGCACTGATTCCCGTGACGCCAGTCGCCAAGTATCCAATGTAGCTCCCCAGCAGAGTGAACCCACAAGCCCACCGTTTTGCAAAACTGATCTGAGATGCATTGGGGCCCTCATATAGTGGTTGCTGGCTCAAGACATAATGAGTGGAGTCGAACGGCTGTTTGAAAAGCCGTCCTACTGGCTTGATTTTGTACAGATGGGCTTCTTCCGGGTTACTAGGATCTACAACCGAACTCCTGATCCTAGAAGAGCTGAACAAACGCAGGGATGAAATATTCGCCGCCACACTAGGCAGTAATGGCTGCAGCCCTTGAGGTCTTAATCCGCGGAAGGCCAACATGGGCGTGTGGGATCTTTTCAGCTGTGGGCACAGAGGTTTGGGGTTTCCCGCGAAATGTCACCAGGAAGGCAACTGTGATGTTGAAAGAAAGACAATTGGAAGAGTAATAACGTGCATGAAAATAATTTTAAAAGTTGCGAACTTCCGAATTGTGACTTGAGGAAGTTTTAGTGCCGGTGTATTCGCTGGGTTGCACTGACCGTACAATGCACAGGATGTAGGTGCTAAGTGGGTGCCACAACCACCGGCTCTGGCTTCATGTCACTACCCCATACAATCGTATCATCATAATTTACGTAAATTCTCATAACTTTTACTCACTCATTTTGAGCATTAGCTACGCCATTTTCCGTAGCTGGCTGGTTCTCCTCATCAAGGCTATCGATGAGACGCTCGGCTTCACAGTTCTCGGCTACGGCAATATCAGTGCTACCGTACAAGCAAAGAAAGCCCATACCGGTGAGCGCACAAACGATAGAAAAAACAAGAGCGACAATACCTCGCGAGGTGAATGTGGACGGGAGGAAGGCCTCCTGAAGATTTTGACCGGCAAGGTTGAAGAAGTCAGCAAAGTTCCCTGCTGCATTACCCTTCATGGACATATTGACGGCTTTGCAAGATGTCTCGTGGGTGTCGGAAAGAGGGTGGACCTTGTAGTTTTGACGGATCTGCGCTGGGGCCTCAACGAATTCAACGGACAAACCTTGCGTCATGTGCCAGTCGATGTGACAGTGGAAGAACCACACACCAGGGTTATCGGCACGGAAACGGATCAGGAAATGAGAGTTCGGCATGGCAACAAGAGTATCACGTCTCATAGGGAACTTCGGGTAGTTTCCGTCGTCTTTTGTGGGATCGTATGGAGTGTAGTCTTCATCGTCGCCTCCCATATCCGGGGCACGCAGTACAGCTTGGAAGTTATGGCCGTGCAAATGGAAAGGGTGCTTGCCGGAATCCTCATTGTTGAGAATGAGCTGGACAATATCCATGTGATTCAGAACAAAAGTATTGGTATTGGAGCCATAGATGGTGCTGTTGTCCGCAATGTCATCAGTGGGTGCGGAAAGCAGTGAAAACAAAGTCGGGACTTTCGGGGCCGTCCACGTCTTATCGTTGAAGAATGCATATGACTTGCCATCGTACAGATTGTTCATAGAAAGATGCAGAGTGTGGTTTACCGTGACAGGTTCCAACAGCGGCTCGTGGTCACAGGGAACAAGGTCCATATCGTCGAACCAGTGAAGGTTGTCAGGGGTGAACGTATCCAGGCTGAGATCGTCGGTAACCCCAGCAATTTCTGAGTTGTCCGTGAGGTTGCTGATGGGAGCGGTGTTGAAAATGTACGCGTTGTCCGCTTGGACGAATTTGTCCTCAGCAGGCTCACCAGTGTAGAGGAATCCAGTGTGATTCATTTGCAAATCGCTGGGAATAATATCAAACAGAGACTGGTCAGCGATTTGTACCATCTGATAAACCTTCTCAGGGTCCGCAGACGTGTTGAAGAGCAATGAATAACGCTGAGCGGCGGAGATGTAAATCAGTTCGGCTTCGGCCGGCTCAGTGTATACACCGTCGACTTCCACAATGGTGAACTTCTCGTTAGGAATATAGAAATAGAAGCCCGTCAGTGCCGCAGTGTTCGCAATACGCAATCTATACGTCTTGTTTGGCTGGACTTGGAACTTCGGCGCAATAGTCTCATTCATGATAATCGATTTCGGTACAGGTTCGGCACCCGACGGATTGTACAGATTCATAAATTCGTGATCTGAAATGAACTGACCAATCTCGTGGTACCAATCGCACAAAGTGAATGGAATGTCCTCCTCGACCTGATCCTCAAACCAGGCACCGTCGTTGTCCACAAGGAAAAGCTGTCGATACCCGTCCGGGTACAGGTTCATGACGTGGGCATGATACCAATAAGTTCCGGGCTGATCGACGGTGAAGTTATAGACAAAGGAGGTCGATGTCGTACTCGGGCATTGCGTGAGCATCGGTGGACCGTCCATGTCGTTGGTGCCATTCTGGAACATACCGTGGAAATGGATGCTAGAGTTGAAAACTGGGTCTTGAAGATTGTTGGTAACATTCACAATGACGCGGTCTCCCTGGTTTACGCGAATTATGGGCAGTGGCCACTCATCGTTGATGGCCACGACCTCGCGCTCCTTGAGACCATCGGGGTTCACTGTTTTCCAGCTGAGTGTCCAGTCATATTCACGGGTCACCGCATGAACATGGGTGAGCGCGCAGAGAACACCAATAATGTTTAAAATGGGCGCTCTCATAACGGAAATATGTTTGGTTGATTTTCTCGAGAACGGCAGAATTTTAAAACCCAAACCTCATATTATAGCTGATCGAAAAGATACGGACTTCGCCTTAAATTTCTCACTGTGTGTGCGCGCGCGTAAAGAACTGATAGAAGCAGCCATTTACATACATATATATATCTCGCTTCTTGATGTTTGAGAGTGAACTGCAATGTTTTGACAGTGCCTTTGGGACGCTTCACCATTCATCCCAATGAGTAATACACTGATCTCAGCGATTAGACAGTGCAAAGGCGCGCGAAGTCAACGCAAGAAATGGATGAACACCGAACACCAATATGTGATATAACAATCAGATGAAGCATTATTCTCGAATTCAAGAAATGCTAATTATCATTAATTCTGCGGTTTTCAACCAGCTTACGTCATCACCCGCCTACGTTCCCCGGAATTGACTCCCCCCGCATACGGAGTTCCCGGTTATTTTCCACTATTAGTTATTAATTCATGTGGTCAACGCGTGCGCGGCTAGGATACCCAACTTTAATCCTTATCTGTCATTACATAATATCCGGCTTCGGACGTTAACGGTGTGCATGCATCATGTGCCACAAACCTAAGTCCGACTAATGCATTCATGAAAAATCTCCATGTGAGCAATGGAGAGATCAAAAGTAGGCATCTTCGTGGCATGTGGTAGGAATAATTACTCATGGGACCCGAGAATGTTGCTATTCCGAGAATATGCTACTGAATTTGGGATATCTTCTGCACACTGAGAAATGACAAATGAGGCATCGACCTGCAACATTTGTAAGCTTAGTAATCACACCTGAACCTCGGTTTTGTTTGCTTTTTCACGAGCCTAGAACTTCGAAAAGAAATTAACTTTGATCTTCTGCATAGAAGAAGATCGAGAGTCTCTTATGAAGTCTCTGAATTCGGCTTTGCACGTTTTTCGCTCTTCTTCAATAAATCATTCTTGGCTGTCCAATCCAAGTAGCAAGTTATCAGAGGTAAGGGTTATGCAATGATACGTCCAGATAGGTAGCACTGCGGAAGCTGCCAGCTAATGGTATAAATACCGCGATATCCTCGCCCTGTTGTTGAACGATAATCCGATCAGATTGAAATGTCTTTCACCGTTAAGTCTTACGCTGCCGAGTCCCCTGATGCTCCCCTCAAGCTCCACGAGCTTGAGCGTCGTGAGGTCCTCCCTGACGATGTCCTGATTGATATTATCTACACCGGTGTGTGCCACTCTGATCTCCACACCGCTCACAGCGACTGGCCCGGCACCATTTACCCGGTTGTTACTGGCCACGAGATCGTCGGTAAGGTCAGCGCTGTTGGCAAGGACGTCACCAAGCACAAGGTCGGCGACATGGTCGCTGTCGGCTGCATGGTCGACTCCTGCGGCAAGTGCACCCAGTGCAAAGCTGACCAGGAGATGTTCTGCGAGGAGGGCATGGTCGGCACCTACAGTGCCCCGGAGCCCCGTTTCCCTGGCCACTCCACTGCCGGTGGTTACTCTCAGAAGGTCGTTGTTCAGCAGAACTTCGTCGTGAAGGTTCCGGAGGGCCTGCAGAAGCCTGAGCTTCTGTCCGGTGTGGCTCCCATCCTGTGCGCTGGTATCACCACCTACTCTCCTCTCCGTCAGAACAACATCGGCAAAGGCAGCAAGGTTGCCGTCGCTGGTCTCGGCGGTCTTGGCCACATGGGCACCAAGCTTGCCAAGGCGCTTGGTGCCGAGGTTGCTGTGATCTCGCGCTCGCACAAGAAGGACGCCCAGGCTAAGGAGCTTGGTGCCGACTACGTCATCTCTTCTAGCGACCCTGAGGAGCTCAAGAAGTATGCTAACCACTTCGAGCTTCTCCTTGACACCGTGAGTGTCGACCACGACCTTGATCCTTACTTCTCTCTTCTTGCTCCCTTCGGCAACTTGTGCGTCCTCGGCCACATTGGTGTCTTCGAGAAGAAGCTGCACAGTGGCCCATTGGTCGCCGGTAACCGTAAGCTCTCGGGCTCCGTCATTGGTGGCATCAAGGAGACCCAGGAACTCCTCGACTTCTGCAGTGAGCAGAGTATCATTGCCGACCACCAGGTCATCCCGATGGAGAAGATCAACGAGGCGTGGTCGCAGATGACCGAGGGTGACGTTGCCAACCGTTTCGTCATTGACATTGCCAACTTCAAATAAGTTGAGCCTCGAGAAGCACTCGTATCTCATGGGCTAATATTGATGTAGACGTATCAATATAGACTTCACATAGTATAGATTTGCAGATAAAACCTTTCAAAACAGGAACCGCACAGAGCCACCAAGAATTGCGGTTCCAATGGCTCCTGAAAATACATATCTACTTTGTCGGCAGTGGCGATCTCAATCAGCTTTGGGACACTCGTGCAGCTAGAGATACCCACAATGTCTCCCCATCGATATACTTGACCGCCATCATTAGAACTCGGGGAAGATCGGTTCTAGGTAGGTTGCCGGCAGCAGCAAATATCTCGGGAAGGTCCTCTGCTCTATATGGACCCGCATATATCCAGCATTCGAGGTGTAAATTTGCCATCGCAAGCCACCATTGCACGTTGTCGTATCCCAACCATTGTATTGAATGTCGCCTGTGCAAAGTCGAGCTACGGTGGGCCGACCGCCTCCCGGTAGAGTGAAGTTTTCTCGGCCGCATTCATGGCAGTAATCCCCCAAAATGCTTAGTTGCCTTCCACGTAAGTCTGATCGTATATCATGAGATCGCGATTCTTTCCGAATTGAAACACAATAGCTTCCTTAATCCATTCGTGATATGTATCGTTCCCTGTATATGCCGCCCAATCGAGGAGCTGTCACAAGGTAACGCCTGCTTCCCACCAGTAGTATGGCTGCTGAAACATAGACATTGACTATCCAAGAGCAATACACTTGCAAGCACTTGATCACAATGTTCTGCACATTCTCAATTGGGACCAAGAAGCTAATATTCAACTCTGTGGCTGAAACCAATGACAGAACAAGTCATAGTATTCTCATATTCTCAGTAAAGAAAACTTCGACAACTAGACTAGCATAAAGTAATTATCTATATCCATTTTGTTTGCTGGGGATCTAAACATTCACGAGCCGTCAAATAAGGTGCATGAAGGGCAAGGATTCCTTCCTTATCCCACCCGGATCGCGGAAGACACTGATCATCCTAGGGTCGAACGACGCCAGTCAGTATCTAGTGCCAATCAGATCACATGACGCACTGTGTTTTCCGCGGAACCCCCCAATCACCGCTTAAGCATTTACACGCCGTAGATACTGTTGCACTAGTATGTCGCTCCAGCAGCAGCACAAGAAGCTCGTGCAGTCTTTGTACTGGCAGTCATTGCGCATGACCAAGTCGTGGATCAACAGAAGAGAGATTTGGCGGGCCAAAGCTGTGGAGATCCGACACCAGTTCGACGAGAACAAAGACCTTACTGACAAATATGAGCTGTCCAATCTAATTAAACAGACCAGCGGACTCCTTGCTAAATACAGGCATCCTGACCCGATCATCCCTCCTCAGAGACCTGGTGGTACCAGTTTCGAGAGAAACATTCCGACCTCCCCTCTTGCGTTCAAGTACCGTGACGGTGACAACACACTCTAAAAATACTGACGTGAATGCGCACTTGATATTATTTTTTTATGTATTAGAATTACAAAAAGAAGCGTACAAGCTTCAAGCTTCATTACCCAACGCTTGCAGCATCGACTGGATTACATGCACTGATTGGAGCGTCACAGCACACCCGGAGACAAGGGGCACGACCTTGCCGTCGAGCTTGTTGCCGCTTTTGAAACATTTGGCGATCTCTGGATGCTGATCTGCAGAATTTCCCCCGGTAATGTAATAAACGACGGCCTTTCTGCGGAAGTCGCGAAGAGTGACATCCAGATACGGCTTCTCGAGGCCAGTGCCCACATGAATCCGCATTTGGTTCATAGAATGCGGTAAGATCGAAAGCTTGAGCTGGGGCATGCTTGTTTGAAGCCGAGTCACAAGCTCGCAAATGGGGTAACTTTGCTGTAGGAATGCGACGGTCCTGGACAATGACGAGTGTGTATAATCAGAGATGGCCGGCAAAAATGGTGACAAGAACTTCTGAGGATTATTATCAGCAAAGGTTATCTGCTGACCATACTGCACGAATATACGACCGGCCGGCTCTGCGTATTGGAACTCGAGCTGCTCCAATGCCACTGATTTCACCTTGACGCCGAGGGAAGACGCAGCCACAAGAGACAGGGCAGTATGATGCAGCTGCTTTAAGGTCTCTGTCAAAGCATGCAGAGTGTCTTGCTTTTCGTTTGTCGTGATTTTGAACACGCCTGTCTCACCATCTATGGTCAACAAAGTCGATCCAATCGGGTTTTCAAACTTCCCCAGACTTATTAGTTTTCCTGTTTGAGCACGGCCCTCTATACTGATTTGATTGCCTGCTTCCCCAGTCAACAGCAACCCTGAGTGCGACCATTTAGAGGATTCCGGGAGAATCGTCGTGATATCAATCACGATGCTGACGTTTTCTCCATCACGCTGCTTGACACCGAAACGTACGTTGCCGCTTTCCAGCTCTCGCAAGACCTCGAGAACCATGATGTGGCGCTGATGACTGCCTATTAGTTTGGCAAATAGACTGTAGTCTGGATCTGCTAAATTGAGGTTGACACGGATGTCGTTTATGGACTGGAGCACCCAGCGTCCCTGAAGACTAGTCAAGCGGCACGCAAACCAGCGCGGGTCGAGCTCAGGCTGCCCACCCAGTGCTATACACAGAGACCAGCGACTAGAATTTGGGAGACTCAGTGCAAGCAGAGATGTATGGGGGGCGATTTTGCTCAGCTCATCTGATGGTAACTTGATGTTACGCCGGGCCTGCCAACCCGACGCCTCAGCACGAGCCGCGATCGTGTCCATAGAGACTTGCGTTCGCAGTTCGTGCAAAACGGACACGGCATCCTGTCCATCATTGATTTTTTTTTGGGCAGAATTGATTAGCGGGCCCTGCCCAGCTAAAACAAACTTGCCACTGGTGCTGTCTATGGAAAGATCCGTAAACTTGTACGGGGAGAGCTCAAGAGAGACACTGAGGTCAGTCTTGGCGGTAATAAAAGGCGCTGATATCGCGGTAATCAACTTGGACGCATGAGTCTTGGTGGCTTCGTATAAAATTCGGTCGGCAAGGCCGTCTAAAGTTGCATTCGGATTGACCTCTACTCGCGGCTCCACTAGCAGATCAAAAGGTGCAACATCAGACAACGAGATCTGAATTTCGCCTGGGTCGGTTGAATACAAGAAGTACCGAATTTTCAAGGAGGTTGACGAGAACCTGTGAGATACGACATTTGCCCAGGGACCTGCACCTCGCTCCATAGTAGCCAGTTGCCGCTCCAGAAGCTGGAGCCTGAACAATGCAGCCACATAAGAAAGCCAGTCCAGGACGTCGACAAGCCCCTTTTGGGTCAGTTGCTGGTTTACTGTTGACTCAATTTTAAGCCGCAGATTGTTGTTCAACTCGGTGTTTTCGTGGTTCAGACCACAGTCGACATAGAAAAATCTCGTTGCTGTTTCAACAGCCTCGTCTGCAATGCTGAACTCGACCCACAGGATGCCGTTGCCAAGATGGAATCGTGCACGTCCGTTGTGCACGACGTAGTTACGATAGTGGAGCGGGATCTGTTCATGGAGGGCCAGCCTCAACGCGATCAGCACATCCAGTCTCTTCAAAAGTCGTAAAACTTCTGCTTCGCTCATTGGAGTCTCGGGTAGGTGGGCTTCGGCTTCTGGTGGAGGGAAGGGATGGCCCAAATTGAGGACCTGCAATGCGGTTTCCAAATCAGCCCAGGGTGATTTCGCCGGGCCCAAACTAGACTGGAGATTATAAAGCGCACCCACGACATTGTTGAAGCAATTTATTTGTCCGTGTAACCAATTAGCGACATCGATGGATCGACTAATTTCGCCAGAAACCACCGCCCACTTGCACAGGACATAGAGCTTCACGTATTCCTGACGGCATGCAACCACAAAACGCAGAAACTGCTCCTTGCGGGCGGCATCGTTAGGCAAATTTTCTGTTGTCCGGAGCACATTTGCCAGCTCTTTGCCGCACCGGTCTGTCACCGAGAGAATCACCGATTTGAGCGAAAAATAGTTCTGCGTGATGTGCTCAAGAGGCGGAGCCTTTGTCACCTCGGTAGAAGCAGACATGCTCGAGAGGAGCTATTCCAACCGCCAACTTGTCCTTCTCGAGTCTCGCCGGTCGACTAGCGGGAGGTGGTGGGCAAAGGGTTGTGGTAGTAGTGTATGGTACACCACCACCACACTAAGGCCGGCGGGAATGGCTGGCCAAGCTGAGGGACGGTCTCCGGCCTAGCCCCACCACACACTACCACCACACCACACCGCCAAGCACCACATGGGGCAATTAGGTTAGGAAGGGGGCAGGACGTTGTGCACATCGCGCACGGCACGCACAGCGCACCCACGCCATAAGTAAATACACCAGTCAATCCTGGGTTAGGCACTAGCGTCGTTGACTGCAGCACTATCAGCCTTTTTTATCTACCGCACAACCACCAGCACCACCACCTAATAAAAGAGGCTGTCCAGATCCGACTAAAAAGCGGCAGGTATTTCAGACCAGCTGAATTGCGGTGAACCAAGCTGAAGTCTAACCAGCTTACTGTGCGCTGTCTCAGTACAACACTATTCCGCGCACTGCAGATATGACTGGTGGTGGCCCCCCTGAACAAAGTGCCGATGAGGGCAATCAATTCTTGCAGAATCCCACGCAAGCAGAAAGTTCCGCAAGAACGTCGCCTAAAAAGCTGAGCATTATCACCGATTTGGGTCAATCTGCGCAGCAATACCCAGAGGTGAGCATGGTCCCCACGCCACTTCTGGCGCACAACGCCCCTACATTCACGGCTGAGCAATTGCGCAGCCCGTCCCAGCAGTCGCAGCTTCCAAGCAAACGCGTTGTTAGCACATCGATTGTGCCCGATGAGTTAGAGAACTCAACCCAGAGGTCGCAGTTATCTCCGCGAATGCCATCCCAAACAGTTGCAAGCCCAGTTGGTGGCACATCAGTGGCCCGTGCAGGCTCGCTCTATATCCCCAAGCGCGGCAGTCAACAATCGCCGATATACGTGACCCGATCCGCGTCGGTCGGTGGACCACAGAGACAGCCGTCTACTGTCCTGCATCGCGAGCGCAAGTCCGAGAACGGTATAGACTCGGCCGTGGGCGATGTTCCTGAGGAGGTCTACCTGGCTTCCGATTTCGAAGGTTATCAAACCGCATGGACGCGGGTGAAGTTTGCTGGCAAGGGAAGTTTTAGCGACGTCGTTTTAGCCAAACCGAATCCCCAGTTCATACTCCCCGAATTTGTTGATCAAGTGACGCGAGTTGCTGATGAAGAGATTCGGGACCTTGAAGCAAGCAACAAAGTGAGCGACACCAAGAAAGAGCATTCCAGCTTGCTTGTGGCCGTGAAAATTACCCGTCTCAAACCTGGTAAAGAGGCCAGCCAACTCGAGTACTTCCGTCGTGACTTAGAAGTGATGGAGTTCTTACCCCACCATCCATCACTGATGAGACTCATTGGATATTCCGTGGACGAGCAGCAGCACAATAGAGCATTCACTATTCTGCCGTACTGCGCCGGCGGAGATTTGTTCGATCTAGTGGCTCAGCACCGATCAAAGATGAGCTCGAAGCTCGTGAGGCGGTTGTTCGTTGACGTGTGCTCAGCTGTCGTGTTCCTGCACGAGAATAAAATCGTGCATCGGGATATTAAGCTAGAGAACGTGCTTCTCGACGTGAAGGTCTCGCAGCTGCTTTCTTTAGAGCACCCAGACAAGTTCGAGATGCCGCTGGCCGTGGTCACTGATATGGGGCTGTCTCGCCGCATAGATCTAGAGAACCCAATGCTCACCACAAGGTGCGGCAGCGACGACTATGTGCCGCCTGAAATTATGCTTGGCCAGCCGTACGACGGCCGGGAAACGGACAGCTGGGCCCTGGGCGTGTTGTTGTACGCGATGATGGAAGGAAGACTACCATTCGACGCACCGCCTGCTGTAGCTCATATGGAAGGCAATAGAGCGCGTCTTCGCACTGCGCATCGCATCGCACGGGTTGACTGGGGGTGGTTCAAAAGGAAGGAGCCTGATCCCGAGTGGGCAGGTGGTGTTGAAGTTGTTGAGGGCTGCCTCAAACGCCGCGCGCAGCGTCGACTTGCTAAAGACACTTTAAAGATGCCGTGGGTTTTCGAGGCCTTGCCTGAGGTGGTTTGTGATCCGCACAATGTAGACGACTTGTGGCAGTTATTTGTACAATAGACTAATAATAATATAATAATATAATAATAATAATAATAATAATAATAACAACAATATAAGAAGAAAGTCAATTATGGTCTTTTTAGTTCTTTCCTCTTAGGAATAGAGATGCTTCAATGTCTTCTTGCGAGGTGCGCGCTTCGCCTGAGGTTCCTCGTCTGAATTCGATTCAGATTCGGAATCGGAGTCGGAGGAGTCGGAGGAGTCGTCACTTTCCTCATCACTGCTCTGATAGCCCGTGGGCGCCGGCTTCGGAGCCGGAGGGCGTTTGGAGTCGTGAACATCAGCATCTAATTTGCTGAGATTTTCGAACCCGCCTAGGCCCGGAACGTGGTCCACGTCATCACTTTTAGGATCCTCTGGCTCTGCCGGTTGCTGAGCAGAGAGGTCAGCGGCCGGTTTTGGGGCGGGCGTGGCTTTTGGTTTGGGCTCCACCGATTGAGGCGCTGCCTTCACTGGTGGATTTTTGGGTGGTAGTTCCTGGGGCTCCATAGACGAGCTGCGGCGAGACGCACTTAACATCCGCGCCTTCTCTGCACGCTGGCGACGGCGCCGTTTCTCGTCCTCGTCTTCATCTTCGGATTCTGAGTCGTCGCCCGTGCTCTCATCGCTGCTGGAGTCCTCATCCTCCTTTTTTGGTGCCTCCTCTTTTAGTGCCTCCTCTTTTGGTGCCTGAGGGTGCGGCGGCACTGGTGCAGTCTGCTTATCTGCTATTTTTGCATCGCTAGCATCGCCAGCTTGCGTTGTGCGTTCATTTACCGAGTTTTCAACAGCATTAGGGACCGGTCCGGCTGGTGACCCGGCTGTTGACGACTGGACGTCGTTTTTCACAGGCTTCACTTCCGGTTTCGACTCACCAGCACCTTTTGCTGCCGGTTTCTGAGTAGCAGCACTAGGCTTAGGAAGTGATTTTTGTGAATCTTGATGCTGCACCGTTTCGTCTACTGTGCCCGGTCCAACTGGGTGTGAAGAGCCATTTGAGTTCGCCGCAGCCAAGTCCGGCATATCCGGGGTATTTTCGCGCGAGAAAGCCGCTTTCCTCCGAGCAGCTCGATTCCCGTCTGGATGTGGCTTGGACGGTGTGGACTGGGCGGCTGGAGAAGCAAGTGTCTGCTTTCGACGCTTAGCCTCGGGTTCCTGAGACGGCGTTTTTTGGGCTTGCTGTGACTTAGACGCATCAGCCATCGAGGAATTGTTCACAGAGCTCGCCTCATTGCGTTTCCTTTGCGCCGGCTGGCGCACGACCTTGTCCAGAACGAGGTACAAATTATTATTTGGTTCGGCCGAAAATTTCACAGACTCGTCGGACTGCAGGTACGAAAACGTATTATCGAAAATTCCCAATGAGAACGCCTTTACCCGGGCAACGCTTTCATATAGAGACAATGCTTTGCGTTCTACCGACTGGATCGTGTCTTCGGGCGTGGTATTCAATTTGCACCGGAACGATATCGCCTTGGAACTTATTACCTTAGGCAATGCATCCTTTGCCGCCGCCGATTCACTTATATTCTCGAATTGAGATTTAGTAACGACGGCAACTGAGAGTCGGATGATCGACATTTCAGCGACGCACACTAGTGGAAAAATTCACCTCTAATTTAATTTACCCAAACGGGGTTCGTCGTCCACGCGGTACGGCTTGCCCTACTCACCGGAGACCTGCATAATGCATATATACTTTGAAAAATATGGCAATAATGAGGTAGATAAATTAAGATAAATATTACAGAAATCGGAGTCATGCGGCGGCCGGGGCCTCGATGAAGCGCTGTTCTTTACGCCGGTACCCATGGCGGAGCATTGCATACCAAACACACGCCATACTTAGTGCACAGAGGCCCGCCATGAACGTGAAAGTGCCGCCAATGGTCATGCCGTCCATCATGCTCTGCACAGCAGCCAGGCCAGCCGCACACAACAAGCATCGAGCAAGGTTGTTGCACGACTGGCTAGCGGCGGAATCAGCGGGAAACAGATCAACAAGAATTGCTGAGATCGTGCTCATAAAAAAGGACGAGCCAATGCTTACGAAAAACGTCATAACCACGGGGACATAAAAGCTCTCATGGAAGTGCAGGGTCCAGCCGAAAATCAACGTAGAGATGACAAGCATCGCCGACGCGTGGAACGAGTACCCCAAACGTGCACGGTAGATGTCCAAGGGCGCGTATCGCGCCTCCCGGCGGTATTTGTAGTGCATAAGTTCGCCGGCACCCACAGATGCCACTAGCGTGCCAATACCGCTGGCCAAATACGTATACCCAATTTGTCGTGTCGTGAAGTGGTAGTACTCAGACAGTACTGTGGACTGCGCGGTCAGCACCATGTACCAGGTCGTGTAATGTAGAGCGGCCGGGATCAAGCAGAGAAGAATGCGCGGCTGGAAGAAAAGCTCTGCCCACCGGAACCACCGAATGCTTTTGTACGGAAGCTTCCACTGCTTCTCGTTTTCAGGATCCTTACGAGAAAGTGGCAGTCCAGTAAGCCGGCGGCGTATGTCAACATAAATGGAGCGGCTCATGAAATACTTCCAGTTCGACGGAGGAGCCCGCGCTCCTGTGCCCACGAGCCGCCGATTAGTCTCCGGCAACAAGAAGAAAATTAACAAGAAGATAATGCCGCCCAGAATAGCCAGTGTCCAGAAAATGGCCCGCCACGAGTCGAATTGCGTTTGAATGCCTGATCCAACGAGGGGGCCAAAACAGTTACCAATCAGGGAGATTCCCTGGCCAACGCCAATAAGTTTGCCTCTATTTTTCCGCAAAGTAATGTCTCCAATAACACCGCCAAGAAGACTCACTGTCGTGGCTCCTCCGAATGCCTGGAGGATGCGGAGACCCAGCAGCTGGCCGTAGTTCGTAGCGCACGCGAGCGCGATGTTCGAGGCAATATAGCACAGCGCGCAGCATAGGTAGACCGGGCGGCGGCCCCACGAGTCACTGAGCGGGGCCCAGAAAATGGGACTCACGCCTTGGAAAATTGAGTATACGGTTGCCGTGACGTTGATCTTGGAAACTGAGACATCGAAATAGTCGGCCAAAAGATTCAGTGTTGGGAAGTAAATGGGAATGCTCACTGTGGAGATCCAGGCAGCGAGACTGATCACGACCACAAATTGCCATCTCTCCAAACTGCTCTTGAATACCGACTCTGGGTAATCGGCCGGTGGGGGTGCCTTATCGGCTACGTTCGGGGTGTCCGAGACTGTTTCCTCATCGGAAGGGTCCCCATGCATGTTTGATTTCAGATTCGGCGGGTGATCTACTTTTTCCTCCATCGAAGTCCCATTAAGATTGATTTTTCTCTTTCGAGCGCCCCCCGCGGCGGTATGGGTGTGCGTAATCAGATGATATTTCCGTAGTGGTTAGGACGGGCGATATCAGGTGCTGGTGCCTGGCCCCTGCAGGGAAGCTCCAAAGATTTGCCTGCCTGCTAAGATGATACATTGTTGATATACATAGGCGTAGTCTAGGATAAAGCGATTAGTAGCCAGCAGCACCAGGGGCATTGGCGTCGCCCTTGAGAGACTGGACCAGCTCCGCGAACCGCTTTTTGTCGCTGGCCTCGACGCCCTCGGCCGGGCGGCCAAGCCCGTCCATGAGCTCGGCAATGCGGTCCCAGGTCGTGCCCTTTCCACTGCCGATCTCGGCGTCTCTCTTCTTGATGTAGGCTTCGGCCGCCTCCTTGACCTTCTCGATCTCCTTCTCCTTTTTGGTGTTGTAGTTCTGGTAGAAGTCGTCAATGGCCGTGTGGGCCTTTTCGCGGGTCTCCTCCTGCTTTTCGTGGCTGATCTTGTCTCTTCGCTCGATCTCGAGCTCGCTCTTAACCTTCCAGTCCTTCAGGAACTCGCTCTCGGCGAGGTTCGCCTTCTTGGGAACGTAGGCAGACGGACCAGCGCCGGGAGCAGCCGGGCTCGGCATGAAGCTCGCATAGCCTTCGTCCTCGGAAGCCGCTGCCGCCTCGGGAGCCGGTCCCTCGTCCGCCGAGGGGGCGCCGTCGTCCTCGTGCTCGGCGGCCGCGGCGCCGTTGCCAACCAATGATGCTGCGCCGTCCTCACCCAGGAGTTCCCGCTCCCGTGTCGCGAGATCCTTATCGGCGAACCCGGTGTCGGCCTCATAGCCCTGAATTTCGGGGAAGTCGCTCATTGCCTGGTTTACCAACGTACGTGTACAAGGCGGGGCAAGGATATCCACGACCCTCCCGGTTTGGACCCTCCTCCCTGCTTGGACCCGCCCTGCTTGGGAGCCAGCGGTGATAGCAGGGGAGCAGACAGATCAGGCCAGTTTTGACCATATGTTGTGTAGGCGATCCCAGGCGCATACACGCCGACCGGCAAGCACCCATCCTTTGGCGAGCACCCTTATTCTTGGATCGGCGGCAGTAGGGAATAATTCTATTGATCTGTAATATATTGTAGAGCAAGAGAGCTAGCACAATGTCGTTCACACCCGAGATGCTGCGCGCTCGACTAACGAATTCCAACGAGAGTGCCGATTCCATCACGTCCACGGCGCAGTGGATCCTCTTCCACAAGCGCCAGGCGACCGCCATAGCAAACGAATGGGCACAGTATCTGCAGAGCAACACGGACAAACTGAGCCCCATCTATATTGCGAACGAGGTCATCCAGCAAAGCAAGTTCAAGCGACGCGGCGAGTTCGTAGACGCCTTCGCGCCCGTCCTGCCCGGCGCCCTTGCCGGTGCGTACGCAGTTTCTAATCTGGCAACCCGCGACCGCATTGTGCGGGTCGTGAAGGTCTGGCGGGACCGGGCCATTTTTTCGCCGCAGGATCAACAGAACATAGAAGCAGCCCTGGCCAAGCGGCCCGAGGTACCAGCCGAGCTCGTAAAGCTCGTGCAGCTGTTCACTGACTTGAAAGCTTCGCCGAGTCAGGGAAGCTTGGCGCCTGTGCAGGCCGAGCTCCAAAACCTCGCGTCGGTCGCCCAGACTCTCGTGGCAACCAAGGCGGCCGAGCCGGCTCGGTACACCGTCCAGGACGCTGTGGCGTCGGGAGGCGGCGCGGCCTATGCTAATGAGTCTGATGAAGATATCGGTTATGCGCCAGAGTAATGCTGCGTACCAGAGTAATGCTGCGTGCCAGAGTAATGCTGCGTGCCAGAGTAATGCTGCGTGCCAGAGTAATGCACCAAGCTAATGTATTTTTATGTTTTTATGCTAACTTGCAACCTATGAAGAGCACGGCAATCAGACCGGCTGCCGCGGCACCCAAAAGAGGCCGGCTCTGTCGGGGGACCTGCTGCGAGCCATGCGCCGGATGCCTACCGGACGGTTTCGCCGGCTGGTTCTCGAACAACACATGCTGCTCCTGCGGCTCTTCGAGCGTCTGTTGCCTGTAAGTATTAAGGTCCATCCCCAGATCCAATGTCGGGTCCTCAACAACGGCTTCCTGGATGTTACCGAAGAAGTCGGTGATGCGCACCTGGTTCAAAGCATATGGAAACAGATCGTGGCGAATGCCGGGATGCGACGAGATCTCTTTCGGGTCGTAGCTGTCGAAGAGATCGGCCAGCGTCAAATCGGAGGTCTTATTCACCTTCTCGAGGTACCGCGCATTGAAATTCGTGAACCGGTCGATGAGCGCAACGCCGATTTTTTCATCAGAGCTGTTCGCGTAGGACGACTCCTCGATTTGCGACGAGCCCACGGCAATGATGTTCGGCGAGAACATCTTCGAGTACATCGTGTTCGCCTCACAGGTATCGATCATGAAAAGCAGCTCGTTGTAGCGCCGCTTTTCCCACATCTGGCCAAAGGCATCGGCGAGATCCCACGCGCCAATCTCGTCGGCGTCCTGGAACTTGAGGAAGTCGTCGCCGCCGTGGCCGGTCAAGTACACGAGCACATTAGATCGGTCGTCAGTCATCAGCCGCTTAGACCGCGGCATCTCGTCGTCCCAGCGATCGGTGAGCAGCCGCACAAAGTTCTCGACGGTCACCTCGTAGCCGCGGTAGTCGACCTCGATATTGCTGCCGTAGAGATCGAGGTCGTGCTCGTGGTCTTTGTACACAGAACCCACAAAGGGATTACGCGGGTTGCACGACACATCATCAGAAAGCATAACAATGATCTGGCTATCGGGAATGCCCAGCCGCTTCACAGTGCGGTAAAAACTCAGGACATTGGCCATGTGCCGGTAGTTGAACCAGAACCGCGACGTCGAGACAAGCACGGCCCAGTTGTTCGTGTGCCGAGGAGGGCGGATCTCAGGCTCCTCGGTCTCACTCTCGGCCTCGGCATTCGCCCAAACAAATGCGAAAAGCCACAAAAGCAGCGCCTTCCGGAATATCATTTCCGTCTATCGTAGCGCTGGGTTGGGTAGGGCCTGCCTCACCACCCAAAAGGGCGCCACAGCAGGTGCCCTGCAGCAGGTAACGAATATGTATAAACGTATATATACGTATATATATATAGAGGTCAGGCATTTAGCAAATCTATTATTGTTTAAGTATGTACTATTGCATGCTTAGATGACCTCAGTCACGACCTTAGCGGCGGCCTTGTACGTGTTGAGGGACTCCACGAGCTTGGCGCGTTCCTGAACCACTGCCTCGTCTTCGAACAGCAGCTCGTTGAACATGGACTCCTTGTAAAGATCCATAACGAGACGGTTCTGCGCCGACGACTTCGTGTAGTTGACCAGGAAATGCATGATCGCCTTCGGGACTTGGTCGCTGACAGTCTCACGGACGATGTCGAAGTACGACTCGATGAGCTTGAACATCAGGTCGCACTCCAGGCGCTCCTTCGGGTCCATGCCCGCAGCCTCGGCCTCGAATCTCTCCCGCTTGAGGAGCTGGGCCGTGGAAAGCTCTGAAACGACCTCGGCCTCAGGCTCCTTGTCGGTCGGGACCGCATTCGAGGGAGTGTTCGGGTTGAAGTAGGGAACTTGCGACGAGAACGAGGACCGGCTCAGGTTCGAGAATGACGGACCCAGGTTGTTCTGCGGAGTGTTTTGCGAATTCTTGCCGAAGAAATAGCTCAGGAAAAGCTCCTTTTGGGCATTGGGGCTCACATCCGCCGACGTATGAGGAATACCCGACGAAGAAGGCGCTGCCGATTGCGAGCGCCCCTTCTCGATCCGCTCCTCTGAGCGGTCGCTCTCCTCGACCTCGTCGATTTCGGCTACGGCCGAGCCGTTCCCTTGCAGTTTATTGATCTCGAGCTCATCCACGGCGCTGGATACACGCTTTGCCATCTGCAGTTCGCGTTGGCGGTTCTCGTTGACTACGGCATTCATAGCATCGCTCGCGCTAATGAATTTCGAATGGTTCGTCTTGATGTAGGCGCGCTGGATCTCGATCAGGCTGCTCACGTAGGACGCCGTGGGGCCCAGCCGCTCGTTCAGCAGCTTAGATAGAGTGTCGATGAGTTTGCCCTGCAGGCGCGGGAACCGCTCGAACTCCACGCTGCCCGAGCTGTGGCAGATTTTCATCAATTCCTCGTAAACAAGCTCTACACAGCGCTGGCTGGGGGCCTCTAAGAGCTTGATCAGCGGCTTCATGAGCAGATCGAAGGCCAGCTCCGGAACAAACAAGGAAGCCCGCGGACCAGCACTGTTGCGGATGGCCGTGCGCACATCGCCGTACGAGAGTTGCTCCAGCGGGTCGATCTCTTTCAGCGACTTGTCGAACACATCGTTGAACACCTGGTATATGCGAGCACCACCACCCAGCTCTTTCAAAGAGTTCAAGTCTGAGGCCACGGGACTGCCGTCGATGGACCCAACAAACGACGACGCGAACTTCATCATAAGGGTCAAAATCAGCGGGCCCTGCTGCTCACGGGTCTCAGGCACTTGTGACTGGCCGAAATTAGCGAGCTCTTGCTCGGTCTGGCCAATCAGCGTGTTCAAACGCGCCTTGATGTCCGGCAACCGATCGCGAATGTGCGACATGAGGATCTGGTTCAGGCTTTTGCCCAAGAACGGGGTGCCGAGTTTATGCGCGAGGCTGCGGTAAGCAGGATGGCTCTGGAAGAAGTCTTGCTCGGCGTCCAGTGACTCCTCCAAGCTCTTGTTTTCCTGAATATCTTGCTGGGAGCGGTTGACAATGCCAATGAACCCGAGCTTGAGCGGGTATGTGTGGCCGGTCAAGACATCCAAAGCATTGGTGCCGCGGTCCATGAGATCGAGCTTGGTCAAAACGCCAAGCGTGCGCTTACCCTGCGGGTCAACAGAACGGGCCATCTTCAAACTCTCCGAATTCACAATATCCTGGTTAGCCGGCGTCACTGCCAAGATAATTGAGTTCGGGTTCGAGATATACTGTAGCACAAGATCCTTGGTTTGGCGCTCGATGTCGGCCGGCTGGTCACCGATGGGCACTTTCGTGACACCTGGGAGGTCCACGACCGTGAGGTCGAGGACATGCGGAGAATGAATTTTCAGACTGATGGGCACGTTGGAAATGCCCTTGTTAGCACCAGCAATGCGCAACGTCTCCTTCTCGATTTCGGCCCGAACCTCGTCGAAGTTGCTGAATTTCCGGTCCTTGATGTGCAGAAACTCACAGTACTCGTTTTTGTCATTGATCAAAGAAATCGCAAGCGGGCGCCGAGTAACAATACCTGTTCCGCGGGGTAAGAAGTCACGCCTAACCAAAAGCTCGATAACGCTGCTCTTACCACTGGACTGCGCACCAACCACAACTACCTGCGGCAAGTCAAGGGTCCCGCAGCTAGTGCTGGCGAAAACAATATCCTGAATCCTGTTTACCACAGGAATCAGATCCTCAAGGGTGGCTTCCGTTTTCGTCACACTCATGACGGAAGTACTGTCGTCCAGCAAATTGGTGGTGTTTCCCGTAGCCCTGTCTGGGGTTTGTGCCACTAAGAGAGTGGAGCTCAACCTTGCCCAGTTGTTGCCTTCGCGTTTGGCGCTGGTAAACACAGTATCCCGTGGTGGTCGAGGGCAGCAGCTAAGTAGAGAGAATTAGGTGCCGAGGGTCGATGATCGCTAAGGTATCACCGGCACGCACAACGGGTACGGTTTGGCACGCTAGCTAAGCTGCATGGAGGAGGCTCGTGAGGAAGTCGAAGTGATTAATTCTATATACGAGAATACAGCTACCCTCTCAGAAGATACGAGCACTGTCGTTCTCAACATACCAGAGACGCCCGTGAATGTGAAGCTCTTAATCCCCTTGCAATATCCCGAGGAGGCTCCCAAGACCACCAATGTGTCCGGTGTTCATACGGGTGACACAATGCTCTCTTCGAAGGTCCAGGATGTTATAGATGCCACATTCGTGCCTGGTGAGGTCTATATGTTTGCGTTCTTGGACGAGATCAGGCCGCTCGTGGAGCAGTGGCTCGACGAAATGGAGGAAGCCAAGGTCGAGGCAGAGGCGGCTCGGGCCAACTCTGAATATGTATCAGAGTCTATCGAGAGATGGCACATGTCGGACATTATCCGGGACCGGCAGTCCGTTTTTGTTGCCCGGTGTATAGAAGCCCATACTGAAGCAGAAGTCAAGGCTCTGCTGGCTGATATCCTCCAGGATCGAAAGATTTGTGACGCAACTCATAATATGGTAGCTTGGCGGCTGAGGTCCCCCGAGGGAGCGATCAGCCAGAGCTCTGATAACGATGGCGAGACCGGCGCTGGCGCCGTCTTGTCGCATTTACTCGATATCGCTGATGCTGCTAATGTTGTTGTTGTTGTAACGAGGTTTTACGGCGGGACCCACTTGGGCCCAGATCGCTTCAAGCATATCAAGAACAGTGCAAAGGATGTTCTTCAAAAAAGTGGCTTCATTAAATAAATAATACAATTGTCATAAACTCTTACGCTGTTTCTTAGATTTTGACGCTGGTTTTCTGGACCCGGCGCTGCCTCCTTCGCTCAATCTAAGACCCTCCTCGCTACTTCGCTTTTTCCCTTTTGGTTTGGCTTCCTTCTTCGAGGATTTGGTGACCATTTCTTCCGCTTTCTCTGCTGGGGGCTTAGCACCGAATGTTTTTCTGCCAGTTTGTGGGGTGGCTTCAAATAGATCAGCATAACTAGCCACAGAGTTAGTCTCGGATTTCTTTGGAGCCACTTTGGCGGCAGCAGATTTCAATTTCTGCGACCGCGGCCCAAACCATGCTCCTGGATCGGTATCGTGGACAAATTTATTGGATGTTTTTTGCGGCTCCTCGTCGGCAACTTGCTGCTCATCTGGCTGCTGTGGCGAATCCTCTTTCTGCATGAACTTCATACCCAGAATCCCGGAGCTCAGCCTTGGCGCAGGCTTTGTCGCTTGGGCGGGCGCCATTCTCAATTATTGAACTGCAGATCTGCACCAAAAAATGAATACTTAATCTTAACCCTGGGCCACCGCCGTCCGACCTTTGGGTGGTAAAACCACAACAATGGCAGATGCAAATGAGCTTGAAAAGCAAATACTGACGGGCGATGTGGAAACAATAAAGCAGCTTACCAGAAATATTTTTGGTGATCCGACTTTACGTGAGTCCTGGGCTGTTAGAGGTGAAGTGTGGAATGCCTTGTTGGCTCGATTGCAAAACATTAATGCAAACACGTCTTCCATGGGTGAAGCAGCCGGCACGGAATCCTCAGTTGCTATACTGCAATTTGCCAATAATCTCGCTGCTTGCCACGAGGCGGGCAAAGTTGCGCTGGCTAATGGGTTTATTGATGAATTTATCGCTATGGAATTTCCAACATCCTTTCAAAGATACGTCTTTCAAATAATGGCTAACCTGTCTGCCGGTTTGGATGAGTCTGTAGCCCCATATGTTGCTAGCCTCATGTCAATTGGACTCGACTCTTCCAGCATAGACTACCTCGACGTGTCAGACGATATCAGCACCGCATTCCCCATTATCTTCATGCATAAAAACTTTTTGCGGGCATTGAATGTCGTTGATGACCAAGTTACCGACAAATTGATCGTTCTGTGGGGCTCTATACTGCGAAATTCGTCTAAGTGGTGGGGCGATGCTGAGAGATACTCAATGCTGATAAAGGAATCAATGGAATTGGCTGTGCTTTGCTTTTCGTCTGGTGTTTATGCAAAGCTGGTTGAAGTGTATGGCCAGCAGTTTGAGTTGGCATACCCGCTTTTCAAAATTTTCGCGACTGTACTGGAATCCGCTACGTCCGATGACGCCCAGAAACAGGAAGTGGAGGCATCAGCAAATCTAAGCCAGGCGGTATATTCCACGGCGCTATCACTGAAAGAGAATCTTAAAAGATTTAGTAATGCTATTAACGATAATCAGCAAATGGAGAATCTACTTCTGGGGTTAAGCGTGATTGAAGAATTACGTGTGTTTGTGAGTTTCACTCAAATTGTAAACATACTGGCAGTTTCAACTGATTATCGTGCTATTCTACTCATTCCCGTAATTGAGGGCCTCATTGCATCTAAAAAGCTCCCTGCGAAGTCAAAATTGAATATTCAGGATACCGATTTGAAGGCCTCTGATTTTCCTTTTCTCCGGTGCCATCTCATCGACCTGCTGACTAGCTTTGTCGTTGGCGATAGAGCTACCCAGGATACCATGCGAGAGCACGGAGGCTTAGCGGCTGTGCTCGAGTGCTGCGTTGTAGATGGCAATAATCCGTTCATGAAAGAGCATGCAATAGTGTGTATACGCTATCTTTTAGAAGCCAATCAAGAGAACCAAGCATTTGTTGCATCCATGGAGGCTAAACAAACAGCAAATCCGTCTGACCTGGAAGAGGCTGGCTATGAGACAGAAATAGTCAATGGCAGAATATCGATTAAGAAGAAATAGTCATGTATATATATTCATGGATCGCAAGCAATGATTGCCTCAAGTTCTAGAAGCCATCTTCTTTCTTTGAAAGCTTGTATTTTGGCGACCAAAAGTGAGTAGGATGAGAATAGCAGCTGGGCACATAAAATGACTGAGTAAGGATTCCATCCCAGCACGAGCGTATCAAATTCAGTTGCTGATTCCACAATTGGAAGGAACCAAAGCTTGCATAACGACGATGCAAGAAGAAATAAAGCAGCTAAAATCCCGCATTCCTCGGTTTCAATGATTTTCATGAGATATAGTGTCGTAGCGAGTACAATAGCTGATTGTGCAAGACCACTCACTAAGCTAGCAAACAACCATGATATCCTGATTGACCAGAATTGTGCAAGAGTAAGAACCGTGCTGAGAAGAAACCCCACAGTTAATCCGCAGTTGATTCCCCGTTTGAGGTTCAAAGAAATTATCAGTGGACTGAAAACCGCAGCAATAACTGGCGACCATAGTGTTATTTCAACCCACACTGCAAGCTCTTTGTGGAAGGAGGCTCTTGCTTCGCCTCCTAGATACATTAGATCCATTGACGTGGAATTGGCCGTATATGCTAAAAGAAGCGAAATGAACGGCTGCGAGAAAACAGTTTGAATTAATGATGATTGCTCATTACCGGCCATATAGTTACTATTGACGGCATCAATTCTATCATTCGCATTCGGTTGGAAGAAGAAGAAATGCGACTTCACAGTTCTGATAAACTCGAGTAGGTCAAAGTCTTGCGAGGTCGACGTCAACGGCATCAATGCAAGAGTCAGAATAATTGAGACTGCGGGCAGCCAAAGCAGCCCTTTGAAAAGATCACTGACTGTCAAGTCGATGTTTGAGAACTGCCAGCTGATGACAGTCCATACGAGAGGACTCAATTGTAGAGTCGCAAATAGGAGAAATAGTAGAAATATGAGCAGTCCCCGGCTTTTCCCCAATTGAGAGATTATATTCAGCGCGTTGATAATGGCGAAGGGTCCGGAAAAGGCAACAAGAGCATAACCATATCCCATACGATCGTCAAGCCACTGCTCTTCGGAGCTGCTAGTAATCACCATCGACCCGGCACCAAGTGAAATGAAGCATAGCAGATTGGTCACAGAGAATCCCATATACTTAGACGAATAAAACGCTGGGATGAGTGCCAACGCAAACGCGATTGCAGCCATGTTATAAACGTAATTGTAAGCCTCCCGCGATTCGTAGCAGTATACACTCCCATCACTCTCGTCATTTAATGCGAACAAAACTTTGCAGCGGTCCTCGTAAAAGTGTTCATTGAGCATGAAATGCTCTATGCTGCTGAAGGCTGTTTGCGGAGTGCCGAGTATAGCGCACAAACATAACACAAATAGAAGCTGTAAATAGCCCACTAGTTTCATTTCAGCATTGCAAAAAGACTGCTTCTGCTATGTGAGGCACCACTCGATGCTTATGATCCACTGAGATAAGAAGGCTACTCACAGAGGTACGGGCAACCCCGCGGGACCAGCCATTTACATAGCCATCGTGGATTGAGGCCGCAAGGCTAATGTGGAGAGCGGCTCGTCTATTTAGCACGAGCTCTTCTCTATTTCTGAAGAAAAACAAATTTCCTCCGCGGCCAAAAATCAACGAAGAGGACATCACCGAGGTATTTCTTAAAGGCGGTGGAAAAGGAGGCCAAAAAATCAATAAAACGAACAGCAAAGTCCAGCTTAAACATTTACCGACAGGAATTGTTGTAGAAAGTCAATTCTCTCGCTCCCGTGATGACAATCGTAAGCGGGCTCGGCAGATTCTGGCTCTCAAGATCGACGAGTTGGTAAACGGTGAGCAGAGCCGCAACGCCATCGTAGCCCAATACCACGTTCAAAAGGCGCGAAAGAAAAAACAGCAAGCTCGGAAAAGACAACGTGAGCGAGAGGAAAGCCAAGTCGAAGGCGACCCATCCAAGTCTGGTCAAGAAAATACCGAATAATTCTTCTTAATTGTACATAGATTTAAGCTACATCCACGTCCATCTGCTCGTCTTTGCGATTTTGAGAGATCCTCGCATCGTAGACGGTGCCGGTATACACATTTTCCTGGGCCTTGTCCATGAGTGTCTTCGCATCAATAAGGAATCTCTGAGCAGCTCTCAAAGGGACATTGAGGCTCTGCTTGTTACCAGCTATGTATTTACCGTGGGCTTCAAGCGTACTTCGAAGCCACAGCATCGAAAATTCAACATGAGGAGACCTCTGGCCATGACTAGCAATGAATGATAAGAGTCGAGGAACGTAGACTGGTGGCACCCCTTGGGAGACGAGAGGAATGTCACCCACCGGAACAGCTTCATAAACTCGAGTCAAAATTTTCTGGTCGCCTAAGCGGAAGGCCATAACCAATGCATATAAATACTGACGCTTTTCAAGAAGCTCCAAACATGATTCCATAGTGACATCCACGTCCAAGTCAAACGGGTCGAACTGTAGAGCATCATCAATTGAGTAGACAAGTAAGCCTTCAGTCGATGCAGCGCTGAAAGATGCAGACGTGGGCGAGAATAGCACACCCGTGGTTCTGATGGCGGGTCGCGATTTACTTGCGGCCATAGCACCTTTCTGAGCGCCTGGCAGAATATCGCTGTCCTTTTGCCACTTCTGGCGTGTCTTGCTATCAACTACACCACTGTTGACCTCATCATCAACTTCATCGTGATCAATCAGATCCAAGGGTCCTGCCTCGGTCATGTTTTTTGAATTGAGATAATCAAGCGTACCATCCAGCGCCATGTTTTTGGAAACAGTGAACTTCCGCAACAAAACTGCATTCGCCACGTCATAAAGACAAATAAACCGCGAATTACCACCAGCCAGAATCATGCTGCCATCAAGGCTATAGCTCAAATTGGTGAAGTGTTTTCCTCGTGCCGAATTCTTGGCAGCAAAGCGGTCACCAGCGTGGCGGCCGAATCCTCCAATGTCATGCTTGCCATCAATTTCAATTTCTTGTTGGCCCGTTTTTACGTTCCAAACAGAGATGAGGCCATCCATAGAAGAAACTGCGATGTACTTGCCATCAGGGCGGTAGGCAACTGCCAGAACTTCGGACTGAACAACCATAGGCTCAGAAAGTGGCGTGCGACCAAAGAAACTCCAGAGACGAGCGGTGTGATCCCAGCTACCGCTGGCTAACAGTGAACCGTCCGGTGAAAATGCCAAATCAGACACTGGTCCCTCGTGTCCACTGAGTCGGTCAACTAATTGTGAAGACTGAACATTCCATACGTGGATATCGAAATCATCAATGCTTCCTGCACAGATGAGTTCACCACTGGGGTCCACAGCTAGCGACGTGAATTGAACACGGCGGGACGCAGTGAATGTGCGGAAATTACGGTATCGAAGGAGATCCCAAGCGCGCACGGATCCATCCAGAGAGGCACTGAAAAGTACATTACCGCGCTGCGAGAACTTGAGAGCGGTCACGGCCGCCATATGCTGGCTGAAGGTGACTATAGCAAAGCCAGATCGGGCATCCCAGATCTTGATTTTGCCATCATCAGCTCCAGTGATGATCTTAGTACCATCCGGTGAGTACGCAATCGCATTCATGCCGTCGTAATGGCTCTGCTGTTTGAGAATATAGGACTCTGACTGCCATTCCCAAACCAATAATTGACCAAGTTCTGTGGCACCAAACAATAGCCACTCACCGGTCTCATTGATGGTTACGTGGTCTACGCTGTCCTGAGAAATAGTCAACGTTTGAATCTCTGTGCAAGATGGAAGCTCATATAAACCGAACATACCACTTGTGAAACCCACTACTAGAAGCTGAGTGTTGGCATGGAATGCACTGCAAGTCACACGGCCGTGTTGGCTAACATAATGGCGATCAGCAATGCCCCACTTATCGAGATCATCGTTCCACTTCCACTCGAATTGTGCTCCGTCCTTGGACACAGTATAAATCGTTTCCTGATCCGCGCTGAAATAGGCGCCAATGACTGCATCTTTGTGGCCCATTAGTGTGCTAGCGGCTACAGCATCGTCAGAGTGTACCGAATAGATGTGTGCGGTCATGTCCTGCGAGGCAGTAAGGAAGAATCGAGAGTCCCGCGACCATTCAATACTGGTAACATTCGCGTAATGTCCAGTATAGATGCGGTGGCGCACAAACGGCGCGAATTGGCGCTCTTCCGCAGACGTAGGCGTTATCCAAACTTGAACGTGACGGCCCGTTGCCACGGCTATGTACTGTCCGTCGGGGCTGAAGGATACCGCACCAACACTTTCCTTGAAATTCATGTGGTGCAGAACAGTTCGCAGCGGGAAGTTGACCAAAATACCACGACCATCCTCATCAATACTGAGCATAATTGTCGAGTTCTTATTCATTGCTAATGAGTTGATCGGCTTCCGATGCTCATAATTGAAAGTGAAACTGCAGTTCTCGACCACGTTGAAACAACTCACCCGATTGCCCACGGGGCTTAAAACTGATTTACCATCAGGAGTGAAAATCAGGTCACCCTGAGAATAGACTGTTCCAAATAAATTGGAGAGCTTGTAGTCTATACTCATGCTTGATATGAGTTTGGAGAAAACGGTGTGCTTATAAATTTATTTTTTTACCTCATGTCAGAAATCCCGTACCCAGAATAAAGGCATGCAACGACTTTAGAATGAAATTACATTAAATAGAATGAAAGAAATACATAAATAAGGACGGAAGTATAATTGTGAATCTAGTATGCCACTGGTTCTTTGTACACTGGGGAGACCGCCGGATCCTCAGTCACCTCTATAGATACCTTCTTCTTCTTCTCATTGATTTCATACCAAGCACCGGCAGTGTAAGCATTGATGCCGTGATCGCGAAGATTCTGTTGCTGGGAAGTGGCCCAACCGTGCTTGTCTTCGGGGAACCAGACCAGCGGGTTTCCTTCACCCATTGCTGGATCCTTGAAGGCATCAGCTTCTTCGGCATCAGTCATCATGTTTGCCGGAGCAGTGTGCCAGTAATCATCCTGGAGCATCTCACGGGCCAGCACCTCAGGGGCATAATAGATATGCGGCTTCAAGAACCGGTCCATGAAGGTACCACTGTGCTTGCTAGTAGAAACAGCGTTCTTCTCGCCTGTCAAACTAGTCTCCTGGTCATTTACAAACGGGTTGCTGCTGTAATCCGGAACTGGATCCTTCATCATTGAATCATCTCCAGCTGAGCTCTTACGCTCAACACTGGATGGCTGTTCGCTTCCAGATTCAAGTAACGACCGTGGAAGAGAAAAGAGCATAGGATTGAATGCCGATGCAAAAGTGGCGTGGCACCAAATCGTAACCAGAAGCATGACGACTTCGAGCACAAGAGGACCCCAAGACTGGGAGAACACGAATAGAATGACCAAAATCACTTCCGCAATATAGATGCCAACAAAGAGGTGCTGTAACGCACGAGAGTAGTTGATACCACGGTAGTGAGTTTTGGCCGTGCAGAAAATGAGATTGTTCAGCCACGCAATGTAACAGAAAATGAAAACCGCGGCAGAGAATGGCATGATCAACGGAGAAATAATGGAGTAGACAAACATGATGAGGGCCATGTTCGAATAGACGGGATAAACAGTGCCCCAACCAGGTCCACCAACGGTGTTACGTCGGGCCCAAATTTTCCGCGGCGTGTTGTCCAGAAGAGTGCCGAGTGCATAGTAAAGAGCAAGCGGAACAATTTGCAGCAACATACCACTTGGAAGAGTGAGGCATTGGAGAAGCAGATAGGCGATAAAGATGTTCGAAGCTTGTGGGAGATTCTTGTGAAGAAGGTCAAGCACGATACTGGGATCCTCTAAAATGTTTTGCATAGCGGAAATAATCGCACTGGACAAGGCGAAGACCAGGAATACCTGAACAACTTGAAAAGCAAAGTAGTATTTTTGAGTATAATATTCGACCATCGTATCAGTTGGACTGCCTGCATACCGGGCACACTTGCGGATGATCACTGGCGGAAGTGACATCACAATAGCCACGACCACAACAGGAAGTAATGCAGAAATCAGACCGTGCAACACCTCCGGCAAGTTATTGATAAACGACAAAAACGGGAGCCAGTCAGTCAGAGTCCGAATCTGAGAAACAAAACCAGCAAAAGCAACTGGAATAGCCCAAAAGATAATGAGCAACACCAAAAACGCTGCAATCAAAAGGGACACTGGAAGCCGCTTGTACCATCGCATAGACAAGTTCGTCCACACAATCTCATCCGGGCTAATACCGACAAAGCGAGGTGACATTTGCAGCGGGCGGTGGAAAGAAAGCATCTGCACGGCGACCTCAGCATCGTACTGACTGTTGAAGATGATGAATGCCGCAGCAGACTTCTCGTTGTCGTCGTACGTTTGACGAAGATGCTCAATCTCTGCAGAATACTGAGGAATGTGCTCCTCAGCATAGGGAATAGTCTCAACCTTTTTTCCGAGGAAAGGAATTCCCCAGAGACCCAATCTGTGCGTAGGCGGTTTCTTCACGTAGTCATTCAGCTCAGCCGGAGAGTCTTCTTCAATTTTGCCTTTCTTTTCACTTTTCAACCGATTCTTCAAGGCCTTCTTAAGCATGGAGTTCTCAGTACCTTCGAGCCTACTCGCAAGCTTATTACGGTCTTCCACGATATCCCGCAGGTCTGTGGCATCGCGCGAGATAATGATATGCTTAACACCGGTAAAGATTTTACGCAAATATTCTTCCGTGAGTAACTTCTGCGGAACATCGTTGACAATGACAGTGCGGTTCGAGAGCAAGTACTTCTCGGATTCGCTGGTTAGTACGGCCTGACGCAGTCCAGTATAGAAGAGGAGCTCACGGTAAATGCCAAAAATTGTTACTCCAAAGAAAATCCAGCTTAAGAATACGTGAGCAAAATACCGGTTCTCGTTGGTGATGTTGCCAAAGGCAAGTAAATCAAAACCTTTGCATCCAATACCATTTGTTGCATTGACGGGAAGCAGGATTGGTAGCAATAAAACGATACCAAAGAGGGCGACACAGCCCAAGAATCGTAGATAGCGAAGGAAAAGGTAGCCGTCCAGACCAGCGTCTCGCAAAATCTCTGCATCAGAACGTGTCAAAAGGTCAAAAATCCATCCAAACTTTCCACCTCTCAATTCACGAGGCTTGTCCCCAGGTGACATTTCACTGGACATGGAACGGCTATCATAGACGCGTTTGTTTAGAGGTCGAAGGATAAGGAACACGACAATGAACACAATGAAGATAACGCCATTCGCAATAAGCGACGTGACCACCGTCTCCCTACTGCCGCTATCGTTACACGTTGGTTCCGCCATCGTCACGTATCTGAGGTCTGAGCAACTCTATATTGATGAGACGCGTGGTATATGTACGCCAGATTGGAGCAACCCAGATTAAGCTTTTTTTAGGGGGGAATGCTGCAACCCTTGCACCGCAGATTTCACAGCCTGCGAAGTGACGCAGACCGCAAGGCAGCAGGGTTTATAAGGGGTAAAAAAATTTTGGCCATACCTAAAAAACATCACCTATGCGGTCTATGCAGTATAAAAATCGGTCTATGTGCATAACCACACTCGTTTTCTTCTATTTAATTCAATAAAGCTATCTAGATCTCCCGTAAGATAGGAATATCGACATTGCTTTGCTTTTAGATATCAGTCGGGAGTATCCATGCAAGCACTGATGCGGCGGATTCAATGACTAATCATGCGCCCCAACTTCTAGTAGACCGTCTGTCGTCAGCAAAATATGCCTTGGCTGGGTGTTGATTGTGTCTTTGAGAAACCATTTCTTGCCCTACCCTAACACATCATTGACTTGCTAACTAGTTGCACGCCTTACCCAGCCCTGGCATATAACTTGAGCCTTCCTCAATACTTGCTGAAGTACCGTCGATTCTCAAAAAATTGACAGATGGATAATTTAATTCAACGCTTACATATTATATTAAATATTTGGATTCGTACACCATAGCGTAAACCAAATTCCCGCCATTTTTGATTTATGACGCGTCCGATCAACTGGCATGCAATTTAAGCTGCAGAGAGTCATGATCAGAATCCAAATGGCTGACAGCCGCGGAATTCTCGTACATTGATCAGGTGATACACCCAGCCCAGGCCTGGGGTTTAACGGTAATGTGGCACTGTAGACGCCCCTGGGTCTAGGTTTTCCGCCAAGTGAAACCTCGGTGGACGAATTCGAGTCAGACTAGATGTGCTGGTGTCGTCAAGGTGTACAACAAAAGTGTATTTCCCTATATAAAATCTAACTGCTCCGTAGCTGTAACTTGTCTCGTCTACATCGTCGAATGTGCGCGAGCTATGGCTGAATGGGGATGTTATCACATGATATACGCCAATATTCTGGTGTAGAGCCTTGATACGTCTAGCGCCCCAAACAGCCATAGGCCAAGTCCGTCGAATCCAGCATAGCATGAGGGCCATTTATAGGCCATTGCAATGCTTCTGGAGCCGGCGTGCACTCTTGGAGTGCCGCTATTTCCACTCTAGCTCCTCTTTATTGAGTGGAGGGCCGCTGGGGCCTCTGCTACCGGAAAATCAGCCTAAAGAGGATCAATTCAGTGAGATGATGAACGACCGCACGAATTCATTGTTCCGCTCACTAGGCATTGATGCAACCCAATTTGAGAAACAGCCTTCGGTGCCAAAGAACGGATCTGCCGATGCAAGAACTTCTCAATCAAGCGAAGAAAACAACAAGGCTAAGGAAAACGCCACTGTGTCTTCATTGCTCTCTAATGACCTAACTAAGCTGCCATCTTTCACGCCAAAGTCGCCAACATCTTTCTATATTGACACTCAGGACATCTATGCTGAGTTAAGGTCAGCTGGCCTGTCGCGTGGTCTGGCGGAATTACTTATGCGAGTCATACAGGAGCTGATCAACGACCTCGTGTTGACGTGTAAAGAGCGCGCTGTACCTAACTCGGCTGCTGCAAATGAAGCCTATCTGTTCGACGCGGCATCCTCTGAAGTCAGAAACGAAATTATCACTTCCCGCCAGACTCAGGCAACCACTTATCGATCTGGGGTGGCTCGCCTCCAGCGGGATGTGGAGATTCTGGAACACATTGCCACTGAAATGACGAACTTGCTCAAGTCTGATATGGACTTTGAGGTTCATGAGCGAAAAAATGCGGCGCGTGGAGAGGAAAATGTTATCCAGCTGAAAATCCAGGAATTGAACAACAAAATATCAACGCGCCTCAATTCGGATTTGAAGTCTGAGATCGAGAACCTGCGATGGCAAATCACACGTCGAAGCTTGGCAGCCATTGGTGTTGTTGCCGCGCTATTCATATGGAACACGCAGACCACCAGTAGCAAGAAAACGGCTAAAACCGAAGAACGCCAGCGAAATACCGCTGGAAAACCCGTTCCTGTACATATTCTCGCGCCTTCCATGGCCGTTTCTGAGGAGCTTCCGTACGAAACCCCTTCTCCAGTTCATGTCGAAGACCTAAATTCCATGGTCACACCATATTCTCCACCAGTCACAGACGCGCACTCTGACAACAAGGAGAAGACTGAAAGTGGTGAAACCCCCACTGCTAATGATAGTAATGAGAATTGAATATCTATATACGTCTATTTAAAATGCAGTTGCGATCATTAGATCGTCACTCGTTCCTTGGCATCATCCATCCAAGGAAGTCGTCACCTTCGGTGTCCATCCATCCAATGCCATCAAGTAGATGATGCATATCTACGTTTGTGCTCCCAGCACTTATGCCATCGGTCATCATACCTGCTGCAGCCTGGTGCTCATTTATAAGGGGCTCAGGAAGCACATCGCCGTTGCTGGGCACTTCCGATACTCGTTTTTCATTCTGATCGGCCACTTCAGCGTAGCCGTTGCTGCCATTCGCTGGCTCCTGGACCCCATCCTGGGTGGCTGGGAACAGCTTTGTTGATGTAGTGCCGTTTGGAGAAACGGCCGTACTGGCAAAGTACGACTCCATATTTATGTCATTGAACAAAGGTAGCGGATTCAGATCGCGCTTGCGCTTCTCCTCCTCTGCGTGAATGACCTTATGCATAGGCCCCGGTGAATGCTCGTCGCTATTCCAACTGTCTGGAGAGTCCTTGTCCATTTCAGACGAGCTCCGCTTAAGAGCCTCGTTGACCTGAGGAATTAGATTGCCATCCGAGCAATGACGAGGTGCCTGTCTTGGATCTGGGGTATTGATCCTTTTTACATTTCTTCGTCTTGCTTCGTGAACGATGAAGATGAGCTCGTAAAACATCGAAAATGTCAAATGAGATCGCATCCTACGCATGACTCGCCGGGACTGAAGTAACTCAGGGTGTGTGATAATGACATGATTCAGTCCCTCCATCAGTTTAGCAATTCGTGACACGTCGTTGTCAACCTTGCCACCGAGCCAGCTGGGCGGCATATTGCGGAAAAGATGATGACAGGTAACGATGGATTCCCGTGCGCTGTTAACATATTGCTGCGGGAGTTGTGGCAACAAATGTAGTCTAAAAAGCATCAGAGCAGCAAAGCAGCATGGGTTCCGAATAAATGATGGGAACTCGATGATCTTGCGATTGTCAACAAGCTTACGCGTGAGTGTTACAATTCGCGTACACGATTGAAAGGCATCAATGATAAAGCCGCTTTGATGTTCATGAGGCGTGTCGGGAAGGAATGCAAAGGCATCCAAAATGCAATGGGCGTACAAATAACTGATCTCAATGACGGGATCCTCAAAAGATTCCGTGGTAGGGAACAGAGCTCTGAGGTCGGTCCGAAGCAGATCTAGAGTGGGGTATCGCGTATTCGGTTCCATAAGTCCATCTTCAGTGTCCACGCTGGATGCCATGATAGACACTGTTTTAGAATAAAATCTTGCAAGCTTGAGCATAGCATCGGTTCGAGGAGACAGCGGGTGCTCTTTGTCGTGTAATGCGTGATCGATCATATGGTCTACGGGCATTGCGGCTGGAATGCCCGAAGATGCGGACACCATCTGCTGTGTGATATAAGTTTGCACCCATGTTCTCGTTCGCCATTTCACAGCGTTGGGCATGAGCAATTGGTTTCGAGAAAACTCGTAGATAAACTTTCCACGGTGCATTCCTAATTGAAGACCCATGCTATATGCCAAGGATGCAAATCGAGGGCTCATATCTTCCAACATTTTCACAGATGGTAGAGGCCAGGTACTGAGCACCAATAAGGCCTGCACTACGCTGCTGGAACGGGTTGTTTCCAGAAGGCACTTTGTAGAGGCCAGGCGTTTAACAGGGTCCACCATAGAGACATAGAGATGCGAGGTTGGTTCAGCAAGAGCTGCTGTAATCATTACGGCCCAGAAGAGGAACTCACTACGAGCATATAATTCACCTGCAGAATCGCTTTCGAACATCGGCATGTACGGTGCGCAGTTCGTCATAAAATAATCATGCAAAGAATTCGCAAATTTCTCCTCAAGTTGAATATGCTCCAAGATATATGGTCCAGGAATGGGAACAAGATGGCCACCAGCAGCCATACGCTCGGCAACTGATGCCTCAATTTCCTTAACACCTCCATCATCATCAGCTAAATTTGGAGTGTCCTGGGGTTTGATATTACCATTAGCCTTGACCTCATGAGGGAACTCACCATTAAATTGATTTCCTGGAAACTCAGGTTTCACAGACTCCCGCTTAACTTGATTCTGATATTGCTGCGAGTCCGATCCTGGCCTTCCTAAGCTCTCCGCAAATGAAGCCACATCAGCCGCAGCACGTGATGCCGAAGCGATTCCCGGTACATTTTGCTGGCCAAAAGATCCACCATTTCCTGTTTTGATCCCAGTAGTCGTGATGTTCTGGATCTGCTCTTGTATACGGGATAAATGCTCACGTAAGAGCTCAACTTGGCCTCCCTTCCGAGGCTTGAAGTTCTGATCCACGATGCAGTTCAGGCTGAACTTGGAACACCGCGTACATGCATTCGGATAGCACTTTGCGGCATCACACCGCACCTTATGCTGGCGGCAATGAGTGCACGCTTTTATTTGTCGCTGCATGTCTGCGTCGGTTTCCACTGTGTCTGACCGAAGGGATGTCACTTTGTCAAATTTGCGCACTTTGGCGTCAAAAAAATTCTCTGTACTTGGATTGGTTCGCTATGAAAGTAACCTCGTGAAAATGTGATTCTTAAGGGCCCTTTTGACTCAGTCCAGGGCAAGGTCTGTGGGGTACCCTAATGTATGGGAAATTCTCAGCGTTCCTCGCGCATAGGGTTATAGGTAAAAAAAACATGTCTTTCGTCTCACTGGTCGTGACATCAAGCTGTTCAGAATGGCCCTCAAGAGAATCATAGTCCACAAAAAAAAAAATGTATTTAGCTACTTTTTTCCGTTTCATATGCATATACTAATTCGCTTAAACGATCGCTATTTCAATAGTCCGAAGTGACTAGACTCGCCCCGTCGTCCGTGCGCACAATTCGGATCTGAGGCTGACGTCGAGAACGACGTCACCTGCAATCAGATGAATTCATTGCTTATGCCTAGGTAGAATCACTAAATTATAATCAGCTTACGAATTTAAATAGAATCCCCTCAGGAAATTATACTTTTCAAATCATCTAGAATTCTTTTCTTCTTACACGCTTCGTTACTTGCTGTCAGGTACGAGCGGCAAGGGGTTCTTCTTCCTCTATGGCCAGCCTGCTGACACTACAACGCCTCCGTGTAAAGGCTCTTTCTTAGTGATCACCTGGTGCCCGCTACGGAATATGGTTAAAATCATGACAGTAACATATCGACACGATATGGTGAAGACTCCCAGGCCTGGTTTCCTAGCTCAAACAGATAGCGAAGCGAGGTGGGCTAGGAATGAGGTCGCGACAACAAGCCATAAGCTTTAATACTGCATTTGTGAAGAGGTGTGAAATTTGGCAGCCAAAAATAGCCGACTGAATAGAAGAGCCTTCTAGAGAAGACATGACGCTCCCTTCTTTTGATGAGTCGACTCGTGCGGAGGTTCTTTCCTATGAGGTATTTTCGTGGCTGAGCCAAACAGCGATGTATGCACGGTCCACTGAGAGTAGTGCAGCGGAAATTTATGACACACTCAAACTCGTTTTGCGATTACTGGCCGTTCGAAATCCTCAGGCCCAGTCGAATGCGATCCGTCGAGCCCTTGGTGTGCTTATTCAAAGCATCAGCGAGCAGCCTGGATCGGAACAGCCGTGTCAGGAATTACTCGGTTTGCTGATCAGAATGGTTGATGCGAAGCAAGAGCACAAATTCAACCCAATGAAACACCTAGCTCTTTCTGGTCTCGGGTATTTCATGGCAAGTAACAAATACCGTATGCGTCAGATGAGCGTGAATGTCTTCGTGATCTGTATTGACACAGTTAAGGTCTGTCCCTTGACCGTCGAGACGCTTGAGTATCGTAACACGATTCTCTGGACTATGCAGCAGTGCATATTACCAACACTAGATGAAGGTTCCGTCAAAGCAGCAGTCAAGTTTGCGCGATCGATGATCGATGGTGCTGATCGTAACACTGAACTGGGTCAAAATACGCTGTTGAACGCCTTCAATCTTCTGAAAGGCTTGTTTACAATCCCAAGTTCTAAACCCTTTGAAAAGAAAATGGACAGATGGTTATCTCTTTTCCTTAATGTCGGCGCCATTACATCAAGTGAAGACGTTCAGCATGCGGCTGCATGTTATTACAGCGTGGCTCTTCAAGAGTTCACTAGCAACGACTTCCGCCGTAATGTTACTGATGTCGTAAATCTCGTGATTAAAACCGTATCACACAAATTGTATGGGAAAGACTTGCTCTACTCTTACCGATTGAAATCCCTGGTCAAGCTCTTAGGATACATCATCCAGACACAGCGAAAAGTACTGGATTTTGAGAGTCAGTTGGATCAATGGCTCGCATCTCTGCTTTTACAGCTTGAGCCCGAGATCATCGAGTCACTCTTTGTGAATGACATCATCAAAAGAAAACTTGTCGGAGATTTCCGCAACATGGACATTGTCAGCGTTTTGCTTCGTCAAATGGCATTATCTCGAGCTCCTGCTCCAACTAAGTCAAGCTCTAAATCCAAGAATAGCGTACCCCGTCCAAGATTGGAGAGTGTTCTTGCGTGTCTTACGGATGCGATTGATCTATTAGGCCATTCAATCCAACCGGTAGCTTTCTCGATCCATCAGGCCTGCCTTGGTTTGTTGCTCAACAATAAGCATCCCCTGATTGATATTCAGCTTGTCAGCGTGGTCCGCTGTTTGGTGACAATTGTTAGGGCGGCCCCTACTCTCCTGGTTACTACTTTCGGATTATGTCTTAAACATATGGAAATTCCCACATCCGACCCACGACTTCACTGCGAAATAGCCTACGTTCTGGGATCTATGATTGCACTTACCCGTCCGCTTGCATTATACGGTGACGGAGAGCTAACTAAGCGCGCTATGCTGCTAGCGTCACGCAAAATCCAAGAAGTAGAAGACTTCTATTCCTACAGTATCGGTTGGAATCTCTTCTATGGCATATTATGTCTTGGACATCAAGAGGTTAAGCCATTTGTGTCCCAGTTGATGCTTATGCTGAGGTCCCACTTCGCTGCCCAGTCCCCTGAGGTGTTGGAGAAGGCTTTGGGCGGGCTTCTACTGTTTTTATGCCACAATGAATCACTGTTGACGTTAGATGTTGCTAATCGGCTGGGTGATATGCTGAACTCATTGTGGGCGCGCTATGAACACGCCTCAGCAAGCATTGTTATTCGTCGAAGATTGCTACAGTGCTATGAGCGTCTTCTTCTCAATGGTAAACTAGAATCGTATCCATCGAGTTTGCTCATGAGGTATGTTGCTCATGTCACAAGTCCAAAGGCTTATGTGAAAGATATTGGTGTCCACTTAGAGTCAGCGATGGTCCTTTCAAAAGCGAAAGATAAAGAATCCGAGTCTGTTGCATCCCAGAACATTGAGTTTTTGAACACTATTTGGGCAAGTGATAATGCTGTTGAGTCTGGACTATCGAGTCTATATGATGAAAAGGATAGCGCAAGATCCTGCGGTAATGATGTAGACATCGCGATTTTCTGTCAGATACTGAATAATGACGGCGAGGTCAGACCGTGGCCTACAGATGTTTATACATCCGTTGTGGATCTATCCATATCAGTGTGTTCTAATATCTTGCCTCTCCAGCCTGAAAGAATACAAGAAAGTGTTTTTGATGCCATTCTTTCTAATTTAGAAAACTCTGCTTCACTGAACAGTCTGAGAAAGTCTGCAGTCATGCTTAATACCGCTCAACTTGTGAACCATATCCTTCAAAATGATTTGCAGGTCGATGATCGTATTCTCAAAATTGCCGTTTCAACTTTGAAAATTTTGCTCGCGAGTCCTTATTCACAAGCCCGAGCACTTGCAGCCAAGACTTGTGGTTTATTATCCAGAAAAATTCGGAGCAGCACTGTTGGCTTGCAAATTCTCCCAGCGCTCGCTAAGGAGCTGCTGGAGTTTGCCGTGGATCCGCGTGGGAGCTTGAATCTTCGTGAAGGGTCTATCAAAGCGCTTGGTTACATTTCTAATGCATGGTCTCAAGAATCCCTCGTTGATGCTCATTTCGGAATTCTAGGGCCGCTTTCTCAAGATCCCAGGCCCCAAATCCATTTGGCAACCATTGAAAGCATGAGATTGGCTCTTTTGTCGCCTGACTTGGTGGACCAGAGATTCGTTAAACAGACACTAAAGACTTTGGTTACCACTTATCTGCTTGAGACTCATGCTAACTCCAAGTTATTTAGCCAACAAGTGGCCGACACTTTGATACAAGTCGTCTCTAGGTTCGGGCCCTTACTTTCCAATGAAAAGCAAGAGAACAATAGAAAGAGAATTCTCTGTTTGGCGGATCAACTACAATTAGCGGACCACTCCAGTATTCGGGTTCTAGCTTGGAACAGCCTGATTGAGCTTTACTTCTATGCTCGACAGGGAATTCCCTGGCAAATATTCATTCGACGGTGGAGAGATGTCATAATTGACCCGAATAGTGCTGATGAAGAAGTTGATACTGCAGTCAATGGATTATTGATGTTGGTGCAGCTTTCTGCGCGTTTGATTTTCTCTGGCGCAGGATCCAGTCTTGAAGATGCTTTGTGGCTTCTGCTTGATCGCCGCCCGAAACACAAAATATTAAGGAAGCTTATCAACAGCTGGATGTCACAGACCCTTGACGATAATGCTTCGATTCACTCGTGGATTATGCGCATCAGTGCAGTGGTCATGAAGCCGCGCTATTTCTTCGAAAGCAGGTTGTCTAAATTCATCGGCAAGAATCATAGTAAAGAACCGCTTTACAGCAGTAATGAGGCGGCAGCTTCTGTTGATCCCACCGCTGTGGCAGCTGATGAAGATGTGTCGCTCGGCGTGACATCTGATGACACGAGCAACGAACAATTTTCTTGGCAAGCACGTCAATATGCGTTGGATTTATTCATTCAAATCTTGATAAGCGATCTGAATGGAAAATCGCCGGAACAAAAGGCCGTAAGTGTGACTACTAAACAAGTCGGCGATCTGATCAAAATTGCATTCACGAGTGCAACCTCACAAATCTCAGAGCTGCAATACACTGGCCTTACATTTTTGAATGAGATCATTGTTCAACTTGGAGATTTGAGTGATCCCGATTTTGCCAACATCAGTCTCCTAGAACAGTATCAAGTTCAAATTGTGAGCGCACTCTCTCCAGCGTTTGGCTCTGATAGCTCGCCTGGTCTGGCCCTCATTGCATTGCAAACTGTTGCCACGTTCTTGGGTTCCAATATAATCAAAACGAAAGAAAAGCTGGGCCGGCTTCTAAAAATTTTGGACGAATCTCTTTCCTCTATGTCTGATCTCGAGAAATTCAAACTCGGCAAGCTCGAGATGAGCGTAGACGCTGCAAAGGCATTGAGAGTAGCTGTGCTAGCTGTATGGGCGGAAATTGAAATTAATGCAAAGGAAAAGTCGCATTTACAAGAGATAATCGATCCTCGTTTGGAGAAACTCACAGAGCTGTGGGCAGACTCCATCTCAACATACGGTAGATTGCAGTCGGAAGTGGATGCACAGTGGAGTCAATCAAGTATAGATGACGTTATCGATCAAATTGCTGATACTCAATTCAGGTCTTTGATGAAACCGATTTTCAAGACTTCATGGCTGAAATTTATCCGGGCAATCGCCACTCTCGAGCTTGTTTCACATCCTGCTGAGCATACGGACTTGTTGGTTATCCTCTGTGGACTCTGTTTCCAAGAAGTTTCCAAAACGCTTAGTACCACTTCATTGGCTCAGTCAGTTGCAGAATCTATGGAAGAGCAAGAGGATAAGGTCATCTTGCCAACACTTGGCCGCGATGAATCTCTCACTGCCTATAGACTCTCGGTGTTACAGACTCTTGCCAGCATACTGACCCCTGAAGTATCACGAGTACTGTTTGATCTATCCATCGACTACATCGAAGAGAATGTGCCGCTGCTTTACAGAGTAATGTTGGTGGGTCAGCCCGAAGAGCAAATCTGTGTGCTTACAATAGCGCGGAATCTGGTTGCTGGTCAACCGGATACTGATGACAATGTAGACCATTTCTTCGAGATCCTGAAGATATCTGTTCTCCCACTTCGTCATCTTTTCCCGCAGCTCATTGATTCTCAAGCTCAACAACGGAGTATTTCATTAAATGGCTCTCAGACCCAGCTCCTTCGCCAAACCATGAATACCGTTATTGATATCGCTCAAGTGTTCCGCGATGTCATCAAGACGGACCTTTGGGTGAGCTTGCTTAAGGCGTTTGAGGAATTGAATCATCGTGAGCCGGCAGTGGCAGCACCATCCTTCAAGCGATTCTTGGAGGTGCTTGCTACTCAAGTCGAGCTTCGTGGCGTTGTATTTGTTGTAGACGCACTCACCATGTCCCTTAAGCGGGCGGTCGAGACACCATCGTTGATGGAGGGTCTGTTCATCTCTACTGCTATTGTCTGCACAAACGCTCATAGTTTGACCGGATCATCAGCCCTTCATTACGTCTACCAGTTTGGTTTGAGGGCTGCTACCGTCTTGGAGAAATACTTGGAGTCGCCTGAGACAGGAGAGAGTGATGCATCTGTTGTGTTACAGCTGGTGATTGCCGTGTTAAGAGCTTCTTCGACATTGGAAACAGGAGTTGCCTTTGCCTATGGATGCCTTCCTGTACTTTGTCAGTTAACAGCTTTATCAGCAGCTCCAGAACTCAGGCAACGCGCTGCATCCGCGCTCACTATATGTGCTGCACTCAATGGCTCAGCTGAAACTCTTGCCGTGGTGGTTCCGTCCATTTTGACGCTTGCAGAATCTGGCATGCAAAATGTTGCCCGCAGTCTCCTCCTGCAAATTGTTACCAAACAACCGGGAACCTTCAAGCAGGTGGTTTGGGAGATGAACAGCGAGGACCGAGCTATTTGCCAGGGCCTGCTCGCGCAGCCAACAACACACGAAAGCGAAATCGAAGATAATGGAAGTGAAAATGAAAGTGAGGGAGAGATAACTCTTACGTCGTTCGCATAGAAAAATTTACATCTGTACATGTTATGTTATTTTGCTCCTTAATACACAATGATTTACATTATGGTAACACACTCTCACCTCTGTTTGGTCACCGTGCTAAGTGACGGGGTTAGGTGAATATATATCTCCATCCCAGGTAAACAAGAGTTTCATTCCTGCATTATAAAATGTGGATTTTTGGTGGTTCTTCAAAACCTACAGACACTGACTCGAAAAATTCCACTGGTGTCGTTGGTGTGCCCACCAAGCGCCCTCAAGCACCCGCGAAGGGAGTTTCTGTAGACCCGGCTGGATATTTTCCGCGGTACGGTTATCCAATTCCGGTACATGATTTGGAGAGCCGACAGGAATATGTGAGTTGCTACAACCGCGCTTTGCGTGCTCCATCTTGGGTCATTGAACACCTCACTCCGCAATCTCGCACCGGTGGGGAAGGTGTAGACCGGTCAAAGTCCCATTTCATGGAGGACACCGCCATTCCTCAACTCTTCCGGGCTCGCCTTGCCGACTATTTCCGTAGTGGCTATGACCGTGGCCATATGGCTCCTGCTGCCAATGCGAAGTTCAATCAAAATGCTCTGAACGAGACTTTTTACCTCACCAACATGTCGCCTCAGGTCGGTGAGGGATTCAATCGGGATTACTGGGCGCATTTTGAACGGTTCGTTCGCAATCTCACCTCGAAATATGCATCAGTCAGAGTCGTCACAGGTCCTTTGTATCTACCTCGCCGTGATAAGGCCACGAACAAGTGGGTCGTTAGTTACGAAGTCATTGGCAACCCGCCCAATGTAGCCGTGCCAACCCACTTCTTCAAGATCCTTATCGGTGAGGACCCGATTTTGCCCAGCCTGCCCCGGAACGGTGTGGCTGTGTCGGCCTTTGTGCTTCCCAACGAAAAAATCAGCAACTCTACGCCCTTGGAGTCATTTGCGGTGCCCGTGAACGCCATTGAGAGGGCTGTTGGCGCGGAATTTATGCCCAAACTCCCCGAAAAGAACCGCCGTGATATGTGCAAGGAGATTACATGTGCGGTGGAAGTTGTTGAGTTCAACGATGCCGTGAAGTCGCTGCCTCCGCCGCGTAAATAAATTTTAGGAATTCATACATCATACATCATACATCTCGTTAAGGAAAAAGTAGACCAGAACACACGCCGCCTAATTATCATCGACCTCCTGATCCTCACGAGGGTCGTCTATGCCGTCGGCATAGATTCCAAAGTGGCAGTCGTCCTCCGGAATACAAGGCGAATCAACGACCCGACAGGTGCGGAGTGGGCCCTTATACTTTTTCAGCATCAACCGGGTCGTCGATGCGTGGGCCAGCACATTTCCGCCGATAGGCTTTTTAGGATCGAATCCCATTGACATGCCGTCGACTTGGGCAACAACCTGATTAGTGTAAACAACGGCAACACCAAACTCGTCGGCCATTTGGCGGATTTTGCGTAAGATCTGACCAAGACGCTGCTGACGCTCGCTGAGCTCACCGCGTCCGCAAAAGTCAGAGCGGAGGAGCGCCATGATAGAGTCGATGATTAGGATTGCGAACCGCGTCTTGCTCATCATTGAACGAGCCTCGTCCAGAAGTTTGGCCAGTTGCTCATGATTGTAGCAGCGGGCAACCGCGATGTTCGCCATGGTAGCGGCCGGATCAAGGTGGTACCGATTGGCAACTGCCTCAATACGGGCAGAACGGTAGGTTCCCTCGCAGTCAATCCACATTGCGCGACCCTCTCCGCCGCCCATATCGACGGGGAGCTGGCAGGTCACGGCAAGTTGGTGACACAGCTGGGATTTACCAGTACGAAACTCGCCATAGAGCTCTGTTAAACTGCCAGTATCAATACCGCCTCGGAGCAGGTTGTCCATGGACTTGCAGCCAGTGGTAATTGAGATGAGCGACTCTTCTTTCTGGTACATCTCGATGCCGGTGGTGAAACCCATGTCGACCAGCTGGTAAGCTGCTTCTTGTAGCTTTGCAGCCTTGTTTTCCGAGATTCCACGCACTCCCGTTAGTTGACGCTGGGTCGCATGTGCCACACCAGCCACCGTGCAGAAGTTGGATGCCTTCAGCTTTGCAATATCGCCCTTTGTGATCCCGTTTCCCTCCAATTGATCGATAGTAGCGGCAGCAGGGTACGCTCCAAAGTCTTCACCATCAGGCGGAGAACTCTGAGGTTGCTCTACATGTACATATTCCTCGCTCATTGACACTGAACTGGTATTTTTTGATGGGTGGTGGCGTTTGTGTATGTGGTCAGGCAAGTGGTGTGGGATGTCAACAACACGGTCTTCGATTTGGGGTTAGGAAATCGCGCGTTTTTCGCGTTGCCACTAGTGGTCAAGATGTGGTTGTGGCGCTGGTGGTGTGACAGCTATTTTCCCACCCTACCTAGGAGGATTGGGTGTAACCTCCCGGCGAGCCTGGCACAAACCCTTTCCCGTGATGGTCCTCGACGTGTGGTCCCAATGGCGGGAGGAACCACCTTGCCCGGCCCCTGTGACCGTCGCGTTCCTCAATAAGGCTTGCAGTTCAACCCTTCTCCTTAATTAATTCCGTCCACAAAACCACCATTCTTCCTAAGTTTCTACACTCGTTTAAGCCGTCATGTCCTTTGACCAGGCACGCGTGTTCACGACCAACATTGGCCTTCCAGGCCAAGACCGTGAAGACGGCACCGACAACAGCCAGTTCGCCGACATCGAGCAGCGTTTTCGCAACTTCATCTTCGCCTTCTACATGAACAACACGTACATCTACCGAGAGCGATTGCGGGAAAATGTGCTAATGAGAAAATACTTGCTGGAAGTTGATATGGCCCATGTCATTGCCTTCGATGAGGAGCTGGCTCATCGGCTCTCTCAGGAACCGGCTGAGATCTTACCGCTCTTTGAGCGCGCCGCTCTTTATGCAGCCAAGCGAGTAGTTTTTGCTGCTCCTGAGGATACGACTAGTGCCCCTCAGGGCGACTCGGCAACCCCGGCCGATCCCGATCTTGGCCGGACTGACCCGCGAGACGGCAGCCCGCTCTCGATCCCTCAGGGTATCCAGATAATCATCGCGTCTTCGGCGAACCCCCTGGGTATTCGAGACTTGAACTCCACACACATCACCAAACTTGTTCGCATTCCTGGTATCATCATCAGCGCGTCGCCTCTGTCTTCAAAGGCTGTGAGCCTCCAGCTGATGTGCCGCAATTGCCGCCATATGATCCGCAGTGAAGTCAACGGCGGGTTCGGTAATGTCCAAATCCCGACCAAGTGCATGGCCCCCTCTGTGGCTGGCCGCGGCAATGAGTGTCCGCCTAATCCTTATGTTGTCGTTCACGACAAGTCGAACTTCATCGACCAGCAAGTGCTGAAACTCCAAGAGTCTCCTGAGGATGTCCCTGTTGGTGAAATGCCGCGCAACATGCTGCTCACTGTAGACCGTAATCTCACAAACTTGGCTATTCCCGGATCGCGATGCACAGTAATCGGTATTTATTCGATCTACCAATCCAAAATGAAGACTCCCGGTGCGGTAGCGATCCGTAATCCCTATATTCGAGTCGTTGGTGTGACATTAAGTTCCGGCCAGCAGGCCCGCGAAAACGCGGTTTTCACGCCTGAGGAAGAGGAAGAATATATTGCCATGTCCAGAACTCCGGACCTTCTCTCCCTGTTCTCTAATAGCATTGCCCCGAGTATTTGGGGCCACGAGGATATTAAGAAGAGTATCACCTGTATGCTTATGGGTGGCACAAGACGGCTTCTGCCCGATAATATCCGCCTTAGAGGTGACATCAATTTACTGCTTCTTGGTGACCCCGGTACTGCCAAATCTCAGCTGCTGAAATTTGTGGAAAAAGTGGCACCAATTGCCATCTATACATCCGGCAAGGGCTCATCGGCTGCCGGTTTAACGGCGTCCGTGCAGCGTGATCCTACCACGCGCGACTTCTATTTGGAGGGAGGCGCCATGGTACTTGCTGATGGCGGCGTTGTCTGCATTGATGAGTTCGATAAAATGCGCGAGGAGGACCGGGTCGCTATTCATGAAGCCATGGAACAGCAGACTATTTCTATTGCTAAAGCGGGAATAACCACTGTTTTGAATTCGCGCACGAGTGTTTTCGCTGCTGCAAACCCATTGTTTGGCCGCTACGATGACCTAAAGAGTCCCGGTGAGAATATTGATTTCCAAACAACTATTTTGTCTCGATTCGACATGATCTATATCATCAAGGACGAGCACAATCGCGAGCATGATCGCAGCGTTGCCGAGCATGTTCTTAATACTCAGCTTCACGGCACGCAGCCCGGCCAAGTCCAGCAAGAGCGCGAAAATGTCATTCCGCTTGAGAAGATGCGGAAATACATCGAGTATTGCCGAGCAAAGTGCGCGCCGCGGTTGTCTACAGCAGCTGCCGAGCTTCTCATTGCCCACTTTGTATCCATTCGTAAGAAGAGCCACGAGCAGGAACTCTACGCAAATGTAAGATCGTCTGTGCCAGTGACAGTGCGGCAACTGGAGGCCATGGTCCGCATTGCCGAGTCCATTGCGAAGCTCTATTTGCAGCCTGTTGCGAATGAGGACCACGTGCGTGAGGCTATTCGGTTATTTGACGCGTCAACCGTCAATGCCATTGGGCAAGATGCACACAGCCGTGAAGTGTCAGAAGAAGTCGGCAAAGTGGAGGAAAAGCTGCGGCAGCGGCTGCCGGTTGGATGGCATACTTCGTACAACACTCTGCTGCGGGAGTTTGTTCAGGGCCGCTACGAATTTACAAAGCTGGCCCTGGATATGGCCCTAAACGTGCTTGAAAGACGAGATGTGATTCAATTCCGACAACAGCGCCAGGTGATTTTCAGAGCATCCCCTTAATTTTTATTTCGCTCAACTAAGTTATTTATAAAAAGTAATAATAATCATCAAACAGTGGTACGAACTAGCGGTGGTGATGACGCCTAGAGATCTCTAGTACTTAATTACATAATCAACATACTTCCACCTGCTTACATTATCGATCACCCTTTGAACGACACCGGCGGCACCATGGAGTGGCAGAACAAGAGGAAGCCCACGGACCGGGTCTTAGACCCGAAACTGCTGGAGCGTGTGAATGATAACAATGTGTTCCAAAGGATGCAGGAGGTAGAGTCGAACCTCGACGCGCTTGTGCAGCGTAAGCGTCTCGACTTGATTGGACGCAGCATGCGCAAAAACGAGACGATTCGCCTCTTCATTTCGAGTCAGATTTTCAACCAGCCGTGGCAAAAGGATACCCCGCTTTTCACCGACGAGTCGAACCCGAACTGGGCGCTCCGTATTGAAGGGAAGTTGTTGAACGGCGATCCCGACCGCAAACGCCCGTTTAGCTCGATGATCACATCGGTTATTGTTGAGCTCGAGAGCGAGTCCGGCGAGGAGCAGGTCGAGATGCAGGTCGACGAGCCGAAGCCCGAGCAGGAAGCCGAGGGTAGCACGAATCAGTCAGCCGATGGCAAGTCTAACCAGGAAATTGTGGAGTGGCACGAGACCTGCGTGCCTCCCGAGCAGCGGGTTGGCTTCGATGGTCTTGATGTGAAGCGGAGCGGATCCAGTCCCGTGAAGGCGACGATCTATATCCAGCTGAAGGAGTACCCGGACAAGTTCAAGCTGACCCCCGAACTAGCGACCATCCTTGGCATTTCCGAAGAATCTAAACCCGGCGCGGTTGTCTCTTTGTGGCAGTATATTCGATTCCACAATTTGCAGGACGTTGACGAAAAGCGATTAATTAGGTGCGACGACGCCCTGTTCAACCTTTTCAAGCGGGAAAAAATCATGCTTCCTCACCTTGTGGAGCTGCTTGGTGCCCATCTGAGCCCGCGAGAGCCGATAAAGATCGAGTACACTATTGACCCGACCCAGGACCTTGACAACCGCGACATCGCATTCGACGTGCCCATTCAGGTGGACCACCCGTTGCGAACCAAGCTGCTGGATATGTTGAACATGTGGCACAACGACCAAATGACGCTCAGCAATTACGAAACTGCGCTTTTGAAGGATATCCAGGCGCTGAACCTGCTGGAGTACCAGCGCGAGTTCTACGAAGAGTTCGCGAAGGACCCCGTGAACTTCCTTGATAAGTGGACCGACTCACAGATGCGTGATCTCAAGGTTATTTATTGCGACCGGCAGTTCAGCGAGGAGATGGTGCGCCAGTCTTCATTCTACTCGGACGATCTTCTCAACGCTAACCTGCATCTCTTCTTGGATAAGCACTGAAAACTTTTTTTCATTAATTTTTTCTGCTATTTTTTATGTATTTTAGTCTTCATTTGATACTGCCGTATTCAGCTGGTCGTTTACACGTGAGTCATCTGTATGTACGTATATTTACTGCGTACCCTACAGAGACTGACAAAACTTGGGAACTGACAATGCCGTTTGAATACTACTCGACCCGTTCGTCGACCAAGCCAGTCACTTTTGAAGAGGCTATTATTGAGGGACTTGCTCCCGATGGAGGTCTATACTTGCCTGCGAAGGCGAGTCCTCTTCCGGAAGGGTACCTGCAGGACTGGAAGAACCTCAGCTTCACCGAGCTGGCCGTCAAGATCATGTCCCTTTACGTGTCCGAGAGCGAGATCCCGAAGCCGCAGCTCGAGGACATTGTGAAGCGGTCCTACGCCACTTTCCGCGACCCGAGTGTCACGCCCGTGCGCGAGCTCAATGCCGACAAGCAGTTGTACCTTTTGGAACTGTTCCACGGTCCGACCTATGCATTCAAGGACGTGGCGCTGCAGTTCTTGGGCAACCTTTTCGAGTTCTTCCTGACTCGCCGCAACCAGGGCAAGCCGGAGGACGACGGCAGCCGGGAGAGCAAGAACGCTCGGGACACCATTACCGTTATCGGCGCCACCTCGGGCGACACCGGCTCGGCGGCCATCTACGGCCTGCGCGGCAAGAAGGACGTCGATGTCTTCATTCTTTACCCAACCGGCCGCGTCTCGGCCACCCAGGAGCAGCAGATGACCACGGTGCTCGACGAGAACGTGCGCACGATCTCGGTGCCGGGCACCTTCGACGACTGCCAGGACATCGTGAAGGCGCTCTTTGCTGACCGCGCATTCAACGATAAGTACCACTGCGGCGCTGTGAACTCCATCAACTGGGCTCGCATTCTCGCCCAGATGACCTACTACGTGAAGGCGTACTTCTCGGTTGTCGGCAACGACGTGGGCAAGCGCATCACGTTTGTGGTGCCGAGCGGCAACTTCGGCGACATCTTGGCCGGCTTCTACGCCAAGGAGATGGGTCTTCCTGTCGACCTCGAGATCGCCACGAACTCTAACGACATTCTTTACCGGTTCTTGCAGTCGGGCAGCTATAGCAAGGGATCTGAGGTCCACGCCACGATCTCGCCTGCCATGGACATTCTCGTGTCGAGCAACTTCGAACGTTTCTTGTGGCACGCCGCGCTCAACACAGTGGCCCAGGGCGATCTTGCCGAGGCGGGCAAGATTGTGAACCAGTGGATGTCCGAGCTCAAGTCAAAGGGCACGTTTGATGTGCCTAAGCCCGTGCTCGAGCTGGCTCAGAAGACTTTCAAGGCCCAGCACGCCTCCGACAAGGAAACGTCGGATGCTATTTTGAAGACTTATACCGAGCTCTCGCCCAAGTACGTGGCCGACCCCCACACGGCCGTGGGTATCCATGCCGCGCTGACCGAGCGCGCTGCCCACCCAGAGAACAAGGAGCCGCTCGTTGTCCTGGCCACGGCTCACCCGGCGAAGTTCAGCGACGCCGTCACCGACGCCCTCAAATCGCAGCCCGGCTTCGACTTTGAATCCGAGGTCCTGCCCGAGGAGTTCAAGAAAATGATGACCGCCGAGTCGAAGAAGATCTTCGCCAAGGCTAACACCACCGACGAGATCAAGAAACTTGTTATTGAGTCTCTGCAGTATTAAATAATAAATAAGAATATACACATTTTTTTGTTGTCCGTCTTAATTCAGGCCTTGACCGCGTCTACCCGTCGCTTGCCACTCAGGGGATCCACAATGCTCGCACAAAGGCCCAAGATGTGCAGAACACGCTGTTTCATGGTCACATTATTAGATTCCACCGTCATGTCGTCGAAATTGATGTCTGCACGAATGCCGTCGATATCAACATGGCCTGTAGGAGGATTGCTACCTTCATCATAAGTGAACGAGTCGCCAAAGTGAGGTATGAGCAGCGAGCTGAGCTGCTCTATGCGGGTTTCGCCGCGCGAGCTGCCAGCAAGGTTGGCCGACGATGTGTCGTACTCCTCTGTTTTGATCTCCTCCTTGATTTCGTCCTTGACCTCGTCCTTCACATGATCGTGCTTTTTGGTCGTCATTTTGACCGATGACTTTGAGGAATCGATGCCTAAGAGCAGGGCCAGAATGCTGTCGGCAAACATGTCATTTTTCTCGTCGGCCTCCCACGACACGGAATATGTGAACTTGCCGTCGTGCTTCACCGTGAGGGCGTCCATCACGACCCACTCGTCAGGCGCCTGCTCCTGCATGTCGTCGCCAAACATGCTCAGCAGATAGAAGCGCACCAGGTCGGGTCCGGCATTCACGACGACGCTTTGACGTTCCATGAGCGTTGTCGTTCCCAAACCAGTATATGCGCTAACGTCGTCCTCGGTCACGAAGCTGAGCTTGAAGTCGCGCTGGTTTTGAACCACAAGACCGTTGACGTAGGATCCCGGGTTAGGTTCATGTGCAGCCAAAGAGCCCATGGTGCGGGCAATCTTCTGAGTTTTAAACGGAATTACCAAATCAACGCAATTGCGCGGATTGTAGATGCGCACTTCCTCGTGCGTGCCGCGCTGAGCAGCGTACTTCGATAGCAGCGCCGACTTCAACCGGCCCATGGCGTTTGTCTCGCCGTGGACAAGAATCACATGCGGCGCACCCACGAGGTCAATGAACTCGGAATTCTGGCGGAAATCGACATGAGCAGCAAACGAAATCTCATCAACGCTCAAACGACGCTGGATCTTCACCTCGTTGTTACTAACGGATGTGATCTCCGGTGGTTCGGTGATGATGTGCTTGGCCATGGTGCCCTCGACCGAGTACCCGGTGATGATTAGCGAGTTGCGCGGGTCGGGGGCCCACCGCTCAAGTAATTGCCGCGATACGCCATTCTGCAGCATTCCGGGGCTGGCCAACATGACGCACGGCCCGACGTCGTCGAATCGGTCGAGGGACCGCAGCGACGTGATGTGCCGGAAGTTAAACGGATTCACCTTGGTCTCAACAAACTTGCGGCGCAGATTTTCGTTCATCATGTTGATGAACGTTTGGTAAACGGCCATACATTTGCGGGCCAGCGTTGACGCATAGTAGATCTTGACACCTTCGAGCTCGGGGTTCTTGTCCCAGTACTCCTCCAAAATCAACAAAAGTTCCTGGGTACCACCGAGGGCGAAAACGGGCAGCAGGCAGCGACCGCCCTTGTTAAGAGTGGAGTGGATCAATGACAGAAGCTTGGTCTCCTTCTCGACGCGGGGCTGTAGGATACCCGTACCGAACGTGGACTCACAGATCAGCACGTCTGGCCGGACCGGCGGCACCTCGGCCGAGTTCAGGTGCCGGTCCTGCTCGCGCGAGTAGTCACCCGTGAACAGGATCTTCAGTCCGCTAATTTCTATCAGGTACATAGCCGCACCCAGCACATGTCCCGCCGGATAGGCAGTGAACTTAATGCCCCCCACGTCTATAGTAGAGTAGAAATCCACAGCCTCGATTTTGTTGAATGACTCGTCCAAATCTTCGTCCGTATAGAGCTCGCTGTTGCCGCCCTCTCCGGGGCCGGCATTGCTCACCTTAACGAAGTCGCTCAGAAGCCAGCGGTAGATAGCCTTGGTCGGATGGGTCATGAAAACACGGCCCTTGAAGCCCGTGCGCTGCATGACGTAGGGCAGGCTCGCAGCATGGTCCAAATGGAAGTGGCTGATAAGCAAGATATCAATCTCACTCAGGTCATAGTCGTCGTAGAAGGGAAGCGACGCCATTCCCGAATAGGCAGGATGGACACCAGCGTCCAGCATTACAGTCTTGCCCTTGTACTCGAGGATATGGCATGATCTACCCACTTCCGAGCCTCCGCCAAGGGCCAGAAACTTTACGGCGTCCTGGTCTTCTGCCAGTCTCTTCGACATGTCACCGGTGGTGTGTGGTCCTCGCCAACACTACCCTAGACTGCGGGTGCTACTCAACGCTCACAGCTACTCCACAACCACTTGGTGCTAAAGCTCGGGCACATGAAGATTCTCATAGCGGGGTTCCCTGACAGCGGACAAAGGGAAATTGCTCAATTGCTCACTAAATCAGTACCCGAGGGCCCCCTGACTGGGCTAGTCTTAGAGCACCATTTCAAGACTAAGTACTTCGATGCGACGGGCACTCTTTGGATCGATGAGATAGACGAACTCGATGACTGGGTGGACGAATTCTGCAGCGACGAGGCGCGCGAAGTTCGTGATGCGCTCACACTATTTATCTATACCTTCAAGCCAGGGTCTCCACCGGCCGGGCTCCAAGGTCTTGCTAAATTCAATGATCTGCTTAAACCTGGGACCAGCCTGGCAGTTCCTTTAGACGGCGCTGCTGATAAAAAGACACACGCCGAAGTGGAACAGGCTGGGTTTGATGTGGTTGACCCGACAGAGGTCGAGCCAGCTGTTCACAGTGCCATCTACGATGCCCAAGCTGGCAGTGACGAAGAGGAAGATGCGTCTGGACCTCAAAGAGACATCGACGAGATAATTGAGGAGCTTGTTGCCGCGAAGAACTCGTCATCAATGACCGATGAACAGAAACGGGCTCTTGCAGAACGGCTTGCTGGCGAGCTTCTTTGATGAACAATTTTATTGTACGAGCTTAAATATGTACATATACATACGCATATTCTGAAAATTTCACTGCTGCTTGCGAGCGGCGAGCTGTTGCACCTTGTGACGCATCTTGAACATGTGCATATACAGCACGTAGAACGACGGCGGGTAGATTATGAGCACCAACTTCATAAGCAAAGAGAAGTGCGGGTGGTAGAAACTGGCAACTGGGAGAGCGAAGTAGGTGATGATCATTTCGCTAGACGCACCCAAGGGGTACAGAACAATGAAGAATGTGTAACGAATCCACTCGAGCCACTTCGGGGTTTCCCCGCGCAATTGGGCCCAGTAGTAGGGGTATCTGATAAGCTCTGTGATCGACCACGCAAGAACCATTGTGGAAAATGCCTGGTGAGAAGCTGATTGGGGGAACAAGCGCACGACACCCCACACGACGAAAAGCCGCGAGGCGACCTGCATAGCCACCGTCAACGGATTTGACCTGACAATGCCAATAAGAGCATGGAACACCTCCAGCACAGCCAACGTCTGGGTCCAGGAAAGGAACACTGCCACGCCTTCACTCACGAAATCGTGGCCAACAAGAGGATAGAGCACGAGCAGCCGGATAAGAACGACGCCCCACATGATCGCACTGAAGGCATTGAAGACTTGGAGATACTTATTGGCCAGGCTGGCCGGCTTCCGTGGCGCCGCTGCCGCGGGCTGGCTCTTGGACGAAGTCGCAGTTGACATACTTCTCTCGATTTGTTTACGTATGCGGGTTAACCACCTCCGGCTCCATGATATTCCCAATGGCACAGATCACACCACACCCAAGCATTCTGGCTGCGTCTTACAATCTGGTTGCATTTATCGCATAAATAGAAAACAATAATAATTGACAAGCTGTCATGAGATGTGGGAATTGAGCTCCACTGTTTGACTACTGGAACTAGCTGGTCCAGGACCTTGGCACAACCGCGTTTGGCCCTTACCCCTAGGCCCGCGACTTATTGATTCGAGAGGTCGATAACGAAGTGGCATCTTAAAAAGGATTACATCTGATCTATGGAATGGGATTTTGATGTACTGTCGCCAACGAAGCCCTCGAAACAGAGTGCCTCTGTTGATCTATTGGACCTCAACTTCGCTCCGGTGAGCGGTGCCGAGTCGTCCAATCTATGGCCAGAAGAGAATACAATTCCGCAGCGAAATACATCCAAGCCCAAGGCTAATCAGATTCATGCTGACGAGCTTCTCGAGGACAAACCTCAGATACTGGCTGCTTCGAGTAAGTCTACATTGCAGTCACCGCCTACCGACCCACAGCCCCTCGTCGATACTCTCGATGCCAATGAACCTCATAATGACGAGCTTCACGATGACGAGCTTCATGACGACGAGCCTCAAGATGACGAGCTCCAAGATGACGAGCTCCAAGATGACGAGCTTCACGATGACGAGCTTCACGATGAACCGTCCAGGCTTGTGGATGATAGCCAATCCGACAATGAGCAAGAAGTGACCATTTTTGATACTGATAGCATGGCTCGTATCGGGAAAGTCTGGAGCGAGGCAGCTCCAAGGCTAGAAGTCGACCCTTTCTCCTTTATACTGCGATTCTGCGACCTAAAAAGTCTTATAGCTCTTGCTGGGACCTCAAGAACACTTCGTGAATTGGTCATCCATGATTCAATATGGAGCGAATATTGTCGCGAATTGGGAATAGACGGCAGTGGAGCATGCTATCAAGAGATTATCAAAGCATATCAAATTTATCAGCCAATAATTGAGAACCCAGAAGACCGCGAATTCACCTCTAGAGATCTTGTAAGTCGAGCATCTGATCTTTGTGGTGCTCGACGGCTGGCAGTACTGATCTCTGCGGACGACAAAATTACCAAAAATTTAGTGAGAGTTGCTGAGGAGGCACAAAACCAAGTGCTGGAGGATTTCTCAGTTGCTATTCACGAGAAGCAGGACCTGCAGGAATACTTTGCGGCTAGCAACGTCTGGTTTAGCTCGGGCTTCTCTCATGATATGCAGCAAAAAGTTTTCAAACTTTACTTTGCAAACCAAACTCCACATCTAGACATTCAGGACGCATTTACATTCTCTGACTCAGGTGATAGACAGACCAGCGAACGAAAAGTTGCTGGAATTTTCACCCAAGCTACAACTTTTCTAATCACTGCCATGTCTGACATCAACGACCCGAGATCATCAATACCGGCGAGTTGGAAAGATTCTGCGTGGTCGTACGTGCTCACAAAGGCTATGAGCGATCTTGTAGTGTTTTGCACAGATCTTCTCAATGCAGCTTCTCAAAATGTATCCGAGCTTGAGTACCTGCAAACGGTACCCAGAGTATACTCAGCTGCTGATGTGTTGATGAAGAATTCTGTCTTATGCGAGAAAAGTGACTCCGCTGATTTCAACATACAAGCATATGTGGAGACCGTGCTCTTGAAGCCCATGTTAGATGAATTCGTCGACCGCCAAATCATTTATATTGATAGGAATTCGCGAAAGAAGATCATGGACTGGAACAATTCCCTTTCCCAACGTGAATCCGAAACGGAGGAATTTCTTTGGAGTAGTGTTCCGAAAAAGTCCGAGAAAACTGATTTCATGTCGTCTCTTAAGTGGGCTTTTAGCGGAATGGCATCAAAGGATAAAGATTATCGCAGTGAATCACCAGAAACGGCAGAAAGTGCGCCAAATTCTGCCCCGGCAACAGAATTTGAGGCCCAAACTGCCGTTTTGGTGTCTAAATTGAAGGGCATGGAGAAACTTGTTAGTTTTGAACTTGCTCTCGAGTTACTGGAGTCTTGCCGAGCAGCTATTCAGCGATTAATCACTGTCAATAGACTTTCTGCTTCCGCTGCGGAGCCTCTATTTGTCACATATCTGCAACTAATGGGTCGCGACCATATTCAAAAGGCGTTTGAGAAGGCCATCAAAGTCTTGAACTCCTACGACCCCAAGAAGTATGGTCGCCTGATGGTTTCGCTGAATGGTGATAATAAAACCAATGAACACGAAGGTTCATACGCTGTAGAGCCCCTTGCCGTTTTTACTGAGCTCGTAAACGTAGCAGACCTCATTCAGCGAATGGTGCATGTCTTTTTTGAACAAGAGCTTGTTGCCACAAAACTTGTTCGGCCCAATAATTTTGGCACTCCGAGTGTAAATGCAAAACGACAGTTTGAACAGATGCTCGATGACTATTTGGCTGAAGGCTTGAGCCGCGGAATCGATGTGCTGATGGATCAGGTCGAGTTTACATTAGCCACAGAACAACTAGGATCGGATTATTTGCCGGTGCCTACCCAACCTGTGCTCTCTGGACAAACAACCGCATGTGTAAATGTGATCAATTTGGTCAAATCACATCTAGATCTGCTTCGGGACTCAACAGAGAAGAGTCTTTTTGATGTGTTCCAACAAGAAGTAGGTATGCGGCTGTTTGCAGCATTATCCAAACATATCAAAAAGCAGACCATAAGCGTTGATGGCGCCATAAATCTTATTTCTGACGCCAATGCATACTATAGTTTCATTGCTTCCTTGAAACTAAAAAACCTCACGCCCTATTTCGAAGCTTTAAAACAGGTTTGCCAGCTCTTCCTCATCGATAGGCGAGATGCGAAACAAATAGGACTCGCCATTGGCGACTCTGCCCGCTATAACAATGTTCTCACGACCGAAGATATTGTTGAATTCGTTAAAAGGCGGCAAGATTGGCCATTGGTAAAATCCAAAGTCGACAAGGTGCTCTATGGTCTTTTTGACTGCACCATTTGTTGAATCATTAGCATTGTACATATATAAATCATCATCATGTCGTAAATATCGTTAAATTTGCTCTTTAAAGCTCTTCTAAGAGCTCCAATTTGGGAAATTTGGGGACCTTTTCGATTCCCCTGATTTCATATTTGTAGTCAAATCCACTCAGTCGAGCTCTGTTGAGATTAGGAAGTGGTTTACTCCGTTGCAGTGGATTCCAGCTCAATCTTTTGCCTATGTCCACGATGACCTCTAATGATTCAAGTGAAGACGGTAGGTAGCTAAACTCGTTTCGAAACCGCTCCGAATAAGCAAATGGATTCATGTTAGTATTAATTCGAATTTTCAGAGACTCCAACTGAGAATTCGCCGCAGCATCACAAATCTTTGACGGGTAGAGCCAGTCGCAATTCTGCACATCAATGTGGCGCAAGCTGTAAAGACCATCTTCGCAGCAAGGATCTACTGTGAATCCACCCGAGTCTCCTCCCAGGATAATGGTTTCCAAATTGGGGACCACGCCACTTATGTGGTCGAAATCAAAAGTGTTGTAATGAAAGAAGCTGCAAGCCGTCAAACAAAGAGTCTTTACTCCATAAAGAGGCGAGCTTATGTACTTCAGCCATCCGGATGATTTGAGAGCACACATAATCTCAACTCGCTTCAAGGAGGTCAGGCTCAGTTCATCAATTATAGGCAGTTTCGGGCTTGAGATCCACTCTCCACGGCTATCTGCAGAAATGAGGATCTCCTTGGCATACTTTATTCGATGATCAACCTCTTTGTTGCTGGCCGATGCCGCTGCTATTTCGTCGATTTCCTTCCAACACAGGTGAAGCCGAGAAAAGATTAGCGGTTTGCAGACTTCATATAAACGTTGGCTGGTCAGGGAGAGACTTAAGAGAGTGGAAAGATCTAATTGTACGCATATGTTCAATAAGACATCTCGCGAAAGCTTGTGATCCATTCACTTAACGGCTCAACGCGACACAAATATCAGTTGACGCGTGCGAGGTATTATTATGTAAGTTTAAATGATTCATGAGGAAGCATACATTATCTCAATGGATTGTGTGAAAAAAATTGAAAAGCATGATCATCACTATTCTTATGGGGACCAATCTTCTCGAGAGAATAAATTGAAAGAGAGGCGCAAAAGAAATCCCCTTGACTCGGAAATAGCGTCGGTGTGGTGGATACCAAAGTTGGTAAAAGGGCTTGGGTTGACCAACCTGCCGGAGGCTGCCGAGACCTGATATACTCTAGAGATAAATTATAATTCAGCCACAAAAGTTCCTACGAAAGGTGAACTTTCGAATTCCATCATCACCGAGGACCATAAAATTAAACACAGCCGTATGAATCTATAAATAGTATCGGAAGAAACTTATTTTTTGCTGAGTAATTCGACTAAGATAGCTCATAGTGGAAGAGAAATGTTTGTTCGAGCCATAGCCAATTCAAATAAAACAAATAAATATGGTTTTTGTAATTGAACTAGAGAGCTGATATAGTGAGATACTGTGTCGTACAATCACGAGTCCAACCAAAAACAAAGACAGCTCATTTCCATTTAACGACGACCCTTACCTGAGTATCAAAAGGGTCTTCACCAGCCAACCTTGATCGGTTATTGGATTACTGTTGCTACATAAAGATGTCGCAATGGTGGCAGCAATGGGATCCAGATCAAGTTACATTAGCGGATGATTCACCTGGAGATGACTGGAAAACATGTGTGCTTCAGGGCGTTTACTTCGGGGAGAATGAGTACGATGGGAATATGGGCGGCCGAATTTCGGCTATTTTCGTTATTCTTGTGACATCACTCATTGCTACTCTATTTCCAGTCGTATCCATGCGGGTCAAGTGGATGAGAATCCCGGAGATCGCATACGTTATTGCGAAGATGTTTGGATCCGGTGTTATTGTTGCAACCGCATTTATCCATTTGATGGATCCGGCATATGCTTCCATTGGAGGAAATGCGTGTGTTGGAATGACTGGTAACTGGTCTTCATATCCATGGTGCCCGGCTATCATGCTGGCATCAGCCGTTTTCATTTTCATCGTAGATGCGTATTGTGACTTTTTTGCCGATATATGGTATGGAATACACAGCCATCTTGTTGACAATATCCCTGGAATTCAAGGATCTCCAGTTCATCCTTCCGTGGATCATACACATACGCATACTGATGTCGAAGACTGCGCGTCATCTATCGTTTCTGCAAAGGAAAAGCTGGATGAAAGCGAGATCTCTGAGCCAGAGAAAGTGGACGTTGAATTCTACTCTCAGTTTGCTGGGTTTCTTATTCTGGAATTTGGTGTAATCTTCCATTCAGTAATGATTGGACTCACTCTTGGTTCCTCCGAAGAATATCGGACCCTCTACCCGGTTCTTGTTTTCCATCAAGCATTTGAGGGCCTCGGAATTGGCTCACGACTATCCACAATCCCGTTTCCCAAGGGGAAGAAGTGGTGGCCCTACGCGCTATCCATTGCGTATTCAATGACAACTCCAATTGCAATTGCAATTGGATTGGGTGTGCGCGAAAGCTATCGAGATTCAGGATACACGGCCTTGATTGTTCAGGGTGTGCTGGATGCGATCTCAGCTGGTATCCTACTTTACACTGGGTTTGTTGAGCTTCTTGCTCGTGACTTTATTTTCAACCCACGTCGTACAAAAAATATATGGATGCTAAACTTGCAGCTATTTTCATTCCTGTGGGGCGCAGGACTCATGGCATTACTGGGTGAATGGGCTTAGCATCGTGTTGCAGTGTCGTTTAGACATATGTATACTATATATAAATCAATGAATTCTAGTTACAAACTTTTTTAACATATAGGAATTGATTATAATATCCTTTCACTGCGCACAGCTTATTCCTCCACCTCCAATTGTGAGTTTTGGAATTCTGAATATGCATGACCTTCGAGGCGGAGGGGTCACATGAACTGATTGTGCACGAACCTTGACATCTGGTTGTGCAACGAAGAATTCATTTTATGAATATTTAGAAAGACGGAAAACCGAGAGAATATACAAATTAATCCGTATAGAGTGTCGTTATTTATAATCGTGTGAAATCATTTAAAATTCAGGTAGCGAGACCGGGACTTTCTTTCAAGGTCGCTTAATCTCAATTGGAATGCTACGCAATGACGCGTCCATCAGTCGACGCGGACGTCCTAGCCCACATTCGGTCTAGGGTAGAATTCCTTTCCACTTGAGCTATGATCTACCCTCGGCCCCACTACTGAACTTGGACCTAAGAGTAATCAATTCTATCTTCAAAGGTTCTGAACGTCGCGCGCGTTTTTTAAATCCCAGCATCACCATTGGATTCTCAAAGGAGTAATCGCATAGGATTACCCGTGCTGTTATCACTTTGAACGCGTGCTCGCGGTAGCGCATCCGTGAACGTCGTCGGTAAGCAACCTACTTCGTCAAACATCAAACTTACGCGTTGTACCTAAACTTGAGCATTTCATTAAGTGCCAATACCTCCTGGCCGCCTAAAGTTGGTTCATTGAATTCCTAATTGCGTCTGCTGCACAGAATGTCTCAATACCCGGCTCAAGATCAGCCACCCCTCGGAAGACGTGTCGTGCCGAATCCGCGGAAGGCTGTTCCCACATATGACCCACTCAACACAGTGCGACTGCCACCTCCCTCATCTGCATCGGACAGTGGCTATGAGTGGGTTGGTGGTAATAGCGGTCAATTCCGAAGCCACATGGGCATGCTGAAGACGCCAGATAGTATCATACGCCCAGGGGAGGAATATGGACCTAAACGTGTTTCTATTCCATCGGATTCAACCAGCAAACGCCGCAGGCAAACCACTCCGGATTCTGTTTTGATGCCCGATGATAAACGACATCTGAGAAATGTGACAAATGTCACGATGCCGGAAACTCACACCAATAATAGTGGTCAGTGGAGTGCATATTTTTCCCGCGCCTTTCCGGGGTTCGAATTCTCAAGTGGTTCACGAGCAAGAGTCCCAACAACGAATGGTGCGGGCCAATACATGTCTAATGGTGGTCCAGCAAACTATGGCCCCAATCAAGCTTACCGCCACAGTTCTGGTGCAACGATGCTTTCACCAAATTCACCTCACAACGTCTTGGAGGCTGGCAATTACGAATTCACTCCAACGCGATCTGACCGACCACAATCTGTCGCTAGTGGCATGGAGTATTATGATACAATAATGGCGGAGCGAAATGCTACTTTCGTTCTTCCGCATAGGTCCTCCCATGCGATGATGCCCCTGAATGCCCAGAGATATGACTCGATGGAACTAAGGCAACCAATGACGGAGCGCAAATACGTAGAAGTCCCACCTCCGGAGAAAATGCCTGTGGTTGAAGACGATGGCAAAAAGCCAAGCTATTCATATGCTATGCTTATTGGTATGGCAATTTTACGAGCTCCTGGACGGAAGTTAACTCTAGCCCAAATTTATTCCTGGATCATGGATACATTTGCATATTACAGGGAGTCCAAGCCTGCGTGGCACAACTCCATCCGGCATAATCTGAGCCTAAACAAGGCATTCCAAAAGCGCATCAGACCAAAGGAGGAACCTGGAAAGGGAAGCTATTGGACAATTGTCGAGGGTCACGAGTACCAATTCTACAAGCCTCACAAGCCTAAAAAGCTAGAGGCTTCGGATGATAGCATTGACGACGGAGCGGCTGCGGCCATCGAGTCTCGAAATAGAGATGTTTCGGGTGAACAACAACGGCAGGAACCAGCTCCGAGAAATGGCAAGTTTTCAAGGCCAAGTAATGATCATGACGACAGCAAATTTGCCAACTCGTCGTCCACAACGTCATCATCCAAATATCAGGATACTATTCCCTCTGATGGAACTGAACCCGATGACCGCTTTATTGAGGAAAGAGAAAAGCAGACGAGACCAGATTCCTCACCCGATAAGAGCACCCCCGCCGAGCACTCGCCTAGTGGAAATGAACTTCCTCAAATGCACATGATGTCTCGACCTACTTCGCGAAGCTCGCAAGCGCAAACGTTTGAGAACTTATTGGGGTCTCATGAATCAGCACGCCCAGACTCGGCTCCATTAGAGCATCGGGCATCTCACTTGTCCTCATCTCGTTTATCAAGGGCGACTACGAGCAAGTCTGGTTCGATTAGACCTCCTGTTGCCAATTCGGTATTTCAAGAGTGGCGCGGTCAGGGTGAATATGCTTTTCGCTGTTCTACTCCGTCTATGTTGCGAGACAATCCCGGGAAGCCATCAATTTCAGTTGATGAGATCCCGCCGGCAATGCCGCCAAACTTCAGCGAGAACATATTGGCGGAGGACTTGCATTCTCCTCAGCAAATTTCAGAGCCAAATTCACAATCGAAATCACTTTCATCCCAAGGGAGTCTGTCTGTGCATGAAGGAAAGCCAAGTATCAGACTGGAGTCCCCGGCTACTAAGAATGATGGTCATTCCAGAGACTCAACATCTCGTAAATACCAGGCGGATCATTATGAATCTGAGTTTACGGACCACTCAATGCCAAGGACACCCGAGAAGGTGTCACGCGTTTCAATTAATGCACCCTCGTCTGGTAAGCCTAAAGTTCAATTCCTACGCCCAACTATGTTGCACTGCCAGTCTCTGGAAAGCTCTTTTGCAGGTACATTAGATCTAAGCCCGGGAATTTCTTATGGCGATGACCAAGGCATATACACCGACCAGCGTAAAGCAACAATGCTCAATAATCTGCCCGACTTTTTGGATTTTGGCTTTCACCACACTTTTGACAAGAACGCACCACGCATGTCTGAGGTCTCGACGCCAAGCAGGCCGATTTCTGGACCGTCTAGTGTACTCGGATCCGCAACGCATGGTAACGGCATTTTCATGCCTCTGGATTTCGACCTGAGCCCAGCGAAAGTGGTGACACCAGTTCGCCGTCCATTCGACACACCCATTCGCGACTTGTCACAGGCCTATAGTCCCTATTGTCGGAGCTCAAATTTTGCTGGCTCGCCGTTGAAACGGAAATAATGTTATTCCTTTCTCTCCTTTCTTTTAATTATTATTATTATATTATTTAATGTATTGTAGTTCTATATTTATATCCCTTATACAATAAGATTTTTTGCATCATTGCTTCTTGCGAATCTCTTCGCGCGAACCGTCATTATAGATGCCCAACAAATATGCGAACCGGATGACAATTAGATCAATGGCCATTTTAATGCTGTCGCGTGTGAGGTCGATTTTAGAGCCATCTACCTCATGCCAAGAGATTGGAATCTCGTAAATGGGGATACTCTTGCGCATGGCGATAACGAGGGTCTCAACGTCAAAGATCCAGCCCTCAGTGTGCATATATGGGAAGATTTTTTGCGCAGCATCTCTCGTGTATAGCTTGAACCCGCACTGAGTATCCCTAATCGTTCTAATGCCGAACCAGTAGACCAACAAGTGGAAGCAGCGCATCAAGAAGTTACGCATCTTTGTTCGTTTTATCACTTGCGAGGTGTTGACAAGGTGGGCTCGGCTTCCAATGGCTATAGCAGCCGGGCCCGAGCTTTGAGAAACAGCATTCTCCAGATCTTTGAGGCCAGCAAAGTCCGATGCATTGTCGGCATCTGCGAAGAGGATGAGCGCACCCCGGGCAACCTTCACACCGTGGGTAACAGCACCACCTTTTCCTCGGTTGCTCACCAACTTCGTGTATCGGAGGTGGCTTCCAGCGCCAAGTTTTTCAGCGCCGTTCAAAGCAACCTCACGGGTGCGATCCTTTGATCCATCGTCAACGATGATGATCTCCCAACTATCTTGGAAGTTTGCAAAGAGAAATGTGATAGCATCTTGCAGTAGCAGTGGCAGTCTTTCTTCCTCGTTATAACACGGGACGACAACCGATATAGCGATCTCAGCAGGGGTTGTTAATAGATCAGGCAGGTCACCTCCCGAGCTTAGCGTCGTGTACTTCAACTCTGACGGGTGTACAGCCCGTGGCTTATGGCTCAAGAACCAGGTGAAAAAGTAGACAGCTGCACACAAGGCAGTAATTAGAAATATGCAAATAGAGACTGTGTCGCCATAATACTGCAGCATTTCTTATAGAATTTTCGTGAAATGGGCCCAGTCTTCGCAAAGGCGACCCACACTTTCTTCTCAAGACGCGCTAACTATTGTGGACACGCCTAAACAGGTCAGCTGCAGTGTGATCCACGGGATGTACCCGAACCCTGGATCATCTACTCGAGGCCCAAAACAAAATAGATCTTGATGGAGATGAACATGAGAGAGTTGGTAGTAGTACTATATACAATTTAAATAACGATCTCGCCAGCATCGATGTAGGCAGCACGGTTTGCGGAACGCGCGGCCTCAGTCACCTTAGCGCTGGGAGAGTAAAGGTACCAGCCCTGGAGAGCATTAACCGCCGCGCGCGTGCGCGCCTCACGCAAAGAGGTTCCTTGGCCCTCGCCAATTTTCATGGAACCAGAGAAAACACCAACAACGAATACCGCCTGGCTCGAGTAGCGTCCACTCTCGGCCAGAAGTCGGGACACAGGGGGCTCCATCTCGTTGCGGGCACAAAGAACGGCCAACTCGCGGGTCGGGTGAGAAAAGGCCATAAGCCGAGAGACATCGAGCTTCCGCGGCGCAATGATTTTATCCGCTATGAACTTTTTAGCCTCATCAAGTCCCTGGTGAGCGTAGACGGCTGCAACAACCGCTCTCACAAAGGCGCCACTAGCGTTTGTGAGGTCAGTGGCTTCACTGTTGGTGGCCGATCCCAGCTCTGTGACGCCAGGTTCCACAGCCTTCACCTTATCCGTGAAGCTGAGGCGGCCAAGCACCTGCTCGTCCGAGTTGCTGCTCAAGTAGCGGTCCAAACTGGAACGAGTGTCCGTTTGCACGCCCCACATCTGCCCGATCTCGGCCAGAGGTGCCATACCGGTATAAGAGTCCACAATATGCTGGAGAACCTGTGTTGGTAGTCGGGGATATTTCACCATGAAATGCTCGTACACATGGAAGGACATGAGAGTCTTGCCAAATTTCGCCAAACCGGCGTTGTTTACAAATTTGAGGTTGCTCGTGGTATCTACAAGAGCACGAGCAAGGGTATTGGCCGGGATGCCGGTCAGCTGGAGGCGTGCCGCGAGTGCCTGCACGCCGGGGGCGTTGGCAGCCACCTCGGGATCTATGGGCTCGCCTTTCACTTTGGTGTATTTGCGGACATACGAGGCCGCAGGAGACGACGAGCTCATTCTAATGGATTGGGATGACACTACTGGCCTCGCCTGAGTACCAAGCAGCAGGCCCGGGGTCCTCGCCAGCTGCCGCATGCGAATCATACTGGCCATGGATTGCGCCGAAATTTCAGTCGATACGTGAATAACCCAGGTCGAAAATTTGGGTAGGTGAGCCTGGTAATCACGTGCACACATGCGCGGTTGGCCGTATCCTTAGTCAAATCTCCACACCTCAGCACTTCACAGCTACTAGTAAACACAGCTAATTGATATTATTTTAATAAATACAGGACCACCTACAAAGATAATAATAATAATAAAAATAAAAAAGTTCATATTGAGTAGACTTCCTTAGCGGTATATTCTCAGTTTAGACCTCACTCTACGGCCTCTATGCAGTTTTGCATAGGCGTGGCGGTCAGAAGTATCCTGGCCCAATCCTTCCTGCGAGGCCTTCCGTCGATTTTGAACAAATGTACGCAACATTTTGATGTCCTCATTAGAGATATGCCCAAATCCATTATTTCGGCGGAAACAGGTCTTGATTAGCACTTCAGGATCATGCAATTTTCGCGGCGCGCTTTGAATCAGCTGGAAGACTTCCATCTCGTCATTGGCCGCCTGCAGTTCCGGCTCGATTATTTTGAGGATGGCCAAAGAAATCCGGAAGAGTGTCTTCGGTCCCTCAACAAAGAAGCAGTCCCAAATTCTCATCATCGTCTCCGTGGGCAAAACATTAACCATTAAGCTCATGAACCAAGGCGCCGTGCAGAGACTTATCGGTGGCAGGTTAGTTATGAAGTTATCTTCCAAAGTTTGATCCAGCGTGAGGGCCTTCCATATTTTGGGTAAACGGTCTCGCACACTGATCATTAGCACGCCTTGCGAAATGTTTACCTGCTCAAGATTGATATCGTGAAGACCAATGAGGTAGTTCTGGGTTATGATCACCAGCATCCAAAAGGCCCTTTCTTCTGGGAGAACCAGCAGCAATGTGCCCGCTATGAAATTGAGACTTTGACAGTACCCAATTTTGGGCTGGTAAACAGAGAAAGCAGTGAGAACCCGACGAAGCGCGCATAGTTGGGCTGACTCCTCACCAGTGACGGAGTCATTCTGGAAATAAATATTATCCGGGAAAGTCCGGTGTAAATCCCGTTCAATGTGCTCTGTGTCGCTATTCTTGAGGCCCTCACAGTCTTTGACGAGTTTATCGTATAGTCCCGGGTGCGAATTAAGCTTGTCATATCCTCTAGCATACCAGAACCATGCATTACCTCTCCAGCTTGGCGGGATACCCTTCCGCACATATCTGCGTAGTTTCATGCTCTCCGGCGGAAACCGCGTAGGTGGTCCCCCGTCTTGCTCACTTGTGCGCAGCCCATTCGATTTCAAAAGGTTTCTCCACTTCCCCTTCCGGTATTCCATGTACTTGGTATATTCGCGCGTCCATTCGTCAAAGGCTGTCTGGGTCATATAATTAGTCGGTTTCCGGAACCCATACCGGTCTATACCGGCGCTAAAGGTATTGGCCGAGTCGGATGCTGATAGTTTCATTTGAGCAATTTGATCAGCAAGACCCGGTCTTGGGGTTGCTCCACCCGCGTTCATGGCCCCTGGGTGAGCAGCAGCAAATCGGAGGCGCGCAGCCTCATTCGGAGGCAGAGCATTCCCATAGTTTGGCTTTGCTGTTTCCGACGTAGGGACGGGGCTATGTGATATGGTTCTTGTGGTCAACTTGGATGTGCTCCGACTGATATTGCCCTTGTCATGGCCAGCGCGGTCACTTGGCGCAGAGCCGTTCCAGATAGGATTGGGTGCTGTGCGCGCAGAGGAACTGGAAACAACACTGAATGTCCCACTAGATTGGTGCTCTGACTCACCAAAATCGAACTCGTGGTGAGAGGCTTGGGACGTATCGGACACCGAAGCCGAGTCCAGTTGTTGCTTCAGTGTATCCTCTGGGAAGTCCCCCACATCCGCTATCGAGTTTTTCTGAAGGGCTTTAAAAGCCGCCGGCATTTGCAGGTCGACACCCATAGCGCGAAAACGTCAGAACCCAAATCGTTTGGTTAATTCTGTTCCGCCCGTATAACGAGCACAGAAGGCAACGGGTTCAAATCCAGACTATCTTTCCTACTGCTGGGGCCCACTGCCTGCAAACTGAGGTTTGTGACTAGAATAATTTCCTAAAAGCGTGTCTGTGCCGCCTCTCCTCTTGGGTGCGTGTGTGTGCGTATGGGGGATTGAGTTGACCAAAAGTTATCCTGACATAATGGATACCCTACCCGGGATAGGGGGGTGAGGAGGCCCAAATGTCGATCAAAAAATGCAGGCTTAGCGAACGGCACGGGATAAACAGGCCCAATAAATGTGAGCAGTATATATTTGGAAATAGCTATGTTTGTCTATGTGCGGCTTATTATGGCGGACATAAGTGAGGAAGTAGTGATTATGTACAGAATTTATTTCCCAAGACGCCGTCTCTTCGTGCGCTGCTCCTTCAGCCGCTTGCGGTACTTGTGGCGGTTCATCTTCAACTTCCGCTTGCGACGGACACTAGTGGCCTCCATGGATTCCGGGTACTCCTCATCTGAAACCCGCTCAACTGACAGCGGGATAACCCGAACTTCGCCGTCGCCGCCGGTCATTTTCTGCAGGTGCTCCATGAGGATGGGGAATCTTTTGGACAGTACGTGCTGCATTTCCGAGGCACTCAACGGAGAGCCGTGCGCGTTATAGGGCGACGCTGCCGAAGAGCCCGAATCACGGCTGTTGTTCTTGAAATCGTTCCACTTCGCGGACATGACAGCGTCTCTATTGAAAGGGCCCATTCTCCTCGCAATGTCTTCTGGAAGCATGTACCACATCGGCCGGTCGTCGCTCATGAAAATGGGGAAGCGCCCGTTGTTCACAGGGATATGAACCCAGTGTTTGTCGTCAACCGGAAGATCCTTCTCTGTGGCCGGTCGGCCGAAGGGCATGAGGGGACGGTGCTGCGCGAAGAATGATCGCAGCGGGAGCTTCGTGGTGCTCTCCATCTCGGCGCTCATGTGGCTCGCATCGACATATTTCAGCGACTTATACGGGAAGTCATCGACGACTTCCCGGGCCGATTCACTCTTGTGTCGGATGCCCATCAGAGCACCGCAGGATCCACGCCACTTCGTAAATGGCGCCAAGCCGCGCTTAGCACTTACCAGCATTAGTGACTGACAATCCTAACGTTTATTATTTGGCGTGGAAAAGGTTCTTTGCAGACCGGGCAGTCACACGATATTGCCAGTGGCCGGTCCATCCTCAATGTCACTGTGGGTGGCTGTGGGACTTCACATGCAGTACGCGCTAATAAACGTATCTTGTTGTTTAAAAATAGATATGGCTTAATATATTGAAAGCATGCACAGATAATCACATAGCCCCGTGTTGGCATCTAACGAATATCTCTGGGTTGGCTCACACACATACACCCAAAAGGCACCTGGGGAGGGATCACCACTGGTGTTACCTAAGCCCAGCATATACGTACACAAGCACGCGTTCACAAACACGGCGGTGTTGTGTGCAGGCATTTGAGTCCATATCAAATTACGGAGAATCAGACTGACCGGGATATATGTCTACAGTTTCCTCGATCCAGTCTGAACTCAAGAATTTGGGGGCTGCATCGAAGCGTCATAATGGTGAATTGTCGCAATCAGCTAGCAAGTCACTATCGATTTTGGAGGCAGCGAGCCAGTCTTATAGTAATGATAAGGACGCCATACATTCTCTGCAAAAATATGAGGATTTTGTGAGTCCATTTATTATGGCATGCTCAGAGGCCAGTGCTAAATCTTGCGCCTCTGCGTTGCAGTGCATTCAAACATTGGCGACCCACAAGGGAATTGCTGTCCCGCGGTTGCACGAACTTTTAAAAGCACTGATGGAAGCAACGCAACTTGGCTTGGGAATCCAGCTTAAGATCCTTCAAGTGCTTCCCGTCATGCTATACGAGTTCTCTGCAGAACTCTCCGGTTCCGATATTGTGGATCTCCTTCAGGTCTGTGCCGTACTCACGGAAGGAAATAAAGTCGCTGTGGTCCACAATACAGCGTTTGCCACCTTGCAGCAGCTCATAAATGGAGTTTTCGACCGAACTGACATTGACAATTCCGGCTCAGGATCACAGGACCTCCGTCGGATAGAAGTCACCGAAACAGCAGGGTACGACGTGAAACCCCATCTCTATGATTCATTAATGATTCTATTGGATCTCTGCAATTTCGCTGAAATGATCCCGCCGAAATTCTTGAAAATCAAAGAGCTTCCGCTGCAATTTACTTTAGATTTACTTGAACTCACACTTTCAAACCAAGCCGAACTAATTCATAAGCATGAGGAGTTTTCCGCTGCCTTGCGCTTTCGTGTCACCCCTATGCTACTGCGTCTCTTTTCAGAAGCTCCAGAGTTCCCTGTTGTCCTTCGCGTGGTGCGTATATTCTATTTGCTCCTAAGGCAGCATCTTTCGATTTTGATCACTGAGTCAGAAGTCATTCTTGCCACGCTCGCATCTGGAGCAAGGCAAAATATTGAATGGAAGAAAGTGGTTTGCTTAGAAGTCCTACAGGGCGTTGTCGTTGAAGCCCAGCTGCTCCACCAAATATATACGCAGTTCGATGCTGAAAAGGGCAGAACAAGCATCATTGGTGATTTGACATCTTTATTTGCTGATGTTTTGAGTCAGAACCATGGACTTTTGCTCGTGAGTGATATGACTCCAGAAATTCTGTCCAATATTTCTAATAGCGACTCAGGAAGCGAAGACGGGCGTATTCTCAGTAAATCATGCGTTCCAAACACTCCGGTGATTGACATGCTCGAGCGAAAGGAACCTCCGGAAATCAAGGCATTCTATTCCATTTTTCTTATTGTAAAATCTGCAAATTTATTGACGGATGACGTGCATATGTTGATTTCCACAAAAGAAAGCGAGGCAGACATTTTGGACACCTTATCTACACCTCTTTTGATTTGTCACTCGGCTAGCATGAGTATCGCCATGGACATGGATCTATATCGACTAGTTGTACGCTCCATTCAAAGACTTTCTCACGCAGCTGGAATTGCCAATAAAGTTGATCTGAGAGATGAGTTCATCCGATTATTGGTTCAGTATTGTCGTCTTCCAGAAGATGGTACCGCGTACTTGTGGGTAATTCACAGATGCTCGTTATGTGTAAGAGCACTCTTCAATCTTGGATACGCTCTCGGAAATCAACTGAATACTTCATGGACTCTTCTCACTTCGGTGATATTCGGTTTGGGTCAGGATATCGGAACGGAAAACTCGTCTTTAGCAGCATTTTATGGCGAAGACAAGCCTGAATACCGTACAATCAATGTGGCATTTAAGAAATTGTTTGAAAGCACGACCCATCTAAATGACCAGGCATTGATAAGTCTCATCACCGCATTAGGGTCCAGTAATGATAGCATCAAGTTCAAAATCCTTGAGTTTGTGGCCACCATTAATGCCTTGCGATTCGGAAATGCCGATTCGAAATGCTGGAGTACCTATGCAAACATCCTCTTGCACAAAACTGACAGCCCTGAGCAAACGTTTGTTGCAGCGGAAACTCTTAACGACACTGCATTGGTTATTATGCAAACTGTTGTTGACAAAATTGAGAATGAAACCAAAGTGGACAAATCATTAGGTATGGTCCTCCAGTCAGAGTGTGCTGCCATCAATACAGATGATCCCGAAGTTAGAGTGATGGTATCAGAGCACATCTTTATGTTACTGGAAAAGTATGGTGCCAACATAAGTGAAGGGTGGGTATACGTCTTGGATTACATTTCTTCTGTGCCCGCGTCTAATGATTTCGATTTGATGCATTCAACTTTCAACATAGTCGAACTAATCTGTTCAGATTTTCTTGAGAATCTCCTTTATCCCCAAGTTTTCAATTTGACATTATGCTTGGACGAATTTTCTCGACAAAACATTGATCTCAACACTGCCTTTACAGCCACTTCCTTGTTTTGGTCTGTATGTGATTATTTGATGAAAGGCTCTAATTTAGGCGCTGATATCGACTCAAGGAACATCAAAAATGAAAAAGATCTCGTCAATATCGCCAGGGATAAGGATTCTTCGTCAAAGAAGTTCGCCCTTTGGCTGTTTGCTGTTTTGAAACTGGCCTCAATCTCTGGTGCTGCCTCTCAACAACAAGTCAGGACAAGTGCTATTCAAATCTTCTTGAGACTTTTCAATGCTCATGGCAACCGACTTCCTGAAGGAGTTTGGGATGTTGCTAACTCATTGGTATTCCCAGCATTGTTAGATATCAATGAAAAAGCTCAATTCGATGATTTGCTCGAAGTTCAAGAATCTCGCATCCTCTTGATTAATGGGTTAACAAAGATAATCACACAGTTCTTTGACCAATTGAAACTAGTGCAGTCATTCAACTCTTTCTCGAAACATTGGATGTCATTCCTCGAAAACTCGGTTCAGCTGTCGCCTAGCATATCGCTTACCGTGTACAAGGATTTGATTTCTGTTCTCCAAGCAGATGAAGAAAAGTCCATTTCTCGAGAAGTGGTTGCCAAATTCTGGTTGGGTCAAAATTTACGTCCTCAGTTTTCTGAAGAAAGTCCTAGAATCACAGCCGAAGCACTGACAGAGTTAGTCAAGCTCCACTTGTATATCAAGGATACAGTTGACACTACGAGAGCATTAGAAGTATTCACAAGTTGCGCTCTGTTTCCATATTACACAACACCATCGGTAACATCAAAGGAATACTCGATGTCTGCATTGCAGAAAGAAGCCACTGAACACCTCGACTCGGTTCAGCTCAGTGATTTCAAAACCTTACCAAGGTTTTTGCTTCTTCTCAATAAAATAACACTATCACCTTTCGTGAATGAGCTTGACTCAGACAAACCAAAGTATGGAGGTATTTCTCAATGGGCCCAAGAAAAGCTCATCAGTGTCATCGAGTCCTTCAAGGAACCCGTCTCTCAAGAAGTCATGAATACCTTACCAGCAATCACGTCTGGTATGAATCAAATCGTGCTTAATGGTCAAAATGAGACTAAAGCAACTGAAGTGATATTGAAGTCTCTTGAGTTGTCGGATACTTTGGAGCGATACGACAAGAAAACATTAGTCGAAAGTTTCCGACTCATTTTAGGAAGCAGTGATGAATACATTATCGGCGATTCTGATCATATTCGTGACATACTGAAGTCTGCCTCTAGATTTATCAATATTCTGAGAGCCAAGCTTCTCGATATTTCTTCATGGGAGGAAGTCCTTAGGATTCTGCTAAACTACTCAGTTCTATATGAGCGATCAATTCACAATCGGAACTACTATGACAAAGCAGTGTGTGGTTCCGACAATATGGAGGATGCATTACGATTTGGTACTGTGGAACCTGCTCTGCAAATTCACAACACTGAGATCTCCTTCTTTTGCCTTGACGAGTTGTATCGTTTGACTAATGAAGGAAAAGAATACTCGGATATTTCTAAGGCTTATTTCGGGCTTAGAGTGCGCAGCGTGCTGAATCAATACATTGGAGATTGCAACCTACTTGGCCAAGAACCCATGAGAGAGCTTATTCACGCCGAGATTATGAAAATCCTGGATCAGCTTTTGACATGGACATCACAGAGTTCTGTCACAGACAGGGATGTCCAGCAGCTTTTGCTACTAGCCGTGTCCAAAGCCCATACTGAAGTGTTGCCACTCTTGGGAAAAATACTGGCTAATATCAATGGTCTTGCGTAAGAAATAACGACACACTCCGGCGCACGACAAAATAAATTGAAACAATGTTATGCTTATATATGCAACAAGTATTTACCTCGATCTGTATGAACTCAGAATCTATGGAACACTTAGCAAATTCTGTGAACTGCTTTGAGTGATAAGATTCCGTGCCCGATCGTTTTGGAAATCGGTCCACTTCTTCATTACGATCTGGGATGAATCAAATTCGCCATCAGCCTCTTCATGTCCCTTATCGCCACCAGCAATGGCTCGTGTATCTCCCCAAGAGAAATCATCAAATTTCCAGTAGGCATACATCGGTAAAATGAAATTCCACACGGGAAGAGCGCAAAGATATACGAACATCCACAAGAGATAGGAAGCTCGGGTGGCAGTAACCACGATGAGAACACCCGGGAGACCAAGAATCATGGCCAAAAGAACGAGAGACAATACCGGGGTTGGCTTGCGTACACAGGCAATGATTACAACATAAAGGGTGAACGCAAGAGCAGCTGGCAAGACCAATGTCGAGACCAAATCCACGAAAACCACGAACTGCATGGAAATAACAAACACACCACAAGTGTCGCGAACAAGCACAAGCTCAAACAAGTTGTGAATAGTTGAATTGATCCAGCGTCGTCTCTGTGATAGCAAAACTTTGAACTCATCAGGAACGATTGTCTTACAAGCTGCTTTTGGCACAAATACCGTTTTTCTTTTGGGAAAGGTCTTAGCCATCAATGTTGACAAGAATCTATCTTCTCCCAATAGTAGTAGATTTTTGCGATGCAAAGTATCGATGTTGTTATCCGAATATCTCTCAACTATATCCGGATTGCACAGGATAGGTACCCAATAACCGTCTGCACCTTTCGGTGATTTGATGCGGTACATGGAGAAGCAGCCAGGTAGACAAGATACCCATCCAAAGACAGACTCGAAGCCTTTAGCTTGGTGGTGACTGATAAAGTATTCAAAGACCTGGATCATGGTGACCCAGCTTTGCCGCTTATTAGCAATCTTGGTTTCACCACAGAGACCCATAATTTCAGGGTCACGAACCATTTCAGCACACATATGTGTCAAACAATCCGGGAAAACTTTCGTATCAGCGTCCACCATCAACATCATTTCATAATAGTCGGGGGCGATTCCAGTTACACTTCGAATTCCATTAAATATCTCAAAGTCAAGTTCAGTCATACGCTCATCGAACATGACATGTTGCAGGAAATTCATCAATATGACTTGAGAATCACGTTTACCACGATTTCCAGGCTTGGCAGCATTCGCCTCCTTGGGGGTACCACACTTCGCAATGCAAATTATGGGAACGCGCTGCTGCTTCTCAACCGGCACTGTTGAGTCATCGTAATCATAAAATCCAGCATATACTTTGGCCATGTTATGGCGCTTCTCGCCGGCAACAACTGAAACGTAAGAATATGGCTTAACATCCTCGATTGGTTCACTGAAATCCTTCATGAGAGAAAGACAGATCTCAGGAGTGTTCATATCGTTCCCTGAGCCTTTCACAAGACCATCACAAACAATGGTGACTAGCTTGTGAGAGTTAGGATAGTCCGTTGTGCAAATGGAATCCAATGTGGTACGCAATCCCTCGACACTTTCCGAATATGCTGTGACCATACACATAACATGTGCCAAAGGATAACCAAAGGGCTGATAACCAAGGGGTGGCTGAGGAACGAGGTACTCCGAACCACCTCCGATTGGACCAGTAGGAACCACATTCTGATTGCCTTCTGATGATATGATGGAAACGGGAGATTCACTACGAACCTGCTCTGAGATAGTCGGGGGAGCCAAGTCATCTAATCGAATCTCCTCGGGATCGTGACCCTGGTAGGAGAGGTCTAGTTGAGACCCATATCTATCAAATGAGGCGTTTGGGCGTCCATACAAAGACTGACGATAGAAGGGCTCATGATGCAGACTCTGGCCACTCAGAACTTTGGAAGCAGTCAGCTCAGGATTCTGGGTCGACATTGTCACCCCGGATATGCGGTTGCTTTCACTGTGTGGGGCAGTGATTTTATCAAGGAATGCAGACTTCCGTTTATTAGACTGAGCTGGCTGAGTTAAAGAAGAATCAGCAGCAAACTGAGCACCCACGTCTGGCCTGGGGCTTCTTTGAAAATGTGAAGACATAGTGACGGGTGTGTTTGGCGCATTTGGGTCCGAGTAATCCTGGTATCTTGCCCTTTCGTAATGCGGTACAGCTGAGGAATATATATCATCACCCCAGTTCTCAATACGACGTTCCCGGTTGTGGAATTCCGTCTCACTCATAGGTGAGGCACCCTGATAGCGGGCCATAAAAAAGCGGAAATAGCAAGCAACGAGAAACTTCACGACGACGAGGCCCATGATGAAGACAAGCGAAACATAGAGCACGACAGAAGAAGCAATGCAACCAATGGGTCTCGTATCGATAACACCAACCTTGGCGATTTCGCGTAGACAGTTCATCTCCCGACGCTTCCGACCGTAGGCCATTTCTTGAGAGATATCACGACCCTTGTAGGATTCGTCATCACGAAGGCGCATAAAAAACTCTGGATATTCCAGATCATCAGTTAGCAAATGATCAAGATATTCCAAATTCAGTACATCACCGTTGTACGTGACAAGCTGCTTTGTAGTGTTACTGAGATCCTCCCAAGTGAAGTAGATCGAAGCAGTGACTTCACGACCGTAAAGGTCACTTCTGGAGCTGTCATGTGAGTGACAAGCCCATCCATTATAGAAATCAGTGTCCTTGTTTGCCAAATCCTCGTTCGCAACAAGAGTATTGTTATTCATATTAACCAACTGGCAAGGGAAGTACCAGCCCATCTCTCCATCGTCAGTTTTTGGAATAGAGGTGTTATCGCGAGGTGTAATGAGGCCCTTGCAGTTGCCATTAACGTTTTGGAACATGAACGACGCATCTTTACCACCAGCATCCATAGGAGGATAAAGAATTGGGGAGTCGTCATCAATACCTTCCACACCAGGGTGACTGAATGACCCTAGCTCGTAGACCGATCCAGAAATAATGAGTTCATTACTCTGTACATCATCCATCGTGATACGTGTACCATTGTTCTGGCAAACAGTTTCAGTGAAACCGAAAGTGAGATAGCCAACGAAAGCACCACATAAGAGAATGAATGAAATCAAGCCAATTTTTTCCCGCCAAGCCATCTGACGCTCAGGTGTTTTCAGCCCAAAGAGTGACAAGACTTGTCCGGGAATAAGACACGTGAGAAACAGGCAGTACGTTCTCCAAGGATTAAAGTTACTTTCCTTGGGCATGATAGGCTGCCGTCTGTGCTCTCCCTTTTCATCCTGCCAAGAAACAATTGATCCCTGGTCGTCGTGCATTTCTTCGATAGGGATTTCGTCAAAGCCAGTATCAGCCGCTTGAGGTTCTTGTTCATAATCAGCTTGCGTAGTACCAAAGAATTCCGGCTGGTTTGTTGACTCTATGGATGGCATAGATCGGTGTTTCGTCATACCTAAACTCCGACGCTTCGGGCTCGAGTTGGATCGACCCAACGAAAATTTATTCCACGAGTGACGTGATGCATTGGAAGGTGAGCGAGGAAGATCGGTGCTTCCCTCGAACATTGGTTCTTCCTCAGCAAGTTCATCGGCGAGGCCAGACGCCGAGTTACTCGCCGCCAAGAAAGGGTCGTTGCCGGTAGAACTTGGCCGCACGTTCACATTGCTTTCCTCGGTAACAAGGGAGTAATAATAGTTAGGATCGTCTCTGGACAGTCTTTGGCGTTCAGGACGAACCATGGACCGCTTACGGGATAGGTCGCTTGGTGACCTTCCCAGTGCTTCATGGTCACTTCTTAAACTACGAAAAGAGTCGCTGCGGTCCATTTATTTTACTGAAATCAATAATGAGCCCAGAAAGAGGGAGCCTCACTCTATGATTCGTGTTTAGCCGCCTAGCAGAGATGCACAGCAGTAGTCACTGAGAGTGTGAAACCTGCCGAGCCGAATATATCAGGGCGCATGGGACGTACACTATTTTTGTTTCCGCAATCACGTGCGTTTAATTAGACCTGTCCAGACACGCAAGAGTCAAAGCATTGTTTAATAAAAGAGGATGCCATCAGAGACTTAAATGAATAGGAGAGTTGAGTATTGTAAATACAAGTGATAAGCCAATAATTTCAGTTTCAGTCGACGATCATTTCACGTCATGTCATTATGATTGAGCATCTCGCAGACCTCCGTCACCTAACCCGTGCATCGTCTTTTCCGTGTCGTCTCTCCGCGTGAAACCACAGCCACGTTTCTTGGTTCGCATGATCTTCATTGTGTGAAACCATGGCATAATATTGAGAAGTCCTGTGGGCTGAAATATTAGGATAATAAAAAAGCGTAATTAAAACATATGTCTAATTCATTCATTTTATGCGATGTCAGGGTAATATAGGATGTATTCCCTCTTGATCTTCTTCCATGTCGTTGGATCAAAGAAAATGTATATTCCTGACTCTTCCTGATTATTAGTCTGTATTGGCTCACTGAGAGGGTCCTTAGTTAACCACATTTTGAGTTCTTTATGGTATCTCCAACTGCGGTTAGTCAATTCTACGGCGGCGGCCTCTTGCATGGCATCCCGCGGCATTGTGTAGAAGATATAGAACAACGCACCCTCATCAAAATTTTGAAGTTTCTGCTGTTGGGGGACTACAGTGTCTATGCGATAACACTCGGGCAATTTATAATCGGGCACCACAATGTGTTTCGACATCTCCTGCCATGGCGATGCAAAAGTATGGCTGAGTCGTTCACTGGACGAGCCAAGATTTAGCCCAGATTGACTCAGATCTGAACCAAGAACAACGCTTTGCTTCTCCTTATTCGAATGATCCATGAGCCCTAATAGTGACTTCAGGACGTATTTATCAGACTCCACATGTTTGACTTGATGGGAAGCATCGCCTTGCTTGTCGGCAATAGACAGATTTTGTACACTCGGTGGATGGGGAATTCCGTGGTGTTGATTCCTTAAGTCGCCGCTTATTTTCTGCCGATTATCATCTGCCATTCCGGGGAGTACAGTGTTGAGACTTGACATCCCCGACGATGTGTTGACCCGCGGCATCATTTGCGCATTGACCGATCCAAGAATATGAGCACCAGGTTCAGAAGGAGGGACGCTATTTTGAGATGGTTGCGCTTTCACTGGACGGTTATTTAAGGACTTGTTAGTTTGACCACTTGCGGGGCCTTTCTGAGCTCGCTGGATCGCTTGTGCAAAACTGGGCTGCTGCTGGCTCGGATTCCTAGTGGTATTCGACACGCTCGAGTTGTTGGATCCAAGTTTTGGTAGATTCGGGATTTTGAGACCTTGACCATACTGGAGTCCTGAATCTCCATTCGTGTTATCGTCTGTTGCATTATTCACTCCTCTCCATGGTGATACCTGTGGCTTAGATGCTCGTGAAAAGCCGTCCAAGCCGCCGTCAGAATTGTACTGCATGGCAGCTGCTGGTGATTGTTTGTGCTGGGAAAGCCTTACTGCCTACCGCAAAAAAGTGTTACTAATCGACCCCTGGTATTCACATTGTCAACCGCTGCCGGTGAACGACAACAACAATAATCGAACTGGTTACTTTTTGTGACTGTTGGTTCTGATTCTTTTTAATACAAAATTATATATAAATAATATGACAATAAATTAAAAGATGCATCCTTAGGACAAATCAACTACCAGCCTCGTGAGTGGTAATTAAGTGGGTCATAGATATCTTCATGCTGGTGGGCCCAACTATCAGGGGCCTTGCCATCGTTGCTGGCACTTCTATGACGACCCATATCAGTCGATGCACGGTATATTTCAGGACGCGCCGTAATGTGCATAGCACTGGGTGTAAAGCTGTCACCGGTATGAGGGGAGACACCATTGGTGGATGAAATCAACGAATTGTCAAGACTTTCGGCAGCGCGAGAATATTGCGGCCGACTTAAAATACCTCTATCGTAAGGTTTGAGCATGTTCACGTCTAGGTCTTCAGGGGAAGAACTTTTTTGGTGACTAGAATCCACAAAGGGGACATGTGGAGCCAATGGGGCATCTAATAGAATATTAATCGGTGCCTTGCGATTAGCTTCTTCCTTAGATATGTCGGTTTCCTCAGACCGGGACTTTTCACCTCTGTTCGTCATGCTGGGGACAAAGAGGCTGCTCAAGAGCGATCTCTTTAGGAGAGGCTTGGTGGGCACCGGCCGCTCTTTGAACATTTCTTTCCTTCTTGCTTCAATCTCCTCTTTCTCAGCTTGCACCTCATCGGCATCACTCATGTCATCCCATTCAGAGTCTAGAGTATTTTCCAAATTCGACTTGCCATCTCCCTTCTCGAAAGACCCAGCCGTGCTAGATTCCGCATCGGAATCCATCCCACCAAGGAAAAACATTTTCCGAGCTGGTGGCCGTTGCAATTTATAATCTTCCAAAGATTCATGCGGAAGGTAATCCTTCTGAGAAGTGTTCACCGCTGGTTTTGGTGGATTATGCAATTTGGTGACAGAAACACTAGAGGGCGAAAATCCACGCACTGCCGAAGAGTTTCGCGGCCGGGTCATATGCAATTGTTCTTCTTTTCTGCTGCCTGAGGATACTACGGGAATCTTGGATCCACCATCACTAGCTTTATTCTTTTTTCTTTTACAATCTTCCTGAGATGCGGTAGGGACGGTGTTTTCGTGCACATCTATAAACAGGTGCTGCAGCTCTACCGAAGAGAGAGGGCGGTGCAACTTGGAGCGACTACGATCTAAGAGAGTCCCTTGTGATCTACGATGCTGTGATAGTCGAGGACGACCGCTACTGCCGTTGCTGCTAACCGAGGATTTGCGACGGTTAGACGCCCTCCTCGCGAGCAGGTCATTTGTAGATTCTAATACAGGTTCATCATCAACATCACTCTCGTCTTCGGCGGATTCCCAGTCGTCCTCAGCAGACGCGGATAAGTCCGACTCGCTATCACCCGGCGTGCTTTCATGGAATGACGAAGTTATATCTGCACATTTTGGGCGCGGATTAGCCTGTTGACGCATGATTTCTCGGGAGTACAATCTCCAGGATAAGTATTCGAGTCGGTCGCCCCCGTCTATGCTATTCTTTGCTTTCGAGAAGGCATGCCACATGTTGTGGACCTCATCCATATTACTGGGGTCCAGATCCTTGAGACCAGCACTCCGCAGACTCAGGATCAGCGGATGGGTCTCTACCATCATAAATTGACGGGATAGTTGCGTGTGAAAGTACCCGAAAGTTAGATTTTTACCCCGCGATTAATTTTCTTATTTTCGGCTAAAGTCATAGGGTTCCGCATATGCTTGGGACTTTTGCGCTGCATATGGCCATGACCCGTGGGCCATTTCTAAGATCGTTCCTGGTCCGGAGTAGTAGTAGTAGATGAGGGTAAGGTGTTCCTGTCCTGTCATGATACTACATACGTCTAAGAAGGAATTCATGAACAGAGGACAAGTGATAAATCACATGATACGCGGGAGCGAATTATTTGAAAAATATATTTACAAGGAGGGGCAGAATTACTTGCTCTATCTCTGAGGAAAACTACCTATCAAGCTTCAAGTCCTTCGAAAAATGGCTGTGGTTTATCCTTTGATCAAATCAGAGTCCATTGAAGGGTGCTCTTATGGTAATTTTCTTTCAAAAGAGGTGGCCCATCTTGTCAGTCCCGACGGCAATGAATTAGTATTTGAAGACATCAGAAAGGAATCACTTCAAAGCAAGCCGATGCGAACTCGAATTCTTGCCAGTGGCACTGTTCATAAAGTTCTGCGCATATCTGGCAAAGCTTTCCCCGATAATTCCCTTGACGCGCTGTTGATTTACTCGCGATCCACCAAAACCGATTCTCAAACCTCAGTCGAGGATATATTGAGTATCTACAGGTTCAATTCGGAAACCTCCGAGCTTGATTTTATCAAATCTGATGTGTTCACAGCGACACCCAGTGCGCTTCCAGTTCCTAACGACGTCGTGATAAGTGTTAACGAGCACGAGGGAAACAACATTGGTTCGATTATCTTTTCCAATGGGTCGCCAACAAAACTGCATATAATCCATCCAACGAGAGAAACTGAAACTCTGCCATTGACTACGAAGCTGCCGAGTCAACCCGCGCCGAGTAAGGTTTTTTGGATTTCCTCAAATTTCGCAGTGGCCGTCATTGTTTCTCGATTTACTAGTACGCTTGAATTAATTGACCTCGAGAGTGTAAAGAGTAAAGGCAAGCAAAAGCATGCAGCAACAAAATCGGTTCCGGAAATCGTAAAATATATTGGACGTGGGACATCTGAGAATACTATCATAGTTATGTTTTCCACCCGGTTCATGATCCTAAGTTTGACAAAGAAAGGTTTCAAGGAAGAGAAAGAATTCCAATGTGATGTAAAGACCGGCGTGAAAAGTTGGTATTTTTTGATGGCAACGCAAGATGGCGCCCAATTTTACATCTCTTCCTCACAGGACCTTCTTATGATTAGAAAGTCTGGAGGTCCTACTCTTCTCCAAATCCAAGATGGTGTCCCAGGGCATTTGGCCCCATTGGGAAGTGGTCTGTTCGCCATAAAATCAAAGGAAGTGATCCAGTTCTGTCAATTTAGACTTAATCGCAAGAAAACAAATGTCTTGGCGGAATTTATTAACTCTCGGGTTTTGCCACCAACTGACTTGGAGCTTTTAAACCAGTCTGTGGAGAAACACATGGGGAAGCAGTTTTGGTGGAGACACTCTATAGAAACTGACAAGGGAATGGTTGTTTGTCAACAACGACATGAACTTGCTGCAGATGTAGTTTCCACACCTTTCGATGGTAGTGTCTCTGGTATTTGGTCTACTGAAAATAAGAACTGTTTCCTTGTCTCTGGAAATGGGGCATCATATTTAGCCCAATTGGAAGGCCACTCTTTGGTGACATTGACGAAAGATTCCTGGCAGTGCTTAACGGAGGAGTCAATCTATGCAGATGAGAATGTGCAGGTCACATCCTCTGAAATTAGTTGGCGAATGTATGGCCGCCAGAAACTGCCTGAGAAGTGCAATCTGGTGGAAGCTTCTAAAGATTTCTGCGTTGTTGCTAGTAATGAATCAGCTTTTGTTTACAGAAATGGAAAAGTTGTCAAGTCAATTAAACTGGAAGACACAATTCTCTCCTTGAGTTGCAGCGATCGTTGTTTTGCAATCTTGACGTCTCAAGAAATTCACATTTTCAATGAAATCTCTGGCAACTCCCAAGTTCAAAAATTAGAAACCTTCTGCACTGCTGTTCTTGTCACCTCTGATGATAAAGTTTTTGTTGGCACCTCTAGCGGCAATGTAATCTCTGTTTCGGATTCAAATTCATTTCATGTTTCGATCTCCGCTATCCAAAAAATGTTCAACTCTCCAAATCCTGGAACGTATTTTATCGTTGACGCGCATACAAATACCTTTTCAGTTGATACTAATTGCAAGGTGAACCTCCTATCCAAGGGATTTAAAAACGTTTTGATTCCTACTGAAGAGAATTATCTGACCGTCTCCGATAGGATGGTTAAAACTGTTGCTTTCCCAGGCGAAACAAGCGTTTTCTATGACAGCTGCAACATCCCGTCTTTCCAGGGAGCAGATAAGATCACATTCCTGGCAGACAAGTTCTACGGTCTATATTGGGATAAGCGTGAAGTGCATATGGCTCACGTTCATAATATTCTCAAACCAACAAAGCACACATTGCCTAGAGGAGATCAAGAGCCCGGTGATAAGTCACAGCTTTACGTATTGAGTGGTAGCCGTATTTTGGAGGTGGTCGCTACTGAACCCGAAGATATAGGTAGCGATTCAGAGCTCGAGGATGATGATGCGGCTATTTTTTTCGAGGTTCCTGTGAAGCTGCGACTCTACACACTAAATCCCGGTAAAAAACAATTGGAAAAGCTTTCCGAAGTCAAATTGACTTTGCCTGGTGATCCTTACGATGAGATCATTGTGAAGTTTATTCATTCTCCTGAAACTTCTACACAGAGATTCTACGTATTTTGCCAATCCTCCAGCTCTGCATTTGGTGTGATCTCACCGGAAAGTAACGAGATAAAGATACGAGCTGGCAGTCCACATCATTCGGAAGACGTTTATTATGACCATTGGTTGGTAGATGAGAGCTCTCAGGAGCTGCTAGTTATCGGCCAAAATGGTGAAGCCGCTCTCACATCTGTTGAAAGACTATCCGAGATTGATGTTCCTGCTTTGGACCTCATTTCAGCAAGAGAGTATGAGGTGAGTAAAATTGTCGATTTCACGGACGATATGGTTTATCAGGTTATTGAATTGACATGTGCATCAGATGATTCTCGGGTCTTGGCAGCTTCGGTAAAGCAGAACCCAACTGATAAATTCAGTCGCATTCTCATATTTAGAGCAAGCAATCGTGGCTTTTCTCGAATCGCTGATCTGATCATACCGAATCAAAGAATCTCATTGGTGAAGGCAATCTCAGTGGGTATCAATGAGGCCTTCTCGCCGGATCTTTACGTTGGTGCAGGTGATGGTTCACTCTATGCGGTTTCATTACTCAATGACTCTCAGACCTACACTTCCCTTAAGAATGTACAGACTACCCTTTTACAAGAAATGGGCTTCGCGAATAGACTAGAACAGTTACGCGGTACTCTCGATGGGGAATTGCTAAGCACAGCACTTCATTATCCGGAATTCCATGACCTCTTCCATAACCGAGGCCTTGATATCACTGAATTAACTCATGGGCTTTCACAAATGCTGGTATAATTGATATACATCTAATAAATATTGTCTAGCAGAGTCGACTTATTTTCTTGCATAACAAATTAGAATTGTATTACTAAACATAGTCACGGGCCTCCGAAGCTTGTCAACACAGAAGAGCGATTTTTGTGTCACAAACGGTGAAGCAGTCGTTTAGGTATTGCTGGGTCGAATCTTCTGATGGTAAAAGCAGCCTTTAAGCTTGTGATACCAATAGTCCACTCCAACAAGCGCTTCCCTAAATTCAACTACCCTTTGCAGGTGAACGCGTTCGTTAGTAAGCGATTTCTAACATCATCAGGGACGCGCTGTATTTCCACGACCCGACACAGTAAACACACACTTCATCCTCTTACGGCTAACTTGAACCAGATTTGTAGGAAATCGTTCATCCGATCGTTACAACACAAAGCTGGGATCATGTCTAGTAACGGGGGTACCGGTCGGTCGCAAAAGACGGCCACTGAGACTTATCAAAAGTTAACACAGCTTGAGCATGTCCTCAAGCGCCCCGACACGTATGTCGGCTCTGTGGAATTCAGTGAAGTTCCAATGTGGACAGCTGATGAAGAAGGTAATATGCATCATCGCGTTGTTAGAATCGTTCCTGGTTTGTATAAAATCTTTGACGAAGTCCTTGTCAATGCGGCTGATAATAAAGTCAATGACCCAGCCATGTCCAACATCAGAGTCGACATTAACAAGGAAGATAAAACTATAAGTGTAACCAATGATGGTAAAGGAATCCCAATTGAGTTTCACGAAAAAGAAAAAATCTATGTCCCGGAATTGATTTTTGGCAATCTCTTGACATCCTCGAACTATGACGACAATGAGGAGAAAGTGACTGGTGGTAGAAACGGTTTTGGTGCAAAACTTTGCAATATCTTTAGCAAGAAGTTCGTTCTGGAAACTGCTGACAAGAAGCAGCTTTACCGCCAAGAGTGGGAGAAAAACATGACTGTCGTGAAACCACACGAGATTACGCGTAATGAAACCAAGAAAAGTTTCACGAAGGTTACGTTCACTCCAGATCTAGATAGATTTGGTATGACTGAATTCGACGATGATTTCATGGGAGTTTTGCGCCGACGTGTTTGTGATATGGCAGGCACTGTTAAGGGTGTCACGGTTACTTTGAATGGCACCGTTATTCCAATCAAAAACTTCAAGGGCTATACTGATCTCTTCGTTAAAGCGCTTTCTCAGAATCTCAATGCGACTGGTAAAATTATCCATGCGGCTGTAAGCGACCGTTGGGAAATCGCATTCGCTCTGAGTGACGGTAATGGATTTCAGCAAATGAGTTTCGTGAATAATATAGCTACTACGTCTGGCGGTACTCATGTGGATCATGTTGCGGACCAAATCTCCAAGTACGTCATTGAGCAAGCAAGCAAGGGTCAGAAGGCCGGAAAATTGCAAAAAGCTCAGGTGCGCAATAACATGTTTTTGTTTGTGAATTGTAAGATCAACAATCCTAGTTTCTCGTCGCAAACAAAGGAACAGCTCACTACAAAAGTAAGTCAATTTGGCTCTCGTTGCGATGTTCCTGAAAAGTTTCTCAAGGATTCTTATAAAGCCACTGGTTTAGATGACCGCCTCTTGTCTATCAGTGAACGTAATGCTGCTAATGCCTATAAGAAGCAGGATGGCGGCAAGCGTCGGCGTATTACTGAATACCCCAAGCTCATAGATGCTGGCAAAGCGGGCACGCGTGAATCTTATAAATGTACGCTCATTCTTTGCGAAGGTGATTCTGCCGCTGCTCTGGCAAAAGAGGGCTTACCAATTGTCGGCTATGACTGGTATGGATGTTTTCCTTTGCGCGGTAAAGTTCTCAACGTGCGCGATGCCTCCCAAGATCAGGTCATGAAAAATGCTGAAATTAAAGCACTGAAAAAAATCATCGGCCTTCAGCACAAGAAGGAATACAATGCTGAAAATGTGAAAGATCTGCGTTATGGCCACGTTATGCTCATGACTGACCAAGACCATGATGGATCACACATTAAGGGTCTGTTAATGAACTTTTTTGAATCAAGTTTCCCTGGCCTACTTGATGTGCCTGGCTTTTTACAGGAATTTGTCACGCCCATTGTGAAGGTCACAATCCAATCAGGCCCGCGGAGAGGTGCTGTTATTCCGTTCTTTTCTTTGCCAGAATATGAAAAATGGCGTGATTCTGAGGGCGCACGGACAAAGAGCTGGCGTCTTAAATACTACAAGGGTCTTGGTACTTCAGAGGCACGGGAAATGAAAGGATATTTCCGTGAATTGCCCACACATGAGAAGACTTTCCACGTTCTCACGGATGGCGACAAGGAGTATATCGAGTTGGTATTCTCTAAGTCGAAGTCAAATGAACGGAAGACATGGCTTCAAGGCTATGATCCTGGTACTTATTTAGACCATTCGATCAATAATATTCCGATCACCGATTTCATCAACAAGGAGTTGATATTGTTTTCTATGGCCGATAATCTGCGTTCGATTCCTTCGGTTGTAGATGGCCTCAAGCCCGGCCAGCGCAAAATCATGTGGGTTGCTCTTGAACGTCTTCGGAAGGAAACCAAGGTGCAAAGTTTAAGTGGTATTGTAACTATGAGAGCAAAATACCACCATGCTGAAACAGCACTTAGCCAAACAATTGTTGGCCTTGCTCAGGATTTTGTTGGTGCTAATAACATCTACTGGCTACTCCCAATTGGTGGATTTGGTAGCCGAGATGCTGGTGGAAAGGACTCTAGTTCGGAGCGTTATATTTCCACTGACGTGACACCCATAAGTCGTACCGTATTCTCCAAGGAAGACGCCAATATTTTAACGTATATGAAAGATGATGAGAGTACGGTCGAACCTGAATTTTTCGCCCCAATCGTTCCAGCACTCTTGATCAATGGCAGTGAAGGTATTGGCACTGGCTGGTCAACAAATATCCCAAGCTACAATCCAACTGATATCGTGGCCAATTTGAAGCGTATGATCAATGAAGAGCAGCCGGTCCCTATGGTACCTTGGTATCGTGGTTGGACTGGATCCATTGAGAAAGTTCCTGGAAATGAACATCAGTGGCGCGTAACAGGTAGCATCGAGCAGCTGGATGACACCACCCTCGCAATTACTGAGTTGCCAGTCAAAGTTTGGACGAATACGATGAAGGAGTTTCTTTTTAAGTCGACGAAAGGGCACAGTCGCAATTCTGAAGATTCGGACAAGGAGAAAGAGAAATTGGCAAAGGCCGAATTCATTGAAGATGTTCGTGAAGCCCACACCGATTATTTACGTTTCATTGTCACGCTGAGTCCCGATGACATGAGAGAAGCTAAGACTGTCGGTCTTTACAAGAAATTCAAGCTAATCACCACTATCAGTACTTCCAACCTTGTGGCCTTTGATCCTCAAGGACGTCTGAGACGATACAATAGTCCTGAAGATATTTTGAAGGAATTTTACCATGTTCGCTTGGAATTCTATGTGCGTCGTCGCGAGTACATTATCAGAGAGTTACAGAATGATCTTCAGCGACTCTCTCACCGTGCAGCTTTCATCAAAATGATCATCGAAAATAAGCTTGTGATCTCTAACAAGCGACGAAAAGTTATTGAGGACGAACTTGCCGATTTGAAATTTCCCATGTTCATTGGAAATGCAGGTAAGCCTTACTGGCGCGAAGACCTTTCGAATGCAATGAAGCAAGAGATGGATGCTGCGGAGGATGATGCGGAGGATGTTGATGAAGAAGAAGCAGCCCCTGGTATTGACGATGGTGAGGAAGAGGCTAATGTCCGACGAAAGCCTCCAAGCTATGATTATTTGCTGAATATGCACATCGCATCACTCACCCTTGAGCGTTATCAGCGCATTATGCGCGAACAAGAGGAGTGTGAAATTCGTCTTCAGGCTGTTAAGGATGTCAGCGCCAAAGAAATGTGGCTTCAAGAACTTGATAAATTTTTGGAAGACTGGAAGCGCTTCCTCCAAATGGATCACGAGCGTCGCATGACTCCAGACGAATTGAAGAAGCCGAACAAACGTAACTCTGATGGCAAGGCTTCGCGAAGTAAGCGTGTAAAGACGCAAGCTGTCTTTGATGATGCTGCAGAGGGTATCTTAATCCCACCCCCTCCCATTGAAGATTCAATTCCGAAGCCTAAGGCTGCCCCAAACCCGAGAGTTAAGAAGGAAGCTGATACTGCCCAAGCTTCTCCAGTGACTTCTAGAGCTACTTCAGAGCAACCTACCTCCGCTGCGGATGCATTCCAGACCATGTTGAAACAGGAACCCTCTGACTTGCCTCCTTCTGCGCCTGGCGCAACTACTTCCACGTCTGCGCAAGCTAAGCGTGCGCCTAAAAAAGCTGCACCCAAGAAAGCTCCTAGTAAGCGTAAGGCAATTTCTGACGATGATTCCGATGTTAGTATGATGGACGATGATGATGATGACGTCTTCACTCTGTCAGATTGATTCCGGAGTCATATATACTGAGTAGCAATAATCTGATTCCATAAATGTAGCTGAAATCGCTTTATAGAGAATTTATGTTAACGAGGTGGGAACTGAAAGTTCTGCGCCGGTGGCGACCTATCATTTACCGAGTTTGCTGATGGCTGTTTACTCTTATCGGGCTTGTGGTTTTTCCGCTTTCCACGTAGCAGACTCTCAAGCCTGAATGAAGAGTCTTGAGTTTTAGGTCCCTTTCTCGATTTCTTCTCACTAGGCGATGGTGATTCAACAGGGGAGACATCTTCAAACGAAAAGAAGTCAATGCTGTCTAGTGGGGGTTGGTCTCTACGCCTGTGTGATGAATTGCGTGGTGAAATACTACTCGATCTCTGAAGATCCTGTTGGATACCTTCGGAAGGTCCATAAGGACTGAATGACGAATATGGCTGGCCATATATGCTCGAACGAGGTGATGGATCCCGAGCAGGAGGTGACCTGGGGATTGTACTATTAAGAGATGATATGCCGCCGAAAACATTATCATAATCCGCGAGCGTAGCACTTGAACCTGTTGATTGGTGACTCCTGGTAGTCCCCGTGCTTTGGAAGCTTGATACGCTCATATTGTGTGTTGTCCTGGCTTGTGAACTTAGCTGTCGATGATGTGCTGGGCGTGTGGATAAAGAGGATGAGGGCAAAGCTACAGAAGATGCCGCCGGTGATGTGATTTGAGAGGACGATCCATACTGGCTTTGATTAGTTCGACCAAAAGAATCACCGAAAGATGTTCGGAAGCTGACCTGTGAAGGAGTTCGGGCGAGAGAACGATTCAAGATCAAACTGACCTTTTTATCGTATAATTGAGGAATCGAATCTGATTCTGAAGTCGACCTTCTTCTCACTTCGTTCGGTAATTGCCTGATTGACGACACTGTATCATTGCCAGAAGAGTTATTTTGAATCACGCTTACTGGTCCAACTGGAGATCGTGTGTCAGAATTCCGTATCATCTGAGAGCGCCCGAAACTGTTGCGAGCAAAATTTCCATTACCACCACGTGTTGCCATTTTCTGAGTTGGTGAAGCTACCCTCGTAAAAAAGCTGTCGAACTCATCGAGGTCAGTGATAATCTTGTCCATAGATTCTGAGCCCTGATGCTGCGAGTTCTCGCGATAAAGATTTGTTTGAGGCGCATATTCGTCCATCTGGAATTCATATCCTGTTCTTCCAATTGGTTCATCTAAGAGTTCTTCGTCAACGAGTAATTTGTTCTCTGAAACACAACTGTAAAAGACTGCATGGATATTCATCCTGGTAGTGCTTGCTGCCTGTGCTGGGGAAGGAACTGACCATCCAGCCTCATCAGGAATGCCGAAAAGAGTTTCTGTATTCTCGTACTCATGCATCAGCTGCCGCGAACCGAGAGTCATTCGTAAGACGTCCTTATCCATCTTGTTCGGCTTGACGCTGGCGATAATATCCAATACACTAAGCGACTCTTCCACATCAGGTGTAGTTAACAATCGCAGCAATGGCGCAATCAAATCCGCTCCTTGCCATTGATCCGCCGCGACAGCTTGATGAATATCCAATTCGGGAATTAATGTTTTCAGAACATCTAAAGCAGCATTTCTCACGAAATGTTCCGCATTATCAACCATGCTAAGTAGAAGAATCATAATTTCAAGACCCCCTGATGGAAATGCGACCGGCAAAGCAAGAGTATACTGGCGCAGGAAATCGAGTCGAGACCACAATCTTCTCTTGACAAAACTGTCTAGAATCCTCGATATACTCTGTGAAAAGGGTTCAACAAGCCTCTGAAGTACGGTCATGGGATATGCCAAAGATGTGATCAAATGAGGTTGGTCCATCGCATGCAGTAGCCATGGTAAACTAGCGGCCAAAAGTTGTGGTAGGGGGTTCTTGTTTCCAAAAAGAATTAATTGATCGCTTTGCGACAAATTCTCGCTCAAAATGATAAGCTGATTGAGTACCTCGTGACTAAGTTCGCATGTTTCTGACGATCTAAGTCCCCTCAAGGCAAAATACAAAAGACCTTGGAATTTATCCAACGGCACATCCCAACGCTTTGGAAAATTGGTTAACATTTCAGAAGCCATGCTAGTATTCCATTTGGAAAGGATTTTGTTGATCGCAGACAGGGCTTCGCTATATTCTCGTTCGTTTGCTGTACTCAATGCTGCAACGGCTGACCAAAAAAGCGCGGGTTGTCGCAACAATTCATTGGAATCACTCCGTTCGATCGCAGAGTTGATGGTTATCAAGATCTGACTAGCAAATCCTTGAATATCTACTGCCTGCTCACTTATTGTACTCGAAAGACGTGCAAGCAGGTCACCCAACATTTTCGTGTCTAGGTGCAGATTCAAACAGCGATACGTCTGCAAACTGCGGCAAGCGATATGGCGCACAGGACTCGTCGTCGCCCAATGAATAGCAGTTTGTGCCCACTCACGTTCATCTAAAATATCCACGCTTGACAAGTGTGAGAGAATAGCAGATATGAGCTCGCTCATTTGATCAGGAACAGCACCACCATCGTCTTCATAGCGCCATCTAAGTGACCCTAATAAGTCTGTGAGATTCTGCATTGCTACTGGCTCTGGATTAAACATCCCTGCGAGATTCAAGAGAAGTTCTCGCGTTTTGTCCTGTACCAACGCTACAAAATGATCTCCCAACACTATACAAGCATGAATAAGAGAAGGAAGCTTTGGCAATACTGGGGTCGGCGTGCTTATAGTATCTACCAGAAACACCAGAGCTAACTGGCCATAAGAAAATGGAGGTAGTGATAAGTTCTTACCACTACTTTCTTTTTCATTGGCTCTCGAAACAATCTCGGAAAGTGAAGCGACATATGGAAAAGCTTCCAAGCACGCGCGACCAACAAGTGCTTCAGACTGTTTACCTCCCTGAGTAATAAGAAAACTTGGTTGAAGGTAACTGAGAAGTTTCTCGGTAATTGCTCCACTTGCTGGCGAAGCCAATAAATAAATAAGAACCGTCCTGGAAACAGAAACTGATCCCACTGTCCGATACTTAAGACAGAAAGAGAGGAGGAAATCTAGTATTCGTAAAGCATTCCCATTAACCCCAGAATTGCTTGTGCAAAGTGCAACCCAAAGCGCTTCCACCTCATGTTGCATTCTTCCACTAAAAACCGTTGTAATTTCCAACAAATTAGCCAATACCATCTGTAGTCCAAGGTCATCATCCGGTTTAAATTCAATGTTCTGAATCCAAGGCAATAATACACTCAGGATATCCTTTCGATCACTATCATTGACTTCTTGAAATGCCCTTGTCATTTGGCTGAATAGATAAAATGTTTCATCTCGCCTTTCGTTGGCTAGCTTACCACTGAGTACAAAGATTTCTCGTTTGTAAACGCTTGATGATGAAGAACGCAAACGGAATTGGTATTCGTTGGCGATTAAAGAACTCCCATACAATCCATTTTCAACGATCTCGATTAATGTCACGGCTCTAAACCTAGTCTCACAATCAGGATCTCCGATTTTGAAAAGTGCCAGAGCTAAGAACTGCTGAGGTTTCTTAACGTCACTTTGAGATAAAGTCTTGTGGGACTCTAGCATATTCACAAGAGCTACAAAATAGACTTTGGCAATGCCTCGCGACCTTTCACTTGAATTATGGTAGCATTTGCTAACTACCTCATCCAATAACTCAGTTCTTGATGCATGGCTTCTCAACAGATTTTCCAATGCTACTCGACCAATTTCCTGAGTGTTCGCATCAAATCCGGACCCCAGTAGAGCATATATCCATCGGGATGCACCAAGCACATCTTGTACAAAGCCCTGCGATTCAATAAATAAAGCCGCAATAGCTCGAGATGACGCCCTATCGAGATCTCGACTGATGATCTCTAGTTGAGCTAGAACAACATCATTTGCCGCACGACGTTTTAATGAAGCTCTGTGTTCAAGAACAGCTGCAGCATTTGAGCCAAATGGCGACCACATTTCAACTGTTTTGTAGAAAAGGAGCCACTCGTCAGCTGGATTTCGCCCGGCAAATACTAAAGACGGCTTTAGAGCACTATAAGAATCGGTGAGTAACTCACAAAAAGAATTTCGCAATGGAGCCATCTGCGAAGACTGAATGGAACCTAATAATTCCCGTAGCTGCTGTAAAACTGAGACAACTTCTGTGCGGATCCAAATGTCTTGTCGAACGTCTTTTAACTGCAAAAATGCGGAGGTCTGACGAAGGATCTGTGTCACCCCTGTGACGCTCCTGAGATAAGATTCACCAACACCAGCATTAGTCTTCAATTGACCGAACTGAATTTGATATATCTTCTGAATTCCACCACTCAAGACTGGCTGCAAACATTCCAGCAATGTCTTGTAGGTGTTGACATTCGTACAAGACAACCCCGAGACGACAGCTTCGCGGATGGCGTTTTTCTCTGAGCGTAATATAGGACTCACGATACGGAAAACAGACCTAGCTGAAGTGATTCGCTGATGATGCAATGTGATTTTTTGATGACTGCGTTTTCTTGCATGCATATTGCTGATTCCAGATGAAGAATTTGGTGGGCTCGGTGGAACAAAGAGCTTCTGCTCTTCTGTAGACGTTAAGGTGGCGCATGCAACGATAAGGTATATCTTCCACTGCTTGATGACACTCACACTAGTTATAGAAGACAGACTGCTCCCTGGTTGAGCGGCAAGGTCTGAAATGACTTCGTGCATTTGAACCAAGCGATCGCTCACCAAATTTCGGCAGAGAGCCACAGGGATAGGATGTGTTTCAAAGCACAAATTTATAACAAAAGGGAAAAGCTTCAGCCACAAAGCGCTGTCTACACCATATGACGATTCAGCAATTCTCGCGAGAGAAGCCCTTTTAGACTTAAATTTTGAAAGCCTGTTGCGTTCGGGTGTGCTAAGATCAAGCCGCTTACCGAATTCACTTAGAGCTTGAGAAATGGGTGTTTTCTGGAGTAGGTCAATGATTCGAGAAGGTTTGGTTTCAAGTTTCTCTGATTGCTGTGAAGCCTGATAATTAATGATCGCCTGGTCCATTGTGGTTGTCAGCCACAAAACACGAAGACCCAATGGTCTAATCTGCAAGTCTTGAGAACACAAAAAATACAGACCATTTCCTTCGATTTCCTCTACAACAGACCATAGATTCAGCATCTGAGTATCTAGAATCGATCCAGATATGGATGAGTCACCATTTTGAAGACGACTAATCCAGATTTCGATAATCTCCACATAGAGCATTAAATGATTTAGTGCAGAATGCCCCTGGATATACATTTCTTTCGCAACTGGGGATGGGCTGATACTCGTGTCAGCATCAGCATTGATAGAAGATGAATTGCTGAGACCCAAGCCAAGACCCAAGCCAATGCTACTGTTATTTCCAAGACTGAAACTCGAGCTATGACCATGTCCACCAAGTGAACCTGACTCACCAGTTCTAGCGCTATAAGCACTACCCGTGCTTGATCCAGAATTGGTTTCAGGTAGCGCTTCTTGTGTGTTCTTGATATCCACAGCCATCATTGCCTTTGTAAAAGGAGTGAGAATAGCTTTGATATCAGACACTTCCGCGATCTTGCGGAATGATTCAGCAGCAGCAATACGAATTGCGGGCACACGATTCCCCACACACTTGCAAAGAGCATCAAGATGTCTTAAGTGCTTTTCAGCTGACCACCAACTAGGCCAGCTCCGTATGAATAGTAATAGAAGATGGTGTTCCGTGGTTTTAATGCCAGATTCATTGCATTGATTCTCATAAGATTGATTCAAAGATGCATTGTTGTTGCCAGATGCTAGTGAGACTAGATGAGAAACTGAGTTCTGCCGCGACGAAAGCTCAGACACTGTTCCGCCTTGCTCAAGCCACTGACTGATTTGGCCGATACAATTCCCGAATAAATCGAAGCTAGCTCTCAATGCTGATGAAATACTTGGCTGATGGGGCAATTCTGTATTATTTGACGACTCCTTAGCACCACTTAATCTATCAGCTGAATTCTGAATAGGTTTGTCATTTATGCGTGATGAGGGGAACGAAGGACGAATTCCAGATTTTAAGTCCTTAGTTACCTCAACGAATGCATTCACAGCAATACCCGCGCGGTCGGGAAGAACCGCAGAATCATATGCTATCGCATGATGCTGTGCTAAACTCGTGGCATCAGTACCCACCAGCATGGGAAATAGCAGTTCATCGAGTGTGTACTGCTGATAACCTTGGAAACAAGAACGCAGCAGTGAAATACAGGACTCCCGCAAATTCTTATCTGCGCTAATAGCTTGCCAGTATTTTGGATTTGTGCTTGTAAGAAACATCCTTTTCAAAGTTTCAATCTTTTTGGTAGTCAAATTTAGACTCTCGCTGCATCTAAAAATATAGACCCAAGCTAGTCTTGCGGCAGCTGGTAACAGATTTACTGCTTTCAAAGGCTTTGCCTTGCATTTTTGTATTCCATGTTCAAGGATGTTGAGCCAATTCTCCAAAAACATTGGTTGTGGTGACAAACAAAGACTCATAACTGACAATGAGAAAGCAGAGGATGAAGAAGAAGAATCTTGAGACTGATTGCCACTGATAGAAGCTGTTCGGACGGCTAATCCTACGTTGTGGGATCGCTTTTGAGAGTCCTTAAAAAGATTTTCCATGGTTGTCGCCCAGCTTGGTTGATTGACTTCTACAGTTATTGACTCAGCCAGTGGTTCAAGAATGTAGCTCAAAGCTTTGGCATACTGATTTCGGAGAGGTGATGAGATTGGCGTATTACGATAGAACTTAGACAATGATTCAAGAAAACTGGAGCTTTCCTCTAGGTATTCCTCAGGATAAAGCTTGATCTTGAGATACTGCATTGCTTCCAGCAGTAAAGAAACTTTTACCTCGTGTCTTTTGCTCGTTTCTTTCTTTTCTAGTTCGGCGATGAAAAAATCATTGACGCTTGCCAATCTGAAAGAGCTCATTTCTCCCAATAAACGGGCTAGATACCGCCAGTTAGCTCCACGTAAGGTGCTAGATACCACTACTTCTGGGTCAGCGGAAACTAGCTGCTTGAAAACAATTTCTTCAAGTTTCTCACTCAGCTTGCTTCCCAAGACATCGTGAGGTGTTTGTCGGATGACTTCCATAAGAGCACGACATAGCACATAGAGACTAGCCAGACTCACACTTGGCTGGTCCCTCTTAGTTTTGCGCCAATACATTATGCTGTCAATTACCGGTTTGGGGCGTCTTCTCGCAACGTGGCCCAAGCTTTCCAGTATCATATCGAACTCAGGATCAGCACCTTCTCCAAGAATGGACTCAAAACTGTCCTCTGGAATTGACTGGAGAAGGGCAAGCTTGCGCTCCGTGAATCTAACAAACCTTGTGAATAAGATATGCAGGGCGTATTCTGTGGTGGGCTTCTCTTCCTCTTCCACAGGATTAAGGCTTTGAGACCTATCCGGTACATGGCTATGTGTCTCGGCCAATTCAGTCTCGTTGAAGGTACTTGGACTCTGATTTTGGGTATCAGCGAGGAGACCCAAGTCATCCATATCCGGAATTTCGATTTGCTCCAAATCGCTCGAAGACATCTTCCCAATGTCTAAGAGAGAGCCTGTTCAGTGAAGCAAATTTCCCTAGAAATAATAACAGCAGAAGAAATTCCTACAAGCAAATCGTTGTCGTTTTATTGCATTCAGTTGGCAAGAGCTCCAAGTGTAACAAACCCTACCACACACATAGCGAGTTTAGAACCAACCCGTGCGGCTTGCATAACACCGATGGGTACACCTGCAGTCCCATTTAATAAAAAGACACACGAGCTTCTTGAAAGTAGGTTGACTACTTGAATGAAACTTCATGGAATGAATATAAAAGATTATTATTTAATAAACCATCATGGCCTATTAGATTATCTGGTGACATGTTCGATCAGGTGCGGCCACTAATCAGACCACGCATGGAGTGTGTGAGGATTGCAAGTCATTTCGCCTACTATTGTCACTACCATCAGACAAAAATAGAAAATACATCTAATCATATTACACCAAATACTTCATTCCAAGTAGCAGGTTTTTTAACTGCGTTGGAAAATCCTTCTGTATATTGAATCCACACTTTACTAGTGATGGGCTTAGCTCTTCCGGACTCTGTCGAAACTTCAAGACTATCCTCTTTGAACGCAATTGGTCGGAAAAAGTCAGACACTTTTTCCTTTATATCAGCTGTTGAGGAGGAGTTTTCCGAAGAGGTCTGTGTTAGGTCTTGTATGGTTGTGGTAGTTGGTGCTGAAGCCAACGTGGCGCTCTGACTTGACTTCTTTTTGTGATCACGAAGTGCTTCCTTTAGCTGTGTGCGTGATACATAAGAGCCCATAGACACTTCTGAGCTTATGGTCTTGTCGATAATGCAGGAAAGTTCAACAGGAGGGTCCAATCTATGAATAAATGCACCGTTCTCCAACCTCTCAGTTCGGAGGTCGACTCCAAGCTCAAGTAAGGACTCAGCCAAAACGGTCAGTCGTTCCTTATCCTCTGGTCTCAGCAAGTTGCGGGCAATAGGATTGGAGATCTGAACAGCGAAAGGCGCCAAATCCATGACAGTTACATTCAAATTTGATCCCGCTTTCACATTTGTGGAAGCTTTTTTCATCATACTCTCAACAATGCTCTTTGTTTGCCTGTGCTCATCGAAAAATGACGGCGGTTTTCCAAAAACTTTTCCACCCATGAGTGCCCCGGGTCCCTTGGAGCTCAATCCGGGAGAACGGAACAGTTGAGCAAACGCATGAGGCACAACTGCTTTGATCTCATCTCCGGCCCGGCGATTGTCAGAGAGAGCCAAGAAGTCGCCTATCAAGTTAGGCTTTTTCAGCATGTCATCAATGAAATTGTTCTCATGATATGACGTGAAACAACTTAAAATTAGCCGATCCATGTCCGAGCAACCTTGCAATTGCTGAAACGATACCGGTTTAGAGCTGAAGAAAAGCATCTTCACGAGAACACTCCAATCAGTCTTTTCACAGCTTTCTGGCATCACTTCGCCATTGAAACTAAATCCATTCGAATTTACGGCGCCAAACTGTAGGGCATTTAGGCATGCCCGTAGGTCAAATTCATTACCCTCGGCAATTTGTAAAAGTTGTCTGCTTGATAAAGGGATTGATTCCTTATCGCATATTTGCTCGAGGCGCTGGACTAATCTTGTGGGTATATGCCTCTGAAAGTGAACGATTTCAGAGTGTGGGCGTAAATTACGCAAACTTGAAGCCCACACATCATTGCAAACTGCCACTATAGGTCGCAATAGTAGGGAAGCTTCCTTTTTGCTCTGCTTAGCCTTCTTGGTCGAACCTGATTGCTTGCGTTTATTGTAATCAGCCAAGGCTCGACCATCTTCTTTGACCATGTTGATTAATGCTCTGACGAATCCGTGCTCACTGGCGCCTTCCACTTCGTCAGCAACAATGCAAATGGGTCGTTTAGAATTCACTTGATGGCTATTAACAGCAGTATGAATGCGATCCTTCACAATTGCGGCCCCTCTCTCGTCACTGGCGTTGATCTCGAGTACGTCAAAGCCGGCCTGGTTCGCAATTACATGCGCTGCAGTGGTCTTCCCTGTTCCTGGAGGGCCATTCACCAAGAGCACCTTACGCAGAGGTCTTCCTAGTGAGTCAGTATAGTCATTCAGCGTAGGTTCTGTGCCAAATACACAGGCCCTCCAGTAAGTCAGCCACCTCAAGATTTGTCGGTTAGCATCATCGTTACCGACGAGATCGAAAAAATTCTTGGCTCGATATTTTTCTGAAAGGAGAACCGAAGGCTTCCGCATTTTACGACGCTTCTTCTGGGACGGCTGGGAGGCCGCATGGGCGGGCCTCGCATTTGTTTTTGCGTTTTGTGATCCATTTTGCTTTCCTATGTCCTTCAACAGCGAATAAATGGGTATGCCATAAGGTGATTGAGAGTCCAGTTCGGCTGAAATCTCATTTTCATCCGATTTCTTTCTCTTCAATAGCATTTTCTAGGACCAAGAGCTAACCGTGGGGAACGCGTTTCGTTACGCGTTCCTGATAATACCACATATTGATCACCTGACCCTATATTTATGGAGTGAATTCGGAAGAACTCGATACTCTGCTATTCGATTCTGCCTTAGTAGTCTAGTTTTCTGAGCATAATTTATGTATATAGACCCTCTTCTATACCGAGAGGCATATTTCTACCGTAAACTGCGGTCCAACTTACAGGAGTCTTGAACTCTCTTGGCTCCAAGTGCAAAATCCTAACCAATTCTTTGGCGAGCTTCTGTGCATCAGAAAAATTATCGCCTTCATGCACCCACATCACAACCATCTCACTACCCGGGAACAGGTTTGTGGCTTCCTTTAGGAATCCAGATTCAGGGTAGTCTTGGGCTTCTGAAGAGCGCTGTTCGACAATGGTACTCGCACTATCAGACTCAGACATCCCCGCATTCGCAGAACCGATGAACATAAGCTTCGAATCCTTAAGCTCATCCTTCTGCAATCTCTGAGCGAGACTTTGCAAAAAGCGCTGCTTGAAGCCTGTCAAGGGGGGTGATCTTAACTGAACAATATGATCTTGACCAAGTCGGAACAGTTGCGCCGCGGTTGCGATCCCCTCTGGGGCTGGCGCACCAGAAGTGTGATCCATGGGCCCAATGAATGGCGCTAGAAATTCATCATCCAGTGATTCGACGCAAGCAAAGCCATAAGAATGAATAATGAGATCTATGGCAAGCTGAGGAACATTTCCAATGGAAACTGAGGGAATGATAATCATACAAGTGTATAACCACGGTTGCAACCGTAGTTGGTGTTTATGGCGCTGTGGTTAATAAGCGTGGGCTACTTAGACCAAACCTCCAAACCTCTAAATACATTTTCTGGAATCAGAACTCGAGCTGGGGAGCATGAATCTAGAAGAGGTGATCAACTCCTACGTTGTAGAAGATGACCCAAATGTGCAAACTGAAGTCGCCACAAATTTAGCTCGCAATTTTACGTTGCTGCAAATAGTTGTGGGTTTAGAGGACCCACTCACGCAAGATGATGGTTTGGTAAGATCTAAAGCCACCAAATGCCTCGCTGATGTTATCCATTCACTAACAAAATTGAGTGCTCAGGAGGTCAACGTATTGACTGTTTTCTTGAGTGATCGGCTGAGTGATAGCCAGTCAGTCGCAAATGCGGCGATGGGTCTTTCCTGGCTTTTCAGTAAGGATGGCGTGGCGCCACCTCTTAATGAAGAATTCTGGAGTAAACTCAAGGCTGTGAACATGTTGAATTTGGATATTGATGCAAGATATGAAATATTCAAATTGCTCGAAAGCCTATCTTATCGGACTATTAGCGAGCCGTTTGTTTCGGTATTCGTTGCGCTTGCTGGTGGCGAAAAGGACCCGCGTAACCTAATGCTGAATCTTGAGATCAGCCGCAGAATTTTAAAGAACAAAGGAATGTCGTTGGACTCGGAAAGAAGGGCTGAGGTGTACGATATCACCTTCTGCTACTTCCCAGTTAAGTTCCATCCTCCAAAGGACATGCCTTATAAAATCACCGCAGAGGAAATCAAGGAAAATTTAGAGCGCACATTATCTCGTCCTGAGATAGCTGAGTGGGTAATTCCCGCCCTCATCGCCAAACTAACTGCTGTGAGTGTTACTGTGAAACTGGATAGTCTCAAAGCATTAGACGAGACTTTGAAAAATGTCAGTGAAACCGGGGATATTCATCCTTATTGGCGCCAAGTCTGGGACGGCCTCAAGTTTGAAGTTCTCCATGGTACGCCAGAAAATGACACTTACAAACCGGTGATTCAGATTCTTAGCCGGTTTGTTGGCCTACCCGAATTCATCGATGATGTCAAGACAGAGCTTGCGCCCGAGCAAATCCCTAAGAGTAAGCTGTTCCAGCTTTGTCAACTGATCATTGGCCTTTCAACTACGGAAGATATATGGAAAGAGTTAGCGCCCTTGGCAATTGAGAAGTGCCTCGATCAACCAGTGGTATTGAATCTATTTTTGAGCACCAAATACCCAGTTCCTCATGTTGACCAAGTTTTCCAAGCCCTCTTACGAGGAATAGCGCAGGACCATAGAAAGGACGGGATCGAGGGTCTGAAACTCCTTGCAAACAGTATTGATGGTGCAGACTTTGTTCCCTTGATCATCCAGACCTTAACCCAAGAAAAGGCCTATACCGAATTGGCCGAGTTAGCCCCTGCTCATCAGAAGGCTATCAGTGAGTACGCGTTGCCTCAGTTGTTCAGCGGACTGCCGGAGACTCTAGATCCTTTGAGCAAGATATGCTGCGTTCGGTCTCTCGTGCAATCCCTATCTGTGCGTATGCTCGCACGATTAGAGCTTGATAACATGTCGTCAGCTTTAAAGCTTTTGAAAACAATTATTGACGCATCAGCTCATCTCACCTCCGCCACTGAATTCATCGGGTTCGACCGCGTCTGGACCATGCCTTTGCTCCACAAATTAGTAGATTCTAAGCATATCACTTTGAGCGATACACTGGTTGATCAGATATGCGTTCTTATGGAACGAGCCGCAAGAGGCGTGCCAATTGATTTTCAACCTGCCTACGCCAAGAATGTTATTGGATTTTTGGGTAGAACCCATTTTCATATCCTCTTGAGCAGCTTGGCGGCAATGAAGGAGTTTCCCTTCGAGCATGGTTTCATACAAGACTATGCTGTTCCTAAACTGCGGGAATCCAAGGATATTCTCGAAAGAGCTGGTTATCTTCGATTGATTGCGCTGACAGCAAATAAGTGGCCTCATGAAAATGCAGACAATGGTGTCATGAGTCCGAAGGATGATTACACTGCCATAGAGATTGCTGCATGGGAGACAAAGGGGCTTCTACTACGAGCTGACAATGTTGGGTTCTCACGGGCGGTTTCTATCTGCGATATAGCGTTATCTGACCCAGTTGTGGCCACTATGTTTGGTGTGCTTGCTGCTACTGATAGGATTCTTGTTAAAGAGAATGGATGTGTTGTGCGCCAGCTATTCCGTCAGCGTCTCTTCATGATGATTCTGCCCAAAATTGGTGATCTGTCCACCAACTCATTACTAGTTTTGAGTGCTTTGTTGAAGTACACGCCTCAAACTGTTGTGGCCCCTAAATTCAACACTATTCTGGGGATGCTGATGTCAAGCTTAAACTCTCAGATTCCGATTTTGCAAGAGACAGCAGTACAGTCGATCCATGCTTCTTTGCCTTCCTCGGCCGAAACTCTAGAGCCTCAGCTTTACGTCCTGGTTCCGAGATTACTCGAAATAGCTACCACCAGTAGCTCCACGGCAACGGCACGCCTTGTATCTCTTGAAACTGTGATTTCCTTGAAAACCGCCCTCTCCGCTGAAATGGAGAACTTCAAAGACATGGTGATTACAACGTTAGTTCCTGCTTTGGGTGACCCAAAGCGCAATGTGCGCAAACAGGCAGTGAAGTGTCGGCAATTGTTCTTTTAATTTATGTGAGAGCTGCATATACATAATTATAATTAATGACGTCGGATCTCTAAGAGTTGATTTTGCCAAGAATATTTCTCGTTGCCGCTGCCACTTGTCAAGGAGTCTCGCGCGCGTCATGTAATACGCGGGTAGCGGTGCGTATGAGTAAAAGGGTTAGGTGAATACTGCTTATGTGAGAATTAATTAACCTCCATCGATGAAACAATCTACTTATCGTCGAAAACCAACTACAGGAACGGCATCCATTGCTATATCATAAACTCCATCGTACAGAGAGAACGGTCATTTCTGTTTGTGAAATTGTGCTTTTTTGAAACATAGTGGGTTGAACTCTACTCGAGAGGACATATTCCCTTATATTCTAGAGAAATGAGTTTCCATCTGCGAAATTTATTCAAACGTGACTGCGTATCTTGCACTAACAACAATCTCGATTGCGAGAGCTGTCCATCGGGCCAAGTGTGCCAATTATCGGTGCAAACTTGCGATTCTTGTCCCCAGCCTCGCTGTGTTGACAGCAAATCCAGCGGATCGGGGCTCAACACCGGGGCCATTGCTGGTGGTGTTGTTGGAGGAGTCGTTGGCTTGGGACTCATTGTTGGATGCTTGGTTTGGTACAAGTTCCGACACCATCGTAAAAACCACCTTCAGTATATGCAGGAGGAGAAGCTCCAATATGAGTCGCCGCCAGAATCCCCCACGATGGATCCAGAGCCACTAGGGCAACACCTGCGGCAGGTCAGTATTCCATCGACGTATGGAGAAAATAGTCAGCGCTCGAACATCATACCAATCATGCTTCCACTAGGTGGGAGAGCCAACTCGATAGCGGGTTCTTCTAGAAACACAGCTTACAGCCACTCAGGAATACCCATCACGTTTCAGAGTGGCAGTCAGCCTTTTTTGCGCGACTCAATTGGCTTCAGCGAGTACTCGGTGGATAGTGACTCGGCCTCCGCCAATAACCGAGGACTCCGATCTTACGATGTAGCTGTTCAGGGGATGCCAAACTTAGTAGAATTGAACAAGGGCAGGAGGATGCCAATGCGGCAAGTACCATTGGGGGCTATTTCGGAGAACGACGTTTACAACGAACCCAGGAATAGACCAGCAAGCAATACTAGTTCGTCGCCTAAAAGTCGTCTCAGCGGGAAACGACGATCTATGATGACGATGAAAAGTGCTGATGCAGCTCTTCCAGAATTGCCTCAATCAGATGCAGAGTCTTGCTTTGACGACAGTCAGGCTGTGCGGGACGAAGACATTCCTGCACATACAGTACCCGCCGATCAGCCAAGTCGATATAGTCAGGCGTCCTCGAACCAATACGATGCCCACCTGCCTGAAGAGGCCAAAGCTTACATTGATTCCGATCTGATCAGATAGTCATGCATTTATTTATTTATTTCCAATTTGTCATTTTGTGGCCCGTTACCATACCTAACTTAGCCCCCGCCCCAGCTGGCCTAGATCTACGGCGCATAGTCGTTGGGGCTAGCTAATGGCGGCGGGGCAGTCTCCACAAAACTACTAGCTTAGTAACTCTCCAACGGTTTATCACGTGACAAAGATCTTCCGGACCCACTTTGCTCGTCATTCAGCATATATATATGCCTCAAAATTATTTATCCAGAAATCGTAATCAAAAAGCTTGTTGCTGCGGCCATAGCACTGGTTAATGGTTGTAGGAGAATATTAAGAGATCACTAAATATATATCCAAATCTCAGACCTTTTATTTTCCTTCACCACAGTGCTCCGTGGTGGCGACCAAATGACGGTATCGATTCGACGCATGGCAGGTGGTAAGGGCTTGGTATGGGCAGGTGGGCTATATAAACGTGTCCGCCCCATTCCTCGTCACCATCACCATCTGAAAATGGCTCCGACATTCTCTGAACTCGACAAGCAAGCTATCAACACTATCCGTGTCCTTGCGGCCGATGTCACCGCCAAGGCCAAGAGTGGCCACCCCGGTGCTCCTATGGGCTTGGCCCCGGTTGCCCACATTTTGTGGCAGCACATCATGAAGTTCAACCCGAAGAACCCGGATTGGTACAACCGTGACCGCTTCGTTCTGTCGAACGGTCACGCTTGTGTCCTTCTTTACACTATGCTTCACCTCTACGGCTATGACGTCACTATGGACGATTTGCAGCACTTCCGTCAGCTCAACTCCCGTACCCCTGGTCACCCTGAGCGCGAGCTGACGGGCGTTGAGGTGACTACTGGCCCTCTCGGTCAGGGTATCTCGAACGCCGTGGGTCTTGCCATTGCTGAGCGTCACATGGCCGCCCAGTTCAACAAGCCCGACAACAAGCTCGTTGATGCTACTATCTACAGCATCCTTGGTGACGGATGCTTGCAGGAGGGTGTTACCCACGAGGCTATGGCTCTCGCTGGCCACCTCAAGCTTGGTAACCTCATTGCCATCTACGATGACAACCACATCACCATTGATGGTGACACTAAGGTTTCCTTCACCGAGGACGTTGAAGAGCGCATGCATGCGTATGGCTGGCACACTCTTCATGTCAAGGACGGTAACAACGACCTTGAGGGTATTTACAACGCCCTCGAGGAAGCCAAGAAGATCAATGACAAGCCCACTCTTATCCGTGTGACCACCGTCATTGGATATGGTTCCACTCAGGAGGGTACCCACAGTGTTCACGGCTCTCCCTTGAAGCCTGATGACATTGCTCACGTTAAGCGCGAGTTCGGCTTCGACCCTGAGCAGTCTTTCGTTATCCCGACTGAGGTTTCGAAGCAGGCTCTCACCAAGGTTGCTGAGGGTGAGAAGCTTGAGGCTGCTTGGAACGCCCAGGTCAAGGAGTACGCTTCCAAGTACTCTAAGGAGGCCCAGGAGTTTGAGCGTCGTTCTTCCAACAAGCTCCCCGCTGGTTGGGAGAAGTCTCTGCCGACTTACTCGCCCAGTGATGACGCCGTCGCTTCGCGTAAGCTCTCGCAGATTGTTCTCACCTCTATCCAGGGGGCCCTTCCCGAGCTTGTTAGTGGCTCTGCTGATTTGACTGGTTCTAACTTGACCGACTGGAAGGGTGTGACTACTTTCCAGCCGCCTTCCAGCAACATCGGCGACTACACTGGTCGCTACTTGCACTACGGCATTCGTGAGCACGGTATGATTGCTGTGATGAATGGTATTGATGCCTTCGGTGGTGTCCTTGCTGCTGGCGGCACTTTCCTTAACTTCGTGTCGTACGCCGTTGGTGCTCTCCGCCTGTCGGCTCTCTCTGGCCACCGTGTCATTGTGGTTGCCACTCACGATTCTATTGGTCTCGGTGAGGACGGTCCTACTCACCAGCCCATTGAGACCTTGGCTCACCTCCGTGCCATCCCCAACTTGATGGTCTGGCGCCCGGCTGACGGTAACGAGGTTAGTGCCGCTTACAAGGTTGCCATCGAGTCTAAGCACACTCCCTCGGTTCTTGCCCTCTCTCGTCAGAACCTTCCTCAGCTTGAGGGTTCGTCCATCGAGAAGGCTTCTAAGGGTGGCTACATCCTCAACGAGGACGTTACTGACCCTGATGTCATCGTTGCCTCCACTGGTTCTGAGGTTCACATCGCTTACAACGGTGCCAAGCTCTTGGCTAAGAAGGGCATCAAGGTCCGTGTTGTCAGCATTCCTGACTTCTACACTTTCGATGGCCAGTCTGATGAGTACAAGCTCAGCATCTTCCCTGAGGGTGTTCCTGCCATGAGCGTCGAGGTCATGTCGGCCATCGGCTGGGGCAACTACACTCACGAGCACTTCAACCTTGACCACTTCGGTGCTTCTGCTCCGTTCTCTCAGATCTACGATGCTCTTGAGTTCACTCCTGAGGGCGTCGCTAAGCGTCTTGAGACTACTGCTGCATTCTACAAGGATGCTAAGCCCAGAAGCCGTGTCGTGCACGCTTTCAAGCACCTCACCCAGCGTGGCCCTGGTCCTTTCCACACCTAAATGTAATAGTCTTTGATGTTAAATTTTGATGTAATGGAGCTTCTCAAGTCATACATGTGTTTATTTGGACATTGATCTCTCATGTGTGTTCATCGAGCGCGTTTATTGATTAATCATCACTACCTGCATGGGTGCAGCTTTCAATGCGGGTGCCATACTCGTCCTATTGGGAGCGACAGCATCCGCTTTGGCCGCACAAAGACTCCACTCGCTGAGAAGTTTCCTTGAGTACGGAAAGCTTCGTCGAGCAAAGAGGAAGCCGCAAACTCTCTTGGAAAAGCTAGGGGAGGTTACTGTTAATCATGGGATGTTCTGCCATTTCTATATTTGGCTTGATATTCTTGTTATTCTCAAATTGCTAATATATCAAAGTCCTACGATAAGAGATGTCTTTTTGCTTATCCAAGGTACAAGGCGAGCTTACGAACAGATATGGCTGTTTCACACGAGCCCAACTTCTACCATGCATTTGAGTCACTACTTAATTGGCCTAGTTTTCTATACGATCCAGGCCCTTTGCGATGTCACAGAGTGCCGTGACTCCATTTATTTTGCTACTACCATATTTGCCGTAGCATCCACTTTTCAAGCATTGTGCCATCGCACGCTTGCAAACACAAAAAAATACTTGTTTCCAAAATTTCCCTTTACTTCTTGGAGCAGCAACCTATACACCGCATGCCCTCACTATGGAGCCGAGATCTTGATTTACTCAGGTTTACTTCTGCTGAGTGATTGTAGATCTATTTTCAACCATGACCATGGCTTATCCAGTGGTTTTTTAACTTGCCTAGTGAGCGTCGTCTGGGTAACAACATGTCTGGCTATATCAGGGAATGAAACGCGTCTGTATTATGAAAAGCAAGCCGCCCTTGGAAATCACAGGCATTCTCAGTCTTTATGGGCGATATTCCCATTCATATATTGAATCATATGATGAGCTCGATCTGCGGGATCCTTCACATCTTTACAGTATATCAGAGGAAGCGCGGCTGTAGTTTTTAAGATGTACGGGTCAGTGTGTTAAGTTCAGTTAAGAGTAAACCAAGACTTTTCCAATGACGTATATTTATATCTAGTTTTCACATCAGGACTTGTCTCTAATAATCTCTACGACCTGCATGTAATAAATATGACTTTACAAAGTGATCAGACTCACCGGTCATGTTTCATAACAACATTTTGGTATTTCTGGATCTTACGTTCTTTTCATAAGTATAAATCTTATAATCAAATTAACGAAACGATCTTATAGCAGTCGCTATTATGACTGGTGTTAAAAAACGATTATGTTAAATTAGGCAACCAACTAAGTATAAGTTAATGGTATCATTAGATACTGAGCTCATCAATAATCTTTGGGCGGACAATGAAATCTACTGAATTGCCACCAATGAGTGAATATTGAGGACTTTGAAATGTCCTGTCATGTGAATCTGAGATAAATTTTTCAGGTAACCTGTCTATGAACATTTACATCATTACGAACTATTCCTTTCAATCAATATAACGTTTCGATGACACTCTATTCCTATACAGAAATGCGAATATGTCTCATTCAAATAGCACTTAACAATATCTCAAAATGAGTCTTTGATCAAAATAGAAGTATTTATTTACATCAACATTTATTTGGAACGACCACCAGCATTTTCAAAGTTGGCAATCACATCATCTGGAGCAGAAGTTTTACCAAGAAGACCCGCCTTCTGAGGCTTCTCCAAGAAGCCAACAGCAACCAAGAAACTCAAATAGTTACTCAGTGTAGAGATGTCAACACCCGCACCATGGCTAAGGTCCTCTCCCGTGAATCGCTTATCAGTCTTAAGGAGCTCACGAGTATTAGCATCGTCCAACTCAGGTGCTTTTGTATCCTGTGGAAGATTATCCAGAACAAAGTGGAGAAGAGGGAACAGCGCACTGTCACCTTTTTCAACAACAAATGTTTCCAATGCCACTCGCCAGTGAGGATATTCAGCCTCCTTAACAGTGTAGCCAAATTGATTAAGACTACCCAAAAACTCTTCAAAAGTAATGCGGGGATGAGAAGTGACCTGGGCCACCTGGACACCGCTCAGGATAGAGGAGTTCAGAGCAGCTGCCACCGTTGCTCTAGCAACATGATCGACCGGGACCATGTTAACAGAATTCGTGATATCAGGGAACAGTTGGAGCTCTTGGCAGCCCTTGAGCATACGCAAAAGGAAATCATCGGTGTTAGAAACACCAGTCTTCGAATCACCAACGACATAACCTGGACGTAGAATGGCACCACGAAGACCATGTTTCTCTCCAGCAACGCGGAGCAAATGCTCACCAACCCACTTGGACTGACCATAGCCAGTACCAAGACCTTCCTTACTACCATCAAGAGTGTCAGACTCGGGAATACCTGCTTTACCAGCTTCAATGCAGTTTTCGCTCAAGGTCACGTAGTATGGAGTGTCAAGAACGGACGTAGACGACACAAACGTGAAGTATTTTGGCTTACCTTCGGCGCAAAGAGACATCATGTTCAAAGTGCCGACCACGTTGGGTCCTCTCAGAGTGGAGTACGGGTAGACCCAGTGGACCAGCGCACCATTATGAATAACCACATCGACTTCATTGACCACGCGCTCCCAAGTTGACTTGTCGAGACCGATATTTTCCGTCTCCAAGGAGCCAGTGACAACTTCAATGCGGCTAGCATGCTTATCATTCCACAACCCATAGGCCTTCGCCGTGTTTCTTATGCGCTCAAGACCGTGAGCAGAATCCTTGGCCCGCACTTGTGCGTAGACCTTTTTCGTTTGCGAACGGTTCAAAAGATCCCTCAGAATATAGGCACCAAGGAAACCAGTGGCACCAGTCAAGAAGGCGACATATTCACCTTCAACAGGCGCGTTGGGTGTTTTATACTGCTTCAAATCAGCAACGAGTGCGGCCGCATCCTGACTATAAGAAACAGAAGGCTTTTGCCCTTGAGGCTCAGAAGCAGAAACAGTCACATCCAAGACGGCATCGCCACTCTTGAGCTCATCTACAGCCCGCGCAAATTCTTTAATCGTCGAAGATGAAAAAACAGTTCCCAATGGCAGGTCCGGTACGCCTAACTTAGAGCGTGCTTCAAAGATCATCTTTGTAGCGAGAATGGAGTGGCCACCAAGATCGAAGAAACTGTCAGTAACTTCAACTGCTGGAGGATGGTTCGGCAGAATGCTCGACCACAATTGCCAGACTCGGCTTTCGGAGTCCGTCCATTTGTTGTCCTTATCTTCCTGGTTTTGAGTTTTGCGCAAGTGCTGTGCGGCCAGCTGAACCTGGGCTGTGTCTGGATACGGAAGGCGGGGTTTGTCAATCTTACCGTTCGGGTTCAGTGGCATTTTTGGTAGCGGAACAATGGTACTAGGGATGGCATAAGATGGCAATTTGGTTTTGAGATAGGCACGGATATCCTTCAGCAGTCGCTGATACTGTACAAGTCCTCTCACAACCGAATCTTTCGATGTGTTTTCATCCTCATCTAGACTCTCATGTGCACTCAACATATCATCGTCGCCATTGATAGTCTCTGGGACCACGTAGGCAACAATCACGGGCTCCTCATCCTTGTCCCGGCGCACCAGTGTGATATTCTCCCGAACATAAGGGTGCTTCGAAAGATGAGTATTAATTTCACCCAATTCGATACGGAAACCCCGGATCTTTACCTGGTCATCAGCACGACCGCTTACCTCAGTGTTTCCATCGGGCAAATACCTACCAAGGTCACCGGTTCTGTAAAATCTGTCTCTGGGACCCAACCACAGAGGATTTTGAGAGGTCGGGTGTTGCGACTTCCAGTGACCAGGCTCAACAAACCAACTTGTGAGGAACTTCTTAGCAGTCATGTCAGGAAGGTCCAAGTAGCCATCCGAAAGACCGGCAGCTCTGACATAGATTTCACCGATTTCACCAACACCGCAGATAGCGTCAGGTGCGTTTCTATTCACCACCAGCATTTGAACATTGAGCATTCCCTTACCAGCAGGAATGACATCTTTTTGAGTCAACAAAAATTGCGGATCCTCGTTGACAGATGGAACTCTGAAATATGAAACGGCGCGCTGAGTTTCCGTAGTGCCATACATATTGATGATGGCTGTGTTATGAGCGAGAGCCTGGAGTTTGAGACAGTCACGCTTGGTTAGAATATCACCAACGAAAAACGCATTTCTCAAGCCAGAGATCTGTGCTGTTGCTTGAGCGCTCAAGAGCTGGCCCATTGCTGGAGTGAGATGGGTAATAGTGCACTCGTTCTCGGCCATCCATTCAGCAAGGCGACCTGGGGTGCCAATGTCATCAGAGGTGGGCACATAGAGCTGAGCACCAAAGAACAGCGGAGTGAACATGTCGCGCTGGATAGGGTCGTGCGCGATACCCGAGAGCATAGTGAATCGATCATTCTGGGAGATGCCAAACGTCTTGCTCATCCACGGGAAATAATAGGTCAATGAGAAATGACGACCGCGGACACCCTTAGGGATACCTTCACTACCACTGGTAAAACTCAAAGTGGGATGGTTATCCGGACCCACCTTGATACCAGTTTGGCGATCTTTCAGCTGTTCGGCACTGGTGATATCCTGAGTGGCCTGCAAGCTACCGTCATCCTGCAACTCAAGACCAACCAGCTCAGCCTTTAAGTCGAGTTTTTCAGCAATGTATTCAGTCACCGTTGGAGAGAGTTTTCCGGCCTTCTTCAGATTTATAAGACCCCGCGGCTTAGCGACACTCAAATAAATGTTTTGGCGAGCAGCCGGATACGCAGGGTCAATGACCGAGAAGGTGGCACCAGCCTTCAGAACTCCCATAACTGCGATCACTAAATCGACACCGCGGTAAGCATAAATCATAACAACATCATCAATCTGGATACCGTTCTGCAGAAGGTAATGCGCGACGATGTTTGACGCCTCGTCGATTTGGCGATACGTGAAGGATCGGCCCCTCGAACCAGGGACGTAGATGTTCGGTGTTTCAACAATGCACTGGCGATCCGGGAACGCAGCCGCATTCTTAGCAAAGATGTCTTGAATTGAGCCGCCAAAGGCATCCCAGTCAAGGTTACTGGTAGGATCGGGAATGACGTCATTTTCCAGTTGAGACGGAGTTACAAGACTGATCCCAGAAAGTGCAGTTCCAGCACCCGCTCCAACAACAAGGGCAACAAACTCGTCCGCTAAGTAGGCAATTCTCTGGCGTTTGAACAAGAGAGAATTGTAACGAATAGTCATATTGCTCTTGAAATCGACGACTGCAGTAATATCTTTAAACGGAACTCGTTCGCTGGCTCCAGTGAGAAACTGAGTGTTGAAAAGCGGTTGGCCACCAAAAAGCGCACGAATATCAGCATCCTTTGCGGGATTAGTGCGCGCAACAGACTCACCCAGCTTAATCTGTTCCAACAACTGTGGCAGTGTCGTATCCTTGTTGAACGAAGGATATCGAGCAACACTACGCATATTATCGGCATCGCTTAGTGCTGTACCAACAATCACATCCTCATCGCCACTAATTCTATAGATCAGTGTCAAAAACAATGCAATTCCGATTTCATATTCAGAGACATTATGCTTTGCTGCTAAGTTCTTGAAAGATTGCACAGCGGGTTCTGGAAGCGCGACACTAATAGTGCTTTCCGTGCTTTTGGCCTCAGAACTACGAACAAAGTCCGCAGTCACTGTATTGAGCGTCGGATTGTCCAAATATTCTTTCCACCCACTCATCTGAAGTTGCCCCCGAAGAATGATGAAACTTGAAAAACAGGGCAAGAACCTAACGGCAGATATGAGTCTTTGGCAGATGGGACGGGGGGATAGTGTGGTCCGGGGATGGGCCTCTAATCACATGACAAAGAAGATCCCAGAATATGACCTTGCCCTCACTGTTCCAGCCAGCTCGGCTTGAAGCGCTCTTTGACAGTCTAGGAGCTACGCCCTTACCCAGATACGGTACACCTATCGACTTGGCGGCGAAGCCAGGCAGATTCGTCAATGTTATGTGGCCCATTGCTGGCAGCTTTCTATAAACGCTCCGATATATTGAAATTGAAAATCAGTACTAATGTAATTAGGATACTTATTGTAATTTGCCGGAGTGTAAATCTAGGACCAGAAACGTACCCTAAATCGTAAGTCGTGCCACCCCATTTTTTACTAGTACTTACAGAGAGACCGCTGGCAGTTACTGCACGATGTCGGCCAGGAAGCTCCAGCAGGAGATGGACCGCGTTTTTAAGCGCGTGGCCGAAGGATGTGCTGTGTTTGATGGGATCTATAATAAGCTAATGAATGCGTCCAACCAATCACAGAAAGAAAAGCTTGAGGGCGATCTCAAGCGTGAAATCAAAAAGCTACAGAAGCTCCGCGATCAGATTAAAACCTGGATTGCATCTAATGACGTGCGTGACAAGAAGCAATTGATGGAGCAGCGCAGAATTATCGAGAGTGACATGGAGCGATTCAAAGTGGTAGAACGAGAAATTAAAACTAAGGCCTATTCCAAGGAGGGTCTCTCGCGAGCCAATGATCCATATGCTAAAGAAAAGCAAGAAGCAGTAGAATTTCTTCAGACAAAAACTGAGGAGCTAGAACAACAAGTGGAAGAGCTGGAGGACGAACAAGAGTCTCTTCAGAATACCACGAAAAAGGGCAAGAAAGATGCTGTCAAGCAGGAAAGACTAAGTGATATTGATCATTTTGTTGAAAGAGACAAATGGCATATCTCTCAAATGGAAATCATGATGAGCATGATTGAAAACGATAAGCTTGCCCCCGAGTCGGTCATGGAGTTACAAGAAGACATTAACTACTATGTGGAATCTAATCAAGAAGTGGATTTTGCTGAGGACGAGGCCATATATGACGAACTAAATCTGGTTGGTGAAGATCAGGACGAGATTGTCGAAACAATTGTTCGGGATGACACATATACCTTAGAAGATCTCGCCCAGGATCTCAGTAAAGAGGCCGCTAAAGAAGCCGCTCAGAAAGAAAGGGACTTCAAAGAAAAAGATAAACCCAAGCCGAAGACTTCCCTTCCTAGCACACCTGCATCTTTGCATTCCCAAAGCTTGGCATCCCAAGTATCAAGTCAATCATCTACACCCACCCATCGTGAGACACCTCAACCACCGTCTCTAAGTGAGGTTTTCAATGGCGGCAAAACGCCAAGCCCCCGACGTAGCCAGAGCCCAGCTACACCTGGCTTGAATCCATTACCGGCACCTTCGGTTCCCGCGCCAAAGGTCAGCGAACCAGTAAAACGAGGTGCTCATCTGGCTCAAGGCGGTGCCACAGCCCCAACACCTATGCCAGTTGCTGCCTCGCGGTCCACGTCTGTATCTAAAGAATCTGCAAATTCACCGCAGACTTCGCGCCCATCGGTTGGATTGCAAACTCAGCAGGCCCATGCTGCCCAAAGTAATCTCAGTCAGGCTGCTCAAAATGCTGCTGATATCGCCCAGGCATCGGCACCCCCTGGTCTCACCCGCCAATCAACGCCTTCGCCTGCCGTCTCCACCAGTAGTCTTGCATCCACGTCTGAATCGAAACTGGATATCAAATACCTTCCGCCAGGTCTTCAAGACCTAGTGTATTGTTTTGATGCCGCTAAACAGCGGCTTAGTGATCCTGAGTCCGCGTTCCGGGTACCAAGTGTAGCCAAACTAGTAAACGACTCGTTTCTTAACACACCAGACGCAATAATATCCGATCAGCCGCGTTATTATCATCCCCAGAATCCGTACCCGACGCCTGATTATTATCCCCAAGAAGCGCTGGCTTCCCTTGAGGATCCCTTAGTGTTCAGGGAAATGCATGTCGATACTGTTTTCTACGTCTTCTATTACTGTCAGAATACACACCAACAGTATCTCGCAGCAAAAGAGCTCAAAAGCCGTAGTTGGCGTTTCCACAAGCAATTCCTTACTTGGTTCCAGCGTCAAGAGGATCCCGAGGTCATCACGCCGGAGTATGAAGAGGGCACATACCGATTTTTCGATTTCGAGGGATCATGGGTACAGCGGAGAAAGAGCAACTTCAAGTTTGAGTTCAAGTATCTTGAAAATGAGATATAATCATAATTATGTACACAAAGAGAGCGCTTCCTTGACAGCAGAAACAAGTTGCGACTTGCTTGCCTTTTGAGACTCCCCCAATCGGGGCAAAATCTCAACAACGCCCTCCTTTTCCCATGACTTACCCAGAAGGATTGTTAGTGGGAATCCAGATTCACGAGCGGACCTCATGGCTTGGCCCAGTTGTGCGGTACGATCTTCGTACGTGGCGTCGATGCCTGCTTTTGATAGCTCGTGGGCAATTTCGCTTGACAAACTTGGCTCTTTGGAAATTACACAACAGTGGAAAGGCGCAATGGATTTAGGCCACACCAAACCAAATTCGTCCATATTTTTGCTTGCAACGGCGCCGATTATCCGGTTAATCCCAATTCCATAGCAGCCCATTTCTATAGGTCGAGGACTGCCAACAGCCGGAAACACATTAGCTTTGAATGGCTTCGTGTATCTGTCGCCCAGATAGAACGTGTGACCGACTTCAATACTGAGTGAAATATCCAACTCATGTCCACAGTTCACACAATGATCACCAGCCAAGGGTTCTACGAGTGCCGTGCCTTGCTCTGGATCTATACGACTATCCACGAGTAGTTTCCCGTCATCGACAGCTTGCTGCAAAAGTACAGGATTGAGAGTCCTGTTCTCAGGGATTTTAGCACCATCGACTTCTACAGGATTGCCTGATTGGCCGCCCGAAGAAACAGCCTTCTCAATATTAGCAGCATAGCCACAGGATTTGCAAGAAACAACAGAGTCTTCTCCAAGAGAATCCACATAGTGGTATTCATGAGACAGATTACCACCCATTGTGCCCGAGTCCGCCTCAGCAGCTAGATAGGGAACATTAATCTCATCGAAAATTCCGTGATAGGCCCGTTTAATACGATCATAGGATTCTGCAGCTTTATCAGCATCTTCATCGAACGTATACAAATCTTTCATCAAAAATTCGCGAGTCCGCAATAGTCCCTCTCTGGGTCGCAGCTCATTTCGATATTTCCGCGTGATTTGGTACAGGCTGAGAGGAAGCTGTCTGTAAGAAACACTTCCAACTAGGCTAGTTATTTGCTCTTCCGCAGTTGGGGCAAGCAGATGCTTTTTACCCGAAGTGAAGATAAATTCTGAGCCAGCATCGTTTTCCTTATCAGAATCTTGAAGTCGTCCAGATGATCTCCAAAGCTGGGGGTTCACCAGAGTCGAAAGTTCCAGCTCAGTGCATCCTTGCTTCTCCAGATGCTTTCGCACAATTTCAGTAATCTTTCGCTGAACACGCAAACCTAAGGGGAGCAGATCGAAGAAACCCGATCCAGCTTGCTTAATATACCCCTGACTTACTAGAAGTTCTACACTAGAAAGTTTCGCATGATTGTGTTTTGAAAGGGGTGAAAGTAATTTGCTAAGTGGCTTTACTGAACTCATAACACAGCAGGAGCTAATTCCCAAGGCCGACACGATCGGTTAAATGCGGTTTGGGTACACAGTACGTTCACTTCCACGGTCCTCCACACGCGGCGAACTGGACCGGGCCTGTTCGTATTGGCTGGCTTCTAATATCGGCTAATCACTTTGATTTAGATGCCTTTGATTGATGGAAGTCACTATGGACGGAAAGAGAGGATCCGTCAGAGGCGACAAGATACATCTTCGTCAAGTGCCCTGAACCGACCTCAACAACAAAGGCTATCATCCGGCCAGTTCTCGTCTTTCAAAGTATCCCATGAACCGGCTCCGCAAGTGAAATGTATACTCAGGGCCCCCAGTTATCCTGATGAGCTTGCAGAAATCTTAGGTGATCGAGACGAGCCTTACCACCATAGTTTTGAAAATCCCGACGACTCTGACACCAGTCAAACGCGACCATGTGCTGAGGATAGAGCTCTGTTTAATACAATATACAGGAATGTCCCCCGGGTGCATTCTCAAGACATGGACTTAACTAAGCGCACCAATATGACTATACATTTCGGTCAGCGATATACAATGGACGCCTGGTACCGAAGTGCATACCCCGCTGAATACACGCGTCGAGACTACATGTGTGTTTGCTGCTACTGCTTAGACTATGCTTCATCAGACATAATTGCTGAGCGTCATTTGCTTTCATGTCATCGCAGATACCCTCCTGGTCGCGAAATTTATCGTGATGGCAGGATCAGCGTTTGGGAAGTAGATGGTGCCCAAGCGAACCTGTACTGTCAGAATATTTGTTTGCTGGCAAAATCTTTTCTTTCATCAAAGGCATTGTATCGAGATGTACACCCGTTTTTGTTTTACGTTCTGACTGAGCAGACAGATTCCGGGCCAGAGTTCGTTGGCTACTTTAGCAAACAGAAAACACATGCCTATTATGCGTCTGAGAACCCCATTCAGTGTGTGTCTTGCATTATGGCTCTTCCATTTACCCAAAACAAAGGATATGGGCAATTCCTCATAGAGTTCAGCTACCTACTTACAAAGATGCAAAAGACTGTGGGTGGGCCGGAAACACCTTTGAGCACGCTTGGCGAGCGAGCGTTCAAGAACTTCTGGAAGCGTGCCATTTGCCAAGCTGTGGCAGACCATATGAGCAAGAAAAGTAAGTTCACTGTCAGTTCTCTTTCCAAAGAAACAGGAATGACTGTAACTCATGTTGTTCTTGCGCTCGAAGCTTTGAACTGGCTGAAAGTCTCGCCTGATGGTAAACCGAGTCTGGAGATAGATGAGGACCAAATGAACGAATTGAATGCTAGATGGCAGACCCGAATAGCGTTCAAAATCTACCCGGAAAAACTAATGTGGGCGCCGCTTTTTTGATTATTATTTATTTGGTCTTGTATTATAGTATAGTAATAATAATTTTTTATTCATGGAATTGCCTCATCCTGGTCGTCCTGTCGCACCTGTTGTCCACTGACACCTGGTTGTGCGTCTGACTCTCCCTGCGCGATATCACGCTGGGTATCAGACTCGTGCTCGGGATCTTGGTCGTCTTCCTTATCATTCTGGGCTGGCAATATCGGGTTCGGCTCAGGAACCTCTGGTCTTGTAGACACGCCCTGTTTCTCGTAGAATAGCATAAATACACCCTGTGCATTAAGGACTTGTGACTCAGTCGTAAGATCCACTTGATCGTCGCTAATACGCCACCAGAAGCCATGGAATTTTCGGAAGCTGATATAATGACCAAAATTCGCCGATCCGTAATGGATGACAGCTGCCTTCAAGTTGTAGAGATCACCAGACTTTGTCGGTATGCCCTGCATCGGATAGTGCGGATCATTATTTGAATCATCTGCAGGGTCGGCCGTAAATGGAGAGAGGTCAAGAACTGATGGGAAATCAACAGTTGCGAAATTTTTGCGAATGATACCTGATCGTAGATCGAATGCACTGCGGTTAATGTGAATCATAAGAACGTCAGGACTGGGCTGAGCGAACATAGTCTGCTTGGACTTATCTGACTGGACTTTCAATGCTGAGCATTTCAATTTTGCGTAGACTTTATCGTCTATCACTTTTTCTTTTAAAACATTTTGAACTTCTTTGATACGGGCTTGGAAAGCAGCCTGTAACTTTTCTTGCTCAGAAAATTCAGACAACTTCTTGTTAAGCTCTTCTTCGTAGCGGTTCAATGTACAGCGATAGCACTCAACCCCTGAGATTGTTTCCATGTCAGTATAGTCACTCAAGAGTTTACTCAGTGTAACACTGTTTGTATCCAGACCGAGATTGAGATCCACAGAACTCAGTACTCCGGTGCGGATACCTTCCATGTCACCGCAGCGAAGGCACCCGACCCGAACGGCAAATGCACCGTCAAAGGGTGTAACTTTGTTAAGGGAAGAGCCAGACTCTTCTTTTTTATCAGCCTTCTCACTCTGAGAATCTTCGTTCCCTTTCTCGATGGCCTTACGATCTTTTTCCAAAGTCGTCAATAGCTCCTGGAAAAATTCCTGAGCATCTTCCTGGTTATACCGACTCCACCTTTGAGACCCACCAATCTGCTTCATGAGCTTCAAGGTGGTGTAACCATGCTGGCGCATTTGTATGTGATTTAAATTCTCCATAATATCGCGAAGGCCACCACTGAAATTGGTGTCATCTTGATATGCCTCGCAAAAGTCCACTATCGGGTCACACGAAGCCAGAGCTTGAATGACTGAATTCATGAAGCATGTATTACCTTCATTGTAAAGACCGCCTACGTGTGCATTGCGGAATTTCCTGATATTCCGGTTTCTCTCGGACTCGTTGAGTTCGTCATCGGTAAAAGAACTGAGCCCCCAATTCTTACTCGCTCTGGAGTAAAGGTTCTTCACTTTCGCACTGGCCATATCCACGCCGCCGCGCAAGGTGTCGTTGAACATGTAGAGTGTAATTAATGCAACAACAAAGGATATTCCTAGTAGTTCTGTTGTGCCTTCTACAGCTGGCATAACATCCCTTCCTTAATGGGGGTGGTTTCTGTGAGAAATTCCTGTGCTTCCAGGGTCTCTCCGGCGGGGCGACTCTTGAAGTCCAAGTTAGTAATCACCGCTGTTTGTTCAATCTGACAAGAAGATGCCAAAATAGAGGCATTAAAAGACGCAGCGACGGTAAAGTAATAGAGCTGATTTTTAATTAATCATACTTCGTACAAAATAAGATGATAATTCATGTGACAATTGAAGTGTCTCTCTTAGCTTTCGCATCTCATCTCGCAACAGTTCCTAGCCCCAATGTAAGGAAATTTATTTTTATTACCATACAGCTAGATGGCGAAAAGTAAGTATACCATCCTAATTCTCCCAAAAGTGCAGTGCTAACCGATCTAAAGAGTCTCAAGACAGAAAGAATAGCCGAGCTGCCCGTCGGGGTCTTGATAGTGCGCCTGATTTGGACGTCGACGAGTCTTCCTCGGCTAATGAGAGAGTGACCGACGCCAAAACGAGGGTCCTGTCTCAATTAGCTGAGAAAGAAAAACGCGAAAATCCAATCCCGCAAAATTCGGTAGAGGACGAGCTACTCGCAATCAGCAAGGGCACACACCCTGATCAATCGACAATGAAGAGCGGGAAAGTGACCAAGCAAGGTAAAAAGTCTAAGGCCAGCAAGAAAAAGCAAGAGAGAGCTGAAATGATCAAAGATATGCTGGCTGAGAAGGTTACGCTAGCAAAGCAGAGACACAAGACCGTGAGAGGATACCGCAAAAAGGATGAAGATGAAGAGAATTGAAACATAATAATGCATTGGTCCTAAATTTATTTAATTTTGCTTATTTTACATCCATTGACTTGACTTTTCGTTTCTGAGACAGATATGCTTATATGCGATAAAGAGAAGGGTACGAGCGCTTTATAAGCTATCGTTGAGCTTAGGAGAACGCAGTGTACACTATGGAGAGAACGAGTAAACCAGAACTGGAGCACGCTATTGACAGGGATCTCGAGCGGGAAATACATGCTAGCGGTGGATTTAGTGAGGCGGAGTTCTTAGCGAACTCCAAGGCACCATCCTACCTTCCTCATTTGGAAAAGCAGGTGTCCCAGTTTTTGGACTTTCACAAGGATAAGCGCCAAGTCGCAATTGTGACATCTGGTGGAACAACTGTGCCTCTTGAGAATAATACTGTGCGTTTCATTGATAACTTCAGCGGTGGAACTAGGGGCTCAGTGAGCGCCGAATGGTTAATCGATCATGGCTATGCTGTTGTTTTCCTTCATCGTGAGTTTTCGCTCATGCCATACTCCCACAAGTATTCTACGCACTCAGCCTTGGATCTCATGGAAGTTGTGGATGGAAAACTCCGAGTGAAAGCGGAGTATGAGCGCGATCTGCTTAAAGACGTCGCCCGCTACCAGGAAGTTAAGAGCCAGAACCTACTCTTGGGCATCCCATTCACAACCATTCACCAATATCTTCATACTCTCAGAATGATCGGGGTGTTGGCGAAACCTCATGGCTCTGCCATTATGTTCTATCTTGCAGCTGCGGTATCCGACTTCTTTTTACCAATGTCTAAAATGAGTGAGCACAAGATCCAAAGCCATGGAGCAGGTAAATTGGTGATCGATCTGGATCCTGTGCCTAAATTCTTAAGATCATTGAGTCAAGAGTGGACGTCGAGTGCATTTATCGTGAGCTTTAAATTAGAAACAGATCCCAAAATATTGATGGACAAGTGTCATGGGGCTCTTGAGAAGTATGGACACCAGCTGGTCGTAGGCAATCTACTTCAAACTCGAAAGGACGAAGTTTTCCTCGTAACACCTACTACGGAGGATCATATTCGCAGGGACAGTACGGGAACAAGTATTGAGGATGTTTTCCTGCCCAAGGTCATTGATTTGCACCAGAAGTTCATCAAAGAGCATAGAGGATGACTTTTAATTAGACAAATATGAATTATGTACACAGTCTACAAGAATTCCAGCCCAACTCCTAGTTGGAGACCCTTGTGCACAAGCTCAGTAGTATGGGAAACCAAAGGAAGAACAAAATTGAGCTCGAATCGCGCGCTTGGGTGAGTATAAATTACACCAAAACCAGTTGAGACTGAGGGAAGCGGTGATACAAAGCTGCCCAGATACCCTGCATTGACGAAATTGTGAAACTTTAAGTTCGGGCTGGCGACCTTAGGAATGGGAGTGAATAAACTGAAGCCACCCGCACAGAGAAAGTCACCTCCAATTGCATCACCATTAGCATGAGGTCCTGCATGGTTAAGGCGGAACCCCCTCAAGTCGAGGGAGCCTCCCAAATTGAACCTGTCAAGAAAATTAGTAGGCTGGGTGCGGTCCAGGGATTTGATAAAGCCAAGCTTAGCATTAAAAGCACCTGTAACTGGGCGTATCAGTTCGAACGAACTATAAAACTTGGCAAGTAGCTTGTAGAAGGGCGATGTACTGGGTGCAGCTGCAATTTCATTGTGCACATCGATCATGTACCCGGCACCATCACCCTGGATCAGCTCAGTTGGGACTCGAGTATCGTAACGCCAATTATGGAAAATGCTAGTTTTCAAACTGTTTCCAGCATCTCTGAACAAGTGAGGGTTTCCGGTGTGTTTTGTTGACGTGAAAGTGCGTAAAACAGCATCAAGACCAAAAGAATGACTCAATCCTTTCGAGAACCTGGCCGTGAATCCCTTGACATATGCCTTGCTAGATGCCCATTCAAACATTCTTTCTGAGGAATACGCCAATGTTTCAGCCTTCCAGCCCACGCAGGATCTGAGAGGAATAGGAACAGACACGTTAAGCAGGTGCGAACTTCGCGTACGCGTGCCCGCACTAGTGTCCACTGTGACAATCTCTCCCCAGCCTGAAGCATTGCAAACTGTGCCTCTAATATACCCGGATCCCTCAGATTGGCCAACATTAGTTCCCACCTTGGCAACAAACTTGCTTGCCGCAGGCAGCTGGATAGAGAGAACTTTATCCTGCGACATGGAGACGCCGACATCTTTGAATATGCCTAACGAGAAAAGGTCGACTTGCACTTTGTTGATCGCATCTGCTAAATCGTTGGGATTTTTCGCATCCAGTAACGGCTGTACGTATGCTTCCAACAAAGGGGAAGCACACCGAGCATTAACATCGACACCATTGAGCTCCAGCGTTCCATCCGGTTCACTAAGAGATGCAAGCCCAGCTCGCATGCTTTCAAGCGCCTGTTCGCGAGACATCTCGAGAATCAAGCCGGACTCTGAGCTGGTCACAAAACCAAGATTGGTAGTTAGTCAGGTGACCTATTATCATACCACTTCTAGGTACTCATAAAACTACTGCGGTGCATAGCGACCGTAATGAAATTATCTTAAATAACTTGAAAAAAAAGTTTTTGATGAATGTATGTCGTGAGACCTAGTCACTCTGGTCTTGTGAGCGTTGCAATGACTTATAATCACAGGTCTTTGGGTGAAACAAACTCAGAGGGCGCGGGTGAATTAATTTCAGCTAGCTTAAATCTTCAAACTACAGAAAAGATCCTAGATAATAATGCTACGAATACCAACTAAATTTCTATCTGTTGGACTATCATTACATGCTGTCTTTCTTCCAAATTTAGAGAAGGCAAAAAACATCGATGAAAGGAATAAAAAACAAAGAAAACCTATCACGATGCTCCTATCCCTTAGCTCAATATATATGAAAGTCACGAGTCTATTTGTGCTCGCAGTTCATCGTTTCAAGCTCCTACAAAGATCAAGAAGGCTTCTAGTAAAGTAAATATTTTATCTCAAAATCATTTCTGTCGCTTCTAGTATTGGTTTGTCGTATAATTTTGGCTTAGGCCATACAACACAGTGGTGTGGAAAGGACAAATTTCCCCACCCTGTATGCCATGCGGGTGTTCCTGCGGAAACGAGCCGCAAGTAGCCGAGCCGACAAATGCAACTCTTATTACTAAGCGAAAACTACGAGATTGCATGAAAACAGAGAGAAATGATGAATAAACGGACGGAAACCTTGTAAATTCATGAAAGAGAGGTCCTTTCTTGGAGGTTCTTGACAGTGCCTTCAAATACACATAACACATCTCTACTTATTATTGATATAAAAGAAAACCTTTCACCTGAGTAGTAGTAAACACTAGGGGAATTTACGCGGCATCAACAGGGTTGCGGTATTACATCCAAAAGGACGAGCACCTTGACGGCGTTACTCTCGGCTCTTGATTTAGATACAAAATCCTCCTAGACAGAGACGATTTTGACATATGTAGTACTGCACATGTTCACGTACTACGGAAGTTGTCCAAACGCCAGAGAGAGCCTAATTCTTTTTGAAGCCGTGAGAATGGGGTTGATCCCTATGGTTCCCGACAGGCTAAGTGACGGAGAGAGAAAAAAGATCACCAGTGGGTCTATATACGTTTGGGATGAGGTAAATAGTCCCATGCGCAGATGGACTGATGGAAGAACTTGGTCGAATTCGAGGGTAGTAGGCGATTTTCTGGAGTACCGTGAAACTGACGCCGACACGTCGTCGAGTAGCAGGCCAAGCCGCAGCATATTAAAGCCTTACGGACTCAAAAAGCGGACAATTTGTCTACCTGCCCAAGACCACAGTTCCCTTCGTTTGATAGCCTATTCCAATTCTGCTGATGAGAGAAATGGTACACTTCCATTGCCGAGTTCTGACCCTCAATTTGCGGAAATTGTAAAGAATTTGGAATCGAATCCATTGAAACATGATAATCTTCAAACTCTGGTATCCATGGGGCGTCGTAGAAAGTCAAAACTTGATAGTGCAAAATCAGTTGACCAGGGTTCTGGAGTGGGTTCAAGTTTAGCAACTTGTAAGAGTCAAGGAGATTCCGAGAATTGGGGTAATAGTGCAATTGTGAAAGATCCGTCGATTCTGCATCCCATTTTCCAGTCGTATGTCGGGACTTTACCTGTGCGTGCTCCGCACGAGTTTGTCGAAGAACATGGTGAAAACTTCGAAAAATCACGGATCCTCCCACTCCCTATTTGGAGATCAAAGCCCCTGTCTGACACCGATCACCACTTGCTAGATCTTTTGAATTCTCACTTTCGATAGCATTGATCCGAAGGTCACCAAAATACCCTGAGTATTGTAATCGTATATATATTATTATTGCATAGAGATATTATAGATATTAAGTCAACTGATTTATTGGTATTATATTATATACACCGATTACAGTGCTGCCTCAAACCCCGATAATAATGGCTTTGGGGTTGTGTCGATAACGGCATGCTCACAAGCCTTGCACGCCTCGAAGCATTGCCACCTCGGTATGAAGAAGCCCTAGAACTATTTCCCCCCACCCGGATGCTCATATCTCCAGGCACCGGAATATATCAGAAACTTTTTTTTGGAGATCAGGTAGGATTAATTTTTAACTAATTGAAAACTATTCATTTTGCATATATTAAGACTTTCATGGGTTTTAGCGCTCTCATTGGATGTTCTTATCTAAGTTACGAGGACCCTAGTCACTGCCATGGTGAAACTAACGCATCGTGTGTGACTCGGGCAGGATGCAGATTTTGGGAAGCCACAAAGTAAGTCAGGCAGTTAATATCTCATATTAACATGTATACAAAATAGCAACTAATTTTTAATGAATTCTGCATGAAGGGGATTGGGCGACGGGTGGTGGAGCCACACGTTTTATCGTGCATCCCCTTCACTTCGCTTAGCTTAGAAGCACGCCAAGCATTAACTCAGCCAACCCTAATACAATATGACTTACCCAGGAATTTACACTAGGTGGTGGTGCATGGCGAACTCACAGCCATTGGCGTCCCACGCTAAATTCCTAGGGATTGAGCCACTCCAGAACCATACAAGTCGAAGCCCCTCCCTTGTGGACACATATAGACGAAAGCGAAAAAAAAAGCTGGCAAGTCTGGATTTCTTAAAAAAGAGAATAGATTTGGACAAAGCTAGTTTCAGCGAAAAAAATAAAGTGAAGTAGATTGGCTGTTGTGCTAATATACGATTTTCACTTGTTTAAGTGTTTGGTGCCACAGATCTCAATTCTCTTCAAAGAATTCTGAGCTCGAAGAAATTCACTGTTCAACCATTCACAGCTTGTAGGAAACTTACTTGCAGAGTCTTTTTTTTTTTTTTGCATCAAGCACTATAACATTTGATTAGTAGATTGGGCCGCCGTACTAATCACTACGCTCCTTGTCCCCACTTAAAGAAGTCACACTAACTCCGTGAGGCATGTCAACCGATTCACGCTCGGGCTACGAGTTGAACGAGTCATTGAACTCATTTGAGTCTACTCATCCTTATTTGGATGTGCGATTCATGGACTCGGTTCGAGTGTCCGAGCCGGTTACCCCACCAACATCTAGTCACTCCAATACGCTCTACAACAAAGCCCATCACGGAACTTCTGGTATTCCGGGGTCCAATGGGGCGGTACAACTCTCACCCAACCTGGTAATGCGGGATCAATCTGTGGCGTCATTGGGTTACAATACAGGGAATACATTTATGGCCTCACCAGCCGAAGGGTCCATGTATGGAAATGCAGCCCGGTCTTATTTGGCCACGCCGAATACGCCAAAACAATCGAGGGCCAATTCGCAGACATTTACCTCAACGCCGTTTGGACCGCTTGCTGTGGGCTCTCGTAACAGTCTTCCTCAGGGATCTGGTACCCACTCTCGTCAGCCATCTCAATCCCACATGACATCGCATTTACCTCAGCATGGTCCGGGAAATCCGGTAGTAGCTGGTGGCATGACCCCGTTGGGCCATGCCAGAAGTTACTCATATAACCTCATGGACCCTCAGGCGAGTCTCAGCCGTTTATCGATTAGCGGCCAGCCGCCAGCAGCAGGGACAGCAGCTACAGCGGATACTCTTCGACCTCGTGCTTACTCTTTTGGAATTCCTGGGAACTTGAATGCACCCTACGGCAGCTCGGACACAAACACGCATGCTTTTCCAGCCCCGCTCTCTAGTCCAATCAGTCCTGACACGATGATGAATGGGCCAGGAGTCGCGTCCAGGCTCGGCCAGCGGTCCTACTCCCATGCGTTCACCCCAAGCAGTGGCACTGAGGATCCATTTGCATCTACTAACCTTTATCGCTCTGTGAGCACCGCTTCCATCAAAGCACCGAGCCGTGTCCACTCCGACAGTTCTAGCACTAGTTTGGGAAATCATAGCATCGCTAGTGGCGTCAGTAACGAGTTTTCAGCGGTGCCACCCGCCACGATGCCTTCACTTGGACAGAAGACTAGTCCCACCTATGCCCCCAAACCTTTTCGCCCGCGGCGCTCCAGTTCAAGTGGCTCATCTGTGGACCTAAATTTCGCCGGCGTTGTGGGTAACGCAGGCGTTTTCCCAGGATTGGTGAATTTAGGCAAAGATCTCAGTGGGCCGCAGGTTGATTTGGATACTTGTACTGATGCGGAAATCTATGCCTTGTGTAGGGATCAACGAGGCTGTCGCTTTCTACAGCGCAAGCTCGTAGAGTCAAATGCTGATATTGTCCACCGCATCTTTGATGCTACAAGTCCACATATTGTGACGCTGATGGCTGACCCATTCGGCAACTACTTCTGTCAAAAGCTCTTTGAGTTGTGTAACGATGGTGAGATCTTGACTCTACTGAGTGTTGCCGCGCCCGCACTCCCCTACATTGCGACAAACCAGCATGGAACCCGGGCGCTTCAGCGGCTTATCGATGCTATGACTACGAACGAGCAACTTCATATTGTCATCAACGCCCTTGACGGACATGTTGTACGCCTCATTCGCGACATCAACGGCAATCATGTAATTCAGAAACTACTTCTGACGTTGGATGATACCGGGTCGCAATTCATTTATGATGCTGTGTGTCAATCTGTTGTAGAAATCGGTAGTCACCGCCATGGCTGTTGTGTGTTGCAGCGTTGTTTGGACTACTCCACAGAGACGAACCGCCGCAAACTTGTCTCCCATATTGTTGCCCAATCGGTTACTCTGGTTTGTGATCCATTTGGCAACTACGTGTGTCAGTATGTCATAGATCTTCGCGTGCAGGAATTCACTGATGCACTTGTTCAGCAGTTGCTGGGAAAAGTAGCGGCTCTGTCGGTTCAAAAGTTCTCCTCCAACGTTGTTGAAAAGTGCATTCGCGAGGCTTCGCCTGTGCTTCAGAAAGCTGTTGTCTCAGAATTGATGGTTCCGGGAACTTTGAATGAATTACTCCTTGACAATTATGGCAATTATGTTATTCAGACGGCTCTGGAATCTATGACTTCAATGGCGTCGCTGGATACTTCCACAAGACAAAACATAAGTCGTGATATTTGCGCAGCACTTACTGAAACGCGATCTCCTTACGGTCGTCGCATCATGTCCAAGTTGAAGGCTTGGTAAATTTGATGGAAAGGCACTTCTTCTTATTCAGTATGTAAACTAGGTTTTTTTTTATTAAATACATCAAATTCACAACTGTAACAAAAATAAGAGGATATAAAGAATTGAAAGAAGGAACCAGAGTCTACTCTTTTTTTACTTTCTTAGCGCGTGATTGAGGTCCCCAGTCCGCTCGAGGATTTTCCTGGAATTTGACAACCTTAGAACCTCTCAATTTGCGGATTGTATCTGCTCTCTCATTATATTCAAAAGAAACATCCTCCTTGGGCTTGATCTCCAGAATCCGGGCTCCAGGTGACTTCTTCATTTCCCTTTCCTTGTTCAGGTTCTGCGCTACCCAATGGCGGTACAGATCCCATAAAAATGAAAATGGCGCATTAGTTTTGATGCAACCAGGTTTAGCATGAGTAAGGCTGGCTTCATAACCGCCGTTGAAAATAGCACTCACAAACGTAGTGATTGGTGGAATAGATGGCGACCGAACAATTGACCCCATGTTTGCCAGGTTAATGTAGAACGGGGTATCTTCCAATTCTTGCAGGGCCAGCTCGGTCATGCCCTCAATACGCGCTTTGGTTTTGTACACATCTGGGTCTGATTCATTGCACACTTTGCGAATTTCGGTAATAAAATCCCGAGAATGCAATTTACCGGCCCACATAGGCCCACCAATATGGAATGGATTTCCACATGCATCGCAATGCGTACCAATCAGGGGACCTCTGGCTTGGCCGAATTTGGGCTCAGTTGTACCAAGTGGCTGGTTGTGGAAGGAATGGCATCCAGTGCAATTATACACAATCATGGACTTACCAATGTTTTGTTTAACCATCTGCGGCGACGTGCGTACACGAATGATACAACGGACATAGTAATCAATCGAAAGACTTAGTAATGGCTCAATTGCACGCCCATAGCGGGCGGCCGATGCGGCAACGGTATTGAGAACCAATCGCAGAGCGGATTCATGCATGGCATCGTTTCGGGGAACAGTGCCTCCGTACTGGGAGAAACATTTTTCTGGATAAGTATTTCCAGCCAAAACAGCCAAGTCCGTGCACGTAACCAACAGAATACCGTCATCATACACCGACTGTACAGCAGCATCTAGGAACGGGACCGCGCTGCCGTAGGGATCCAGGTCGATTACATGGCCACGCTCTCGACGAATAGTTGCATTGGCATCACCTTCCACCCCAACAACGATATCTGAAACCTTGTTATGCTCGGCATTGAGTTTTATCTGTGCTACAGCTGCTTCGCTCAAATCATTAGCCACTACTGTTTTCACTAACGGAATTTCCAGTGCATAGCGGCACGAGCGAAGACCAGTTGCCGCGAGTCCCTCGATTATCCGGATATACGGTTCTTCCTTTCTCCGCTTATAGGTGCGTGACCACGCCTTGATCGCCATGGCGCTCAGGTCGCGGTTAAACTGTTGGATCGGGTTGTAAAACACATCTTCTGACTTTCCGCCAACCAGCGAGGCTTTTCCTTCACTGACAGTCTGCATCCACCTAAGAGCCTGTCGTCCACGCAATAAATTGAACCTGATTTTTGAACTGATATTGCGTGTTTACCGCTTGGAAAAAATATATATGCCACTTCGCGAACCCCTAAACGCCGTCCCTACCACGGCAGTAAGGGCCTAACAATCTCCCTTCCTCCAAGCTCAAGCTCGAGGCCCGCTCTAGATGGATGGCCCCATTCCAAATGAGACCCAGCGGCGGATTCTGGGGGATAATTTGGCTGGCGAGTTCATTCGCAATTACGATCCCGTAGACAATGACTATGACGACAGCGATACAGACGACTCCTTTGAGAACGACGTATACGTCAGCGATGCCCAGCAGCACTGGGACGAGAACATGAGGCAATTAGAGCAGGCTGTGTTTCATGTTCTATGCCCCGTGCTTGGTCGTCTATTCGGGCGCCGGTTCGCCCAGAAGATGTGGGTGAGATTCGTGACCTACAGGTGGCGCCTCGCTTATCCGGAAACTGTATTTGAGAAAGTGTGAAAATATTTATAGAAAGGAAAAAATGGGCGCTTAATATTAAATAGTATCGTATCTTCGTTTTGTTCGTTATCTGGGTCGCGTTAGAATGTCATTTAAAGTGCATTTCGTGAAATCGTAGTAGTAATCATCAAGTCACTTCGCATAGCTGCTCCCAGCGCTCGCCGCACCAGAAAGATTTCCGACGCTGTTCCATCGGTGAAGTCCATTGTCATGCGCGAGTGACGATGAAACATTGGGGAAGGATGGGTGGTGCATGGCGGCGGGGGCATGGTGTCCCACAGTAGCCGCTTGAAGCGGAATACCCGGTGAAGCTTTCGACCTCAAGCCCGACAGAGAAGGAACCGCGTAGCGCAAAAGCCCTGACAAATGAGCATCACTCTCATCAGATTTACTTCTTTTGGCAATGTAAACGTCTTGCTCGTCATTTACACCACACGTGAGTTCGAGTCGCTCACACAGGCTGTTCAGCACATGAGTTTGGTTTGGTGTCCACTGGACAGCCTGAGCAGCCGGAATCACCAGATCGCGGTTGGCCGAATCTTTTTTGAACGCCACGAGGGACGTGTACGTGTCGAGCACCTCGGGGTCGTTCATGTCAACCGCCAGTGGGGCTAGTCCGCTCAAAAAGTGACCGCTCGAAGAGCCTCTCGATGACGTTCGCGAAGCCAACGTCGTTGCTGGCTCGACATGGGCCAAAGAGGCCAGCGAGCCGCTACTTAGCGCACTACTCAAGGAGTGGTGCGAATGCTGATGCGATGCAGGCTGGACCAGTGGGCTCTGGGAAGGGTCCGGCTTTTGGTGCTGCTCCTCTAGCTGGCCGCGGCGCTCGCGCTTCTCGCGTTCGATTCGCTCCCGCTCCTGGTACGGGAGCATTTTCTTGTACTCCACGCGCAAGCGACGCCCGCCCAGCTCGCGGCCATTGAGAGAGCCGATCACAGCCGAGGTTTCCTCAGCTGTCGCGAAGTTGGCGAAGGCCAGTCCACGGAACACACCATTGTCAAAATGGTAGTTAAAGGCGTATGGAAGGGGCAGTCCCAACTGGGTCATGAAGTCGATAAGTTGCTCCTTCTTGATTGCAAAAGGAATGTTCTTGACGACAATGGCCGTGTTGATAATCTCATCGTTGAAGGATGGGGTGTGGGAAGCCGAGGATGCGCCCTTAGCCGAAACCGTCTGAGGCGTGGACGGCATAGCATTCGCCGAGCCCATGAGCAACGGAGTAGCTAGAACTGGCGACGGGCTATCGGAATGCGAGTTCTGGCGGGACGCCAAATGTGAGTTAGCCGTGCCGAGCGACGCCTGTTCGAACGAGGGGCTCGTCATGGCACTAGGTGTGGGGGCCGGCTCATTGGAGGAGACTGGCTCAGAATTTGCAGCCAGAGCTGCGAGGGCATTGTGACCATGGTGAGGCGGGACAGTGCTCGAAGCGGTGTTGTTGCTCAGGACTGATAGTGAGGGGCCCCACATGGAAGATGCCGACGGCGTCTTAGACGCCGGCTGTGCAGCGTTAGACGTCGGAGTTGACCAGAAGTCACTCTTGCTTTTCGCTCTGATGCCAGTTTCGTGGACGTATGGATTCATCAAGCTACTATCTTGGAGCATATAAGAGAGCTTCGCTGTTGCCATGAAATTGCAAAAAGTAAAAATAAAATCACGTTGCTAGCAATTTTGATGGAGTGAGAAGACCGTGAATTTATGGCTCCGCGCGGTGAGTCTGCTTGCTTGACTACGATGGATGGGGAAAGTTGGTTTGTGTAGTCGAATATACGCCGACCCACTCTGTGACGAATCAGAACCTCTTCAATTACTTCAAGGCACGGTGCGGTGTGTTAGATGACATGGTCACCTGGTGTGGGTGGGTAGGGTTGTGTTTTTTCAGCTGCAGTGACACCAGAAGAATGGCCGAAATTTGTGGCGGTGAGGGGTAAGTGAGGGCGCGAGAAGAAAGTTATTTGAGCATGTTTAATACTGGGAATATAGAAAACTCGCAATAGTGTGATATTTTCACATGGAATATTTTAGAAAATCACGTTTTATATATATTTCATAGCAATTTCTATATCAAATAGAGAGTGGGAAGGAAAGCGCTGCTTCCCGCATCTCTCTTTCTGGCCATTCACTATTGGCTTTTTAGGGTTCTGAGGCGATGCGAAGATACACAATTTGGCCACTACGTGGGGATAGATGAAGTGCCAAACTTAATCGAGAAAATAAGATTTCTCAAACGATTATTAATTAGTTTATCCGCATTTTTCAGATTGTTGTTTGTGAAAGTCACTGATTGGACCAACACTAATCTTATTTTTAGCTATATAAAAGGTAGCGACCACGGACTAGAAGGTCCATCACACTCCAATGCCTGTCGAACTCATTCTTGGGCCGTTTATGCGCCCGGTAGTGAAGGCGCAAGCCTATCTTATGGGCTTTCACCGCGAGAGCAGCCACTACACCCCGAAAATCATCGAGAACTATGGCGATGAACCAACCAAGCTCGTTATTCGGAAAGAGTTCGGCACTGGTTCCAAAGTCATGGCTGTTTTCGATGAGTCACAACATGCGACATATGACGATAAGATATTTCATATGACACGTTCGCGGGCTGTCAAGGGTGTATACAAGATGTATACCCGTGGTGACGACCTGCCGATTGGCACGTTGCGGGCTGGACTTCGCAGCAATGTCTGTCTCTACCGGACTGCTGATCTGACTGAGCTGGACCTTGGATGGCACGTTGTCAGCCACTCAGTGGATGCTCTGGACAACTATCGCACATTCCAGTTGAGCGATGGTAACACGTACCAGTGGACCTTTAAAGGTCAATTCCTCGAACGCGTGCACAATCTCGGCCAAAAGGAGGCGGAAGTGCGCGAGCGTGTCGGCCAGGCCATCGTTCACCCGAACCGACAAGGATTCGACATTATTTTCAACGAATATGTTGTTAAGCGCGAACTGGCTATTGCAACCGCTATGATCTGCTACATCGAAGCCTGGAATACGTACAGAGCATATGGTGGCATCTATGAAGCCGCGCAGCACTTGCCGGCTCTGCCTTGGAAGCGCGACTGATGTAGTAGCTTTATATAATATATCGAATCATTAGTAACGAAATCTTCGCTGATGGCATAGTCGTCGTCGGCGCCAGTGAAGCCCACTTGGCTAAGTGGTTATAGCTTCTCACTTGTATTACTAGCTCTGGTTTGCAATGAGAGGGTCGCAGGTTCGATTCCTGCAGTGGGCATTTTTTTTTTGGATTCTTCTCGGGCAAACTTCCACCCATGTATTTTTCTTTACTCCAGATTCCCGATAACAACTGTTCTTAAAAAGAGCTGGTAAAGTGTCTGAGTTGGCTTAGAAGTTCTGGTTTCGACTCTGCTTAGCATGCTATTTGTTTTACACATACAAATACTTCACACGAATCACCTCAATTACAGGATCAGGTGCACTCGGAACTCCCCCCGAAAATAACTTTTAGTAATTCGTTTGATCAATAATCCGTTCATTCCGACATGGCATTGCTCGTAGTATGCTGCGTCAAAAGCTGCATGTCGTCCCACCCCCACCCGATAGACCAAACCCCGGACCCACTAATAATTTCAGCTCCCTACTATCTGGCTGTTGGACTAGTCAGCCCGCGTGAGAAACTGTATTTGCACCCTACTTGAAGCATAAGAACCCCTCACTTGATGTTTCTCGCGGCCCGCAGAGCTCTGAAAATGCCCCTGCGAGCTCGGATCAACCCCAAAATGCTCCCCAACTACAGCACGGCCAGCACACCGTCCGCGCCGGCAGACGACGAGGTTCTATTTAGCACCAATGGCGCCGTCCGCACTGTCACGCTCAACCGCCCTCGCAAGCTCAACGCTATCAACAGGAACATGTGTGACCTCATTCTGCCGCGTCTCCTCGAGTACGCCAAGTCAGACCTCACCGGCTCCGTTGTGATCAAGGGGGCTGGTGGTAAAGCCCTCAGTGCCGGCGGCGATGTGGCCAGTGTTGCCATGCTCGGTAAGGAAGTTGGTCTCGAGAAGGCTATCAAAATAAATTCAGACTTCTTCAAAGACGAATTCGGCCTGGACCACGCTATTGCCACTTACGAAAAGCCTTATGTCTCGTTGTGGGACGGCATCGTGATGGGCGGTGGTGTCGGTCTCACGGCGCACGGCAGTTTCCGTGTTGCTACCGAGAAGACTATGGTTTCCATGCCGGAAACTTCTATTGGCTACTACCCAGACGTCGGCGGTCTCTTTTTCCTCTCGCACCTCAACGGACAGCTTGGCTTATTCGCCGCCCTGACATCTCATCGCTTCAAGGGCTACGATGCCTACCGTCTTGGCCTTGCTACCCACTACGTGAGTCATGAAATGGTAGCCCAGGTCGAGCAACGGCTTACGGAACTGGAACCGGCTGGGATCCCCGCGAAGGAGTATTTCACGTTGGTCAATGCTGCGATTGAGGACTATGCCTCTGAGCCACCGACAGACTACAGCCCGGGTTTGAGCGCGACGGACTTGGACATCATTGACGTGGCGTTTGCGAAGGACACTGTGGAGGAGATTCTCGAATCTTTGGAGTCCCAGTCCGAGCGCTCGCCGAGTTTTGTTGCAGAGACCGTGAAGACTTTGCAGGCACGTTCGCCCTTGAGTCTCAAGGTGACGCTCAAGGCCTACCGCAAGATCGCCAAACTCGACCTTGTTGCCGCTTTCAACGAGGAAATGAAGATTTGCCAGCACTTCATGGCGAGTCCGAACTTTGTCGAAGGAGTCACTGCTCTGCTCGTTGAAAAACGCCCCGTTAAGTGGGATCCCGCCACGCTTTCTGAAGTCACGCCTGAGCTTGTTGACAGCTTCTTCGAGACGCCGGCCGACCCAGTGCAGGTTGCTTTCACAAATGACCGCACCTTCACCAACTATCCGCATCGCTTCGGCCTTCCGTCGCAGCAGGACGTGATGGACTTCGTCACGGGCGAGACTTCGACCATAGAGACCAAGGCAACCAGAAATGACGTCATCCAGCACTTCAGCAAGCAGTACCCGGGCAGCATGAAGCTTGGCCTGTCTCAATATCTCAACGAATTGCTTGATCGCAAAACGACCCCGGATAGCGAGGATTCGACTTTGTTGGACTGGAATTATTGAGCTCACGAGATATTGTTTTGTAAATAATCGGTAAATCATTTAGTTCTAACTGAATTTTGTCACTTGATTTGATTTCTTGAATTTCTCCAGAAAAATCGCAGCATGGAACCAGCGGGGAGCCACTTCACTACTCTATTAAGCTGGGCGGCGTGATTAGATAGCGCACCTTAACCCCACATACTAAGTCTGTGGCAACCCATCTATCATTCAGCGATGGTTGTGTACAAAGACGAGTGTGTCTACACGTGTGACAACACATTCTCGCCACACGGTATTGATGTTTGTCTTCAGTGCTTCATAGGCACGAGTCCGGACCCGAGTCATGACTTTACAAAGGCACATTCGCGATTGACGACCCACACTGCTTTTCTAAACATTCACCGCGTACCAAAGCCGAAACCAGCCGAGTCTGACCCCACACAGGAGCCTGAACCAAAGCGATTGCACATTCATGAGGACTCTGGTGAGGCAGATTATACAGAAAGCACGACCTTCAAAACGCTGGGCAGTGACACCCAAAGTGAATTTGAGGAGCAAATCTCCACAGTGCTTAACTCTGACTCCTATGCTAAAGCTAAGCAAACGGAGGAATGGGAGCTGGAGCTTGAGCCCTGTGAACACGTAGCCATTTTAGAATCCACGCTTGACACTACAAAGCACGAGCGGATGACCGCCGAGCAATTGTCGCACTGCTCGCAATGTGAGCTTTCTTCTAATCTCTGGTTATGTTTGAAATGTGGTCATCTCGGGTGTGGGCGACGCCAATTCGACGGTAGTGGTGGAAACGGCCATGCCCTCGAGCACTTTGAGCAGCATGGGGAGCCGCATGCGCTGGCTGTGAAGTTAGGAAGCATTACGCCAGAGGGCCATGTTGATGTTTATTGTTATGCTTGCAATGATGATAAGCTGGATCCAAATGTCGCTAGCCACCTCGCTTACTGGGGAATTGACATAGCCAAGCAAACGAAAACCGAAAAGTCAATGACAGAGCTGCAGCTAGAGCAAAACATGAATTGGGATTTCAACAGCACCGATGGTGGAGAGCCTGTACATGGCCCTGGGTTTACTGGTATGAAGAATCTGGGTAACAGCTGTTATATGAACTCCGTTGTTCAATCTTTATTCCACATTCCCGAGTTCTCCCGTGCATTTCCAGCTAATGACCCGTCATCCCCGAATTTGGGAGGGCCCGAAGATCTCGCTACTCAGTTGAATAAGATCCAAGATGGCCTGGACAGTGGTCGCTACGAAGTAATTTCGCCGCAAATGCTAAAGAGCCTTGTTGGTGCGAACCATCCCGAATTTGCCACTGGGAGACAACAGGATGCTTTTGAGTATTTCACACATATTTTGTCCCTTGTTTCTAAACTTCCAACTCCGGCACGGGACGTTCCCGCTCGCCTCTTTGGCTTCAGGAGCGAGCGCCGCATTCATTGCAAACAATGTGGGGTGGTGCGCTATATCGACGAGGACCAGGAAAATTTATCCATAAGTGTACCAATCGAGGAAAATGAAAATGGTGGGTTCCGACCAGTGAGTTTCAAAGAGCTGCTTGATCTCTACACCAGCGATGAAGAATTGGAATCAACCTGTCCTCGATGCCAAGGTTCCCAAGCAATTACCAGCATCAAGTTCAAAACTTTCCCAAAAGTTTTCGTTGTTAATGTGCGCAGGTTCCGAATCAAGAATTGGGTTCCCCAAAAGGTTGATGTTCCTGTAACTGTGCCTGATGACATGTCACTGGACAAGTACTTATCGCCGGGTCCACAAGAACATGAAGACGTGCTCTCGGCGGAGGAGGCAGCAAAGATCGATGAGGCCGATAAGTATACCCCCAATGAAGAGTCTGTTGTCATGCTGACCTCTATGGGATTTGACAACGACCTCAGCGTGGCCGGCCTTAAATTGGCTCACGAGCGGAGTATGCCAGAGCACGATTTAGAAGCGGTCGTTGATTTAATAGTGAGCGGTGACGCAGCCGAGTATCATTCGAAAGCTCAGAAGGATGGGCTAATTGGTGCGGACCCCGAGTCTGTCGCCATGCTCGAGTCCATGGGATTCGACACTCAACAAGCTAAGCTCTCACTGAAGCATAACAGCGGTAATGTAGAGGCTGCAGTTGAATGGCTCTTTGCTGGCAAATATGAAGAAGCTCTTGCAGAGGAAGAGCAAGGCTCGAGTGCGCCAATTGAGCCAATCGAGCTGGGCGACAATTCACTACCGGCTAAATATGAACTGACCTCAACAATTTGCCACAAGGGTGCCAGCGTGCATGTTGGTCATTACGTTGCTGCGATTCGGGCCAACAACGAGAGTTACCTCTTCAATGATGAGAGAGTTACGAAGGGCAGCGATGCAGACGAGCTGCAAAAGTTCGCTTACATTTACTTGTTCCATCGCGTGTAAGAGGACGTCATATGTTGAATCAGATGTAGGATGCTTTTAAAATACATAATTTAGTGGTGCTTTCTACGCTCAGCAACGGCGCTAGCAAGCTCGTGCAGAACCTTTTTAGTGGTGTCAATATCGATGCACGCGTCCGTGATGGACTTGCCATATTCAAGAGCGTCCTTACCCTCGGCAGGCACATTCTGGCGACCGGCCTTAATGTTCGACTCGATCATGACACCGCAGATCTTGCGGTTTCCAGCGCGAAGCTGCTCAGCAATGCAAGCAGCAGCCTTTGGCTGATTGTTGTGGTCCTTCTGAGAGTTGCCGTGAGAGCAGTCGATCATGATACGGGCATCCTTGTCGTTGACCAGCTTGGCCTTCTCGAGAAGAGCTTGGGCCTCATTCACGGCTTCCGCGTGGAAGTTAGTGCCATTCTTACCACCACGAAGGATGATGAAGCAGTCCTTGTTGCCCTCGGTGCCGACAATGGCGACATTGCCAGGCTTAGTAACGGACAAGAAATGGTGGGGGTTGCTAGCAGATCCAATGGCGTCGAATGCAACCTGCAGACCACCATCGGTGCCGTTCTTGAAGCCGACAGGGAAAGACAAGCCAGATGCAAGCTCACGATGAAGCTGGCACTCAGTGGTGCGAGCACCAATAGCGCCAACGCTGAACAAGTCACTGAGGAACTGCGGCGAGATTGTGTCAAGCATCTCACCAGCAATGGGCAACTTCTGGGTCAGCTGGACAAACAGCTCCCGAGCCATACGAAGACCCTTGTTGATCTTGAAAGACCCGTCAATATCGGGGTCGTTGATGAGACCCTTCCATCCCACAGTGGTACGGGGCTTTTCAAGGTATGCGCGCATAACAATTAAGAGCTCGCCACGGACCTCCTTCTCAATCTCAGCCAGGGCATCGCGGTATTCAAGAGCAGCCTTGGGATCATGGATAGAGCAGGGGCCAACAACAACCATTACACGATCGTCACGGCCTTCCAGAATGGCAGTAGCCTGCTCACGACCCTCCAAAATGATTTTGGACGAGTCCTCACCAAGGGCAATCTCACTCTGCAACAAATCAGGTGCGACAAGGGGAGAGTAACCTCGAATTCTCCAATCTTCTGTTCTGGAGCGGTCGCCAACATGCGGATTAACTTCGTGAAGAGGAGCCATTTTTAAAATCTTTCGATATTTTTTTTAATACTTCCTTGTAGCGTATGAAATATCTTTCAATACTTTTTTTCAACCCTGACCTTAGTGTGGTCAGTCATTCGTGGGGGAAACCACGTGCAAATTGTAGTTCAGACGTCTTTGATTTTTTTTTTTTTTTATCAGGAAATATTAAGCTGGATAAGACAATATAACTTCAATTAACACCAGCAATGGAATAAAATTCCATATAAATAGAAAATTATTATCTGAAACACATTCAGGGACTACTACTATACAAATTCAAAAGTGGCCATCCAAACTATCATTAATATTTTGGAATACACCGGCATGTGTTTTAGAAACACGTTCCCCAAGGCTGTGAATTAAATTTAGCGTTTCGGTCTCCAGACGTGGCCTTTCGGCAAATGCTTGAGGATAGGAATTATAGATCCCCTCGTAGCGCTGCAATTCTGCTTCGGGTATACTGTGCGTGCGCAATCTGTGCAGAAGGGTCTCTAATCGATCGTGACCCTGCATAGATCCTTTTCTGATAGACGGAGTCGAAGGGGACATATCTGCACGAGCGGTACTCATTGTGCGGTTTACCGAGCTCTGTTGATTAGGCAATGGCGTCTCCATGCCTCGAGATAGAGATTGGACCGAATCACTTATTCTGGTGTCGGAGTCTGAAAAGCTCGAGGATGCATGAGAGGATTCAAGTGGCGGAGCTTCAACTGGTGGTGGAGACGATGCAGCCAGCGACGCACTGCGCCGATGAGAAGATCCTCCGTGCCCATGGTGCGTTTTAGTTTTCAAAGAACGTTCCATGACTTCTTGCAAATATTGGAAACGTGATTTTTGCTGGGCCATTTCTTCACTCTGTGCCTTCAACTGTCTTGCAAGCTCTTCATTGGCACGCAAAACGTGCTTCAGCTCTTCCTCAAATGGTGACTTCTTCGGTGTTTCAGTTGTCGATGAAGCAAAAGGTCTTCTAGGCGCATCCTGTTCTCGTGCCGGTGCTGGTGGGTTCTTCAAATCAGGTAAACGACCATCATTGGCCTGGCTTTTCACCTCGCGATCAATTCTCAAGAGTGTTCGCAGCTGTATGTTTTCATTGCAAAGCGCTAAGTTACTCTGCTTCAACTGCTCCACATCTTTCTCCAGGGCAGATGCTGATACATCTTCTGAGCTGTTGCGGGGTGGCTCTGGTGCCAGCTCTGGTCCTGATTGTGGAGTCAAGCCAGGTACTTGTGAGATCATTCCCCCTTTTATTTGGCCCTCAAGATACTGTATTTTCATATGCAGTGCGGAAACAACGTCTCTATGCTCCCGTCGGTCGAGCTGAAGAGTATTGAGCAAAGCCTGAGAATTCTCTACTTCAGCCCGAAGTTTCTGTTGCACATCCCACAACTCGTGTCGCTGCGACGTAACCTTGCGAGAAAGTCGCTCTACCGTAGTGTACCATTGACTGGCACCATCGTATACATCTGGGAAACACTTCCTTCTTTCTGGATACACTAGTTGGTCAACATTCTCTCTCAGCTCTGCCAGTGGTGGTGTCATATAAGGGTCCGCCATATCCAATTTATGAAATTGCGCCCTATCAGCGTCTTCTTTGGTGTAATTTGAATGCCACTTTGACACCATCAGCCAGGGAGCTCTTTATTGTTTAGGGGTGGATGGGGTGGATAAGCTATTGTTGTTGTAGGCTGCTTAGTAAAGTTTGTTTATGTTCGCTGCCGACAAGGGTACTCGGCGGTATAACTGCTGCAGCGTTTTTGGCTTGCAAGTATATCCTCAAAAAATCTTTAAATAACAAATAATAAATAAATTACTTCCGTCTAGCGGGGCGTCCTCGTTGGCCACCTCTTGACGGTGTTTTCACGTTTGTTCCTCTACGCGTGGTTTTTGGTTTAGGCTCTGGCTTCTTGGCAGTTTTTGTGGCCGGAGGAGGCGGTGGGGGCGTAGAGGCAGCTTCTGATTTTCTTCGGCCACTCCCACGACGTGCAGATGCCTGCGGAGCCGTTGCCGCCTCCTGTGAGGCTTGCCGCCGCTTGGCACGTCGCTTCGAAGGTGGTAGGTCCTCTGGATCCGAATCCGAGATCTCGCCTTGCTCTGGGGTAGACCTCTGACGTTTCTTGGATGTAGGTGGTGATGCGATCTCTTCCGATTTAGATTTTTGCCTCATCCTGCGCTGGGGTGATAGTGAGCTTCTAGTCATAGACGGCCGCGCTGCTCTGGAGGCCCGACGAGCACGCCTAGGCTCGAAATCACTAGCCTCTTGTCCTACTTCGGCAGAGCTCTCCTTCTTTTCCGAGCCAGTCTCGGATTCATGCTCGGACAGACCAGCATCTCCACCGCCGGCGTTAGTTTCCTCATCAGACTCTTTAGGAGATCCGGGGGCCGAGTTCCCGGATTCGTTACTATCGGAATCAACATGGTCTTGGGGTTTCGACCTTCCTCGTAGTCGTGAACCTGTCTTAGGTTCTGAGGGCGTTTTAGATTCCATGGCCGCCTTTGATGCAGAAGATGCCTTGGATTCTGAAGGTTTCAGTTCATTTTCAGGCTCATCTATAGATTGCGTTCTCCGCCTTCGTCCCCGATATCGCGGTGTAGGCTCTTCTTTTGGATCTGGTTTAGGCTCGTCCCGAGAAGGCTCCTCTTCGCTAGCTCTCTGTTCATTTGTAGTTTCCTCATGATTATCTTCATCTGCAACTTCCGGATGCTCCTCGGATACTGCAAGATTGTAATGCTCGTGCAACTCTGCCAGAATGTCACTAGACGTTAGTTTCTTCTGGAAGCGCTTGTGAGCACTGTTAACCACATTCCTTATGGCGTCCACATTTGCTTCAAACTGAGCTCCTAGTGGTGGGTGCTCACAAATGCCCCTAAAGAAGAGGATCCTTTGCACTTCCGACCAGCTCATGCGAAGGCACAAACAACTACTACGCACAACAGTAGTGTGGGAAAGGGCAGCTTGTGGTCTGAATAGTGATATAGATTATACACGTGACCAGCGTCCTCCTCACCTCAAGACTGAAATTCGTCTCCTTCACAATAATTGTGGCCGGCAACACAAATGTCTTATTATTCTCAAATTCGTCAGGCGGTTCCCGCCATCGACGATATTGTGACACGCTATGCGGTTGGGTATGTCGAGAACATCGAGGAAAATGTTTCGCAGCCTGAGTCCGCGCAGTCCACAGACCTCAACGCTGACCTCGATTTTGTGAGCACCCTTCTCTCTAGCGCCGGAGGTGAGCAAGCCAAGATTGGTACCTTGCGCTCGTCTCTGTACACGAAGCTGGAGCAAATCTATAAAAAGAATGTGAACCGCACGTTTGCTAATTCTTCGCAGCGCAAGCTGGATCAGGATGTCCTCTTGAATGCGCAGAGGAGTAATGCTGCCAGATTTGACGTTGGCGACAGTGAAAAAATGGATCTGGATCTGCTGAGCGGGACCCGAGGCCGTAATGATACCCGTGTTGACCGCAAAAAGCTTGCGAAACAGGAGAAGAAAATCGCTGCCAAACTGGCCAAGCGTGAGAATGCTGGATTTATGAAGGAACTCAAGTACGAACAGTCGAAGCTACTGAATCAAGATGATGGTGGCGATTATGATGAGTTCTTCTTGACAGTTAACCCGCTGGAAATGGGCCCCTCGGAGGGCAAGACGAAGGATATCAAGATAGAGAACTTCGATCTCTACGTTGGTGAGGGTAACCGTATTCTATCGGATACTACTTTGAGTCTCAGTTATGGCCATCGATATGGTCTTGTGGGTTCCAACGGTATCGGTAAATCTACTTTGCTTAAGGCGCTTAGTCGCCGTGAGCTTGCCGTTCCCAAGCACATCACAATTTTGTACGTTGAGCAAGAAGTGAAGGGTGACGAGAACTCGGTGCTGAAGACGGTGCTTGATGCAGACGTCTGGCGTAAATTGTTGTTGCAGGACCAGCAGCGTATTACCGATCGACTCTCAGCCATTAGTGATGAGCACCCTGAAGCAGATGAAGCCGTGCAGAAGCAATTGGATCAGGAGGCTGATGATTTGAACACCAATTTGAACAATATCTTCGAAAAGCTTGGTGAAATGGAGAGTGATAAAGCCGAACCTCGTGCATCGGCTATCCTCAGTGGTCTGGGATTTTCTCCGGAGTCTCAAAAATTGCCTACAAATACTTTTAGTGGTGGATGGCGTATGCGTATTTCTCTCGCTCGGGCACTCTTCTGCAAGCCGGATCTTCTCATGCTTGATGAGCCTTCGAATATGCTGGATCTTCCTTCGATCACTTTCTTGTCGAATTACCTTCTCACTTACCCGGCAACCGTGTTGGTTGTCTCCCACGATCGAGCATTCCTTAACGAAGTCGCTACTGACATTATCCATCAGCACAATGAACGCTTAGATTACTACCGCGGTGCCAACTTCGATGAATTCTACAACACCAAGGAGGAGCGGTTCAAGAATGCCAAGCGTGAGTACGAAAACCAAATTGCGTATCGTAAGCACATGCAAGCATTCATTGACAAGTTCAGATATAATGCTGCGAAAAGCTCTGAAGCACAGTCCCGTATCAAGAAGCTCGAAAAATTGCCCCAGTTGGAGGAGCCCACCGAAGAGGCATCATTCTCTTTCAAATTTCCGGAGCCCGAGAAACTGTCACCGCCTATCTTGCAGATTTCGGAGGCCACATTTAGTTATGGATCTAGAGAAATCCTCAAGAATGTGGACATCTCTGTGGATATGGATTCTCGTACTGCACTCGTGGGTGGTAACGGGTCGGGTAAAACCACTCTTCTCAAGCTTCTTTTGGGAACTAATACTCCCCAAATTGGTCATGTGTCTCGCCATCCAAGGTTGCGCATTGGTTACTTCGCTCAGCATCATATTGATGCGATGGACCTCACTCTTAGTGCCGTTGAGTGGTTGGCTACCGTCAAACCGGGTAAATCTGAAGAGGAGTACCGCAGACATCTTGGTGCATTCGGTATCACTGGCCCCCTTGGTCTCCGTAAATTGGGCGTGCTCTCTGGTGGTCAAAAGTCGAGGGTTGCCTTCGCGGCTCTTGGCTTGAACGATCCTCATATTCTGATTTTGGACGAGCCCTCTAACCACCTTGATATTGCTGCAATTGATGCGCTGGCAGACGCTCTTAATAATTTCAAAGGTGGTATTCTTATGGTATCGCACGATGTTGTTACTATCAACCGTGTCTGTAAAGATATCATGGTTGTTGAAGATGGCCATGTCTACAAAACTATGGGCAACATCGATGACTACAAGAAGCATATTCTCAAACAAGCTAATGACGCTGGTGTTGTGGCTCAGCATTAAGTATATATATAAGGAGTTATATAAATATGCGAAGTTACTCGAGAGTCATCCGCACTGACCGTTTGCCAGTGCCCTCGTTTTTGATGCTTTCGACAACAACATTAACTTTTTCGAAAATAGAGAGCGAGATTTCTTTTCCGGTTTCTTGTTTGACGTGAAGAACATAGTTGTCCTCGTCTAATTGAGCATCTCGATCTGGATTGGCGCAAATATCTTCAAGCCGAATCACACTCTCGAGGCCATATCGTGGGACAAGAATACCAACACCGTTCGAGAAGACTTTAACAATATAGCCCTGCAACGTATCCTTGGTCTGCTGCTTCTTCAGCATTTGACCAACAAAGTACTCGACTGAAGCCCGACCCGCGAACTGGGCATTCCGATGACGAGTATTGATATTGTCAACAATTCCCTCCAGATTGTCCTTTCTGAAATGACTGGGGGGCAATCGCTCATAGTCAATAGATGCTGCAAGTTGACGATGCACTATGATATCAGCATACCGTCGGATGGGAGAGGTGAAATGAGTATAAATATCCGTGGCAAGGCCATAATGGCGGAATTCGGGATACGCATAATCACCCGCTGGGAAATACTCTGCGGCCATCATGCTGCGGGTAGCCATAATACGCACAAGTGTATTGAAAAATGGATCTTTGTCGTCCAAGATGTTGTCAAGGCTATCAGCCACGGTTTTGGAGGAGTCAAGCTTGATTGTGTTATACCCCTTCAACCGCAATTGGTCATTCAGGACATCGAAATTTGAAGCTGGTGGTGCGGCATGGCGACGCAAAAGAGCTGTCTGTGGAGCGAATTGTTGGATCTTACGAGCAACCGTGATATTCGCCAACAGCATGAATTCCTCCACCAAAGAGTTTGTAGCCACAGGCTTTTTAATCTCAACACTAGTGGGTTCATTCATTTCATCACCAGTGAGAATTTTGACTTCTGGAGAAGCCAAATTGAGAGCGCCTGCATCCATGCGCCGCTGTTTCAGTATTTTGGAAATTCTGAGAAGGATTCTCATACTTTTTGCAAGTTCATCTTGCTGCGACTCGTCATCAATCTTTGCCTGGGCCTCACTGTATTCGAATGCCTGGCGAGACTTTATAAGCGATTTTGTAAAATCTGTAGAAACAATGTCACCCTCTGGCGTCATTTCCCAAAGAACGCTGAATGCGTATCTTTCAACGTATGGTCTCAAGGAGCAAAGATTTGTGCCGAGCAATGACGGCAACATATCAATGCGACGATCTACGAGGTAAGTAGATGTAGCACGGATGGAGCCCTCACGATCGAGGGGAGTGTCGGCCTTGACAAAGTGGGTCACATCGGCAATATGTACACCCAAACTCAGATTTCCATTCGGTAGCACGTGGGCATGAAGAGCATCATCGATATCCTGACATTTGGGCGGGTCAATAGAACAAATATTCAAATGACGCAAATCACGACGGTTCGGTGCATTCTCTTCAGGTTGCCAATTATCGCCTTCGGGTGGCAAGCAGTTCATGGCAGCCTGGGGGAATGGCCGATACTCGATGTCGTGCTCTAACAAAATCGATTCTGTCTCGGCCTTGTGGTCTTCTATTTCACCAAGCAAGCGCACAAAATGGCCCTCCGGAGACCTCGACCACACGGGCCAATCGTCAACAGCAACAACAATTCTTTGACCACTGAGCTCAATAGGCCGACGTGTCTTAATTCGAATACGGGGGATCCGGTTGTCCATCGGTCGGAAAAGCACCGAACGTAAGGCACCTGTGTCGCGAGTGCCTGGTTTCACAGTTGCGTCAGACACAAGGCTACCAACATAGAATCTCCAGTTTCTCTTAAGAATTCCTACGACACGCCCGGTAGGCTGCAAGTACTCTGAGGGGTTCTCTTCAGATTTTGCCTGCTGTTGAGCCAGCTTGGCGTCGTTAGCGAGAAGTTTGCGCTCGGCTTCACTAATGATCGCCTCAGCTTCCTCATCTTCATTTCCATCTTGATCACCAGCGTTTTCCTCAGCCATTTCAGCAAGCGGACGGCGCCACAGGCGTTTTGGGAGGAGTTCGACCACAACTTTGTCGCCATCAAACGACCGGTTCATGGCCTCTCGACCAATGACTAAAAGAGGCTTTGTGAAGCCCTGAACACTGACGCTGGCCTCCAAATAGTTGTAACGGCTTATAGAGAGTTTTCCCTGATGAAGCGTTCCGTTCTGTAGACCACCCAATATGCGGGAGGTCGGCAGATGAGTTTCATACACATTTTCATGAGATTTACTGTTCGAGGCGTCTTCAGAGTCCTCAGATACTGGCACAGAATCTAGAAGTTCCTTAGAGCCAATCACATCTGCATACTCACGTAGACTCAGTGTGGGAATTTTCTTCTCGCGAGCAGCCTCGCGATTGAGCCTATCGTTAGAAACTAGAATGGTTTCCACCTTGGGCAAATGTTTATTATAATATTTTGCGACTTTGCGAATTGCTCGGTCATTGTAGTCGTTCACTGTCTCCTCCTTTTTGCGAGCAGTGTAGGTGTCCTCGCTGAACTCGTTATGGAAAACATAGAATCGTTTATCCGAGTCTCCTGAACTGGATGTGAGAGATCTCAACCGAGAATATATCGGGAGAGACCGGTTGCGAACTTCTTCGAGTACCACATGAGGAATGATTACGTCGTGAAAGGCATCCGGGTGCTCTAAGAGATCAATTGCCTTGAGACACACATTTGTATCTACGACGACATAGAATGGCGTTCCTCGATGTGTTTCCAACGGCTTGTCACTCAAAACAGGCTGGACGACATTTCCCTTGAAATCGGGTGTCACCTTAGCAGCGCAATCATGACACAACTTGGATCCACAAGGGATGTCATCACGCAAGTATTGTTCTCGGAAGACTTTGATGGCACCGCCAGCTTTCGTAGAGCGCACAAAAACTTTTTGCGCAACGCTTTCACCCGCACTACGTTTGGCAATCATAGCGGTGGCCACGAAATTTTACTCTATAGCTGATGGTGTGTGTAGGGTGGTTGTTTCGGTAGGGCACGAAACTTTTGTCGCCGCCATCTACTGCCGCCACCGGCAAACAATCCTTAGGCGAGCACTGAATGATCCAAATATTTACTTGATTCAACAAATAAATGTCACTAGGTACCTGTAAACCCGGTATACTTCGGCTGTTTTAGTGCAAACATATATATGGAAGACAATTATCTATCATCATATTATTAGATCTACTTCGTGTCACTGGCTATGTTCTGGGTTTTCCTCCAATCGAGATAAGCCTTTCGTTTGGAAATTAGATCCTGAAAGTTAGGTCTGGTTTCGAGATAGGCATACTCGTTGTCGCCATTCACGGTATCCTTGAAATTCATATCAGCCACCCGGATAGGATCCATTTTCGCAAATCCAGAGGAAGCAGAGCTGAGAAGTATAATAATGAGCCCGATTATGATCTGGGCCTTGATGTCATAAGGGATGTCATTGCCTAGGGATATCGAACTGAGTTTGGAAGCGCTCACATACTCATATGATGAATATATGGCATGCAGTAATACCGTGCACCCGAATACGACTCCAAGAGACGGCATTATAATCTGCACTACGTGAAATGCGGATATACAGCGCGTGCGGTGTTTCCTTTCTAGATACGAACCCTAGTGACAGTATGATGTAGTGCCGCCGTTACCAGTGCGGCAGCTGGAGTTATTTGCAGATATTCGCACAGCAGTGTCTCAATGTTGGCCACTATTGCGTAATTCTTTTTTTCGAAAATAATTGTAAAAGCATTTGATGTAAGTATACGTATCAAGATAAGAAGAGTCTTACGACGACATATACAAATCTATTGAAATATCTCATCGCCTGGGATTCTCCAGTTCCTTATGAATTTGTGTTACACACACGCCCTTCTGAAACAAAGAGAGGGAGCGGTCATTTTACTTAGTTGCACCTGATCTGACTGCACTTCATGAGGACCCCTTCCCAAGTTTCCTCCTAATCAGGTGGCTGGCCAGAGCTTATATCTCTCACCCAGGACTTCGCCGAGACGTCTCGAAATAGACTGCATTAAAAGATCGAGTTGAAAGAACACAGCTTTCTCTCACTGTTCGAATTGATTGAAAGCGGTGCAAAAATAAGTCATCCTGATCTGGGTGCAATGGTGGTTTTCTTCCTATGACACATTGGAAAGGCCAAAACGAAAATCCTTTTACCCGGTGTGAATCGCAAGGCCCGAATTAGAGATTTTATTCTTCTTCGGGGTCTCAAATACGCCACTTATTGCATAGTGTCGAATAGAGGGCGAGAAGAAAGCACTTAAATTGTGTGCCCTAACCCGCAGAAACGGTATAGGGTTTCGGTACCTCAACTATCACGGCCCTTCCTAACATTTGTAGCTAATCTTGGCACTTCTCAAAAAGCCAGAAGCAACTTGTTCCATTGACTCGCTCCTGTTTATCAGTAAGTGGAAAAGCTTCATAACATGTAACCTTTGATATCCATTTTGTATAGTCGCGACTTACTTTGTTTACATGTGTTATCTAGAGCCATTGCAGGGCAACGTCTCGACAAAGAGGAGAATTAAGTATTTGTAATAATTTCATCTAGAATATAGAGGATGGTCAATTTCGAAACCAATTATTGGCTAGAAAAAAATTTTCGCTGGCAATTTTTGCCAAAGGTATCGATAATCTTAAACGGTATGCGGTAGGATAAAATCTGGCCGAACACCGCGATGTACTTCATGTAAGGGTTCGGGCGAGGAGTAGGGCTCATGCACATCACATTGACGTAGAATTCCTTTTACCCACTAAGAAGCAAACGGGGCAAAACCAAAAACACCTTCCTATTTATTACTACCAATATTGTTCCAGGTTCGAACAGATTTCATTTCGGGAGTGTGAAATTTTGCTCAGCAAGTCCTAATATGGCACGCGAAACAAGACAACGAAATTCCGAAACGGATGCTGAGAGGCGCGCCCCTCGAAGCTCTCGATTGAGATCGCGAGCGCAGCAGACAAAGGGCAATGATTCTCCTCCTTCTGGGAGAACCCAGAGAAAAGGCAGAGCAACATTTACCACTAAGAGCGAAAATGGACACGAAGAGGCACCGCCAGGCCGAAGAACCCCACGGTCAACGCGCATGCACAATGGATCGTCAAGATACACCTATCGTGATGCTGAGGCTAGCTCTAGCGACGAAAGGGAAGATTCCTCGGGTAATGACGATCAAAGCGCTGAATCTGAGTCCATGCATACTGATTCGGAAAGCGGTAGTGAAGAAGAAGGGACCATAAAAAAAATCAGTAATGGCAAGCAGATTGCATCGAAAGGGAACCATCATAGCTCTAATTCTGAAGACGAAGATGAATCTGCCAGTGACAACGAAGATATCGCGTCTGATAGTGATTCAGATAGTGGGGCAGTCCGCAATAAACAAGCGAAAAACTCTCAAGACCCCAGAGCATCCTATTATTTCGTTGACCAGCTTGACATCAAGCATATTCGTAACGAAGAAATGATGACTCGCTTCCGCTATCTGCTCGGACTCGGCGATCTGTTTCGTGAATTCGTTGACTACCGAGCACAGAAAGAGCCTAGCTTTAAAGCCCTGCTGGATCAGGCCACTAGAGCGAACAAGCGAGCCGCCAAAGGGGGCACACGTGCAAATGGACAAGCTGGCACGCGCCGTTCAAAAGCAAATAAGCTATCTGATATGGCTGAGGTGGAAGATATGCTCGATGAAGACGAAAAAATCACTGTTTTTGATGAAAGTCCAGGTTTCATACAAGGACGCCTCCGGCAGTATCAGATAGATGGTTTGAATTGGCTGATCTCGCTCTTCACCAACGACATTAATGGTATTCTGGCCGACGAAATGGGCCTTGGTAAAACATTCCAAACAATAGCATTTTTGGCATACCTCCGCAACATTCAAAATATCCAGGGGCCCCATATGGTCATTGCACCTAAATCCACTATTCAGAACTGGGCTCGCGAGTTTGCCACTTGGACACCAGAGATGGAGGTGCTGGTTATTGCAGGCGACAAAGAAGAACGTAATGATCTCTTGAAGAACCGGCTGATGACCGCCAAGTTCGATGTTTGCATTACTTCATATGAGCTTTTGATCAGAGAGAAGAACTTCCTTAAACGCATTGCTTGGCAGTACATAATTGTCGACGAGGCACATCGCCTAAAAAATGAAGAATCTATCCTATCAAAGCTTATGCGTGTATTGTACTCGCGGCACCGCCTTCTGATTACCGGTACCCCACTGCAAAATAATCTCCATGAATTATGGGCTCTTCTCAATTTTTTGCTGCCGGATGTTTTCTCGGATGCTGAAGTATTCGATGAATGGTTTGCCCAAGAAGGTGATGATGAGGATGGAGACGAAGAAGAAAGCAAGGATGTCGAAACAATAACGAGAGATGGTGAGGATGGTGAGGAAGAAAAGGAAAATGGCCAAGTCGTTGATAGACTCCGCTCTTTGCTCAGCCCTTTTCTCTTACGCCGTGTGAAAAGAGATGTGGAGCACTCGTTGCTACCTAAAAAAGAAATCAATCTCTATGTTAGCATGTCTGATATGCAAATCCAATGGTATCAGCGTCTTCTAGAGAAGGACCTGGATGCAATTAATAGTAGCGGAAAGGGGGGCTCAGAGAAAAAAATGCGATTGTTGAATATAGTAATGCAATTGCGCAAATGCTGCAATCATCCTTATCTCTTTGATGGAGCCGAGCCTGGTCCTCCTTTCACCACAGATGAACACCTCGTCGCTAACAGTGGGAAAATGATTCTACTCGATAAACTGCTTACCAAACTCAAAGCACAAGGCTCACGCGTGCTAATTTTTTCTCAAATGAGCCGTATGCTTGACATCCTGGAGGATTTCTGTAATTTGAGAGGATACGAATATTCACGCATCGATGGTAGCACTCAGCATGAAGACCGCATAGAGTCAATAGATGACTTTAACCGGCCTGGGAGCGATAAGTTTGTTTTTCTACTCACCACACGGGCCGGTGGCTTAGGTATTAACTTGACAACGGCTGATCAGGTCATTATCTATGATTCTGATTGGAACCCACAAGCGGATCTCCAAGCTATGGACCGCGCTCATCGTATTGGACAAACAAAGCAAGTTTATGTTTATCGATTCATCGTCGAGCATGCTATTGAAGAAAAGGTTCTCGAAAGGGCAGCTCACAAGCTGCGTCTTGATCAGCTCGTCATACAGCAGGGATCCAATCGAAATAGTGCTCAAGAAAAGGCTAAGGCAGCGGCTTCGAAGGAAGAGTTGGCGGATATGATCAGACATGGTGCTCAGGAGGTTTTTGACAAGAAAGATGGCAACTCTCTTCAAGACATGTCAATTGATGATCTCATTGCATCTGGTGAGAAACGCACACAAGAGTTGAATGACAAGTATGTCACTCTAGGCCTCGATGAGCTTATCAAGCTAACTTTTGATAAGCCACCATCTAATCAGGCCCCCCTAGTGAACAAAAACGCAAAGGACAATGCCGAGGATGATTACCGACATCATCATCGACGGACACGTAACCCAACAATGTTTAGCGAGGACCCCATTTCGTTCCACCCTCATTCCACTAGAGCACCTAAACAGATGGTTCTTCACGATTTTCAGTTCTATCCTCCAGAACTGGAAAAATTACAGAATCGTGAACTGGCGTGGTACCGTAAAACCGTTGGCATCTCATTCACATCCGAAGATTATAGCGAAGATGAGGAAGATGAAAGTGAAATGGTTAATGCTGAGATCGACGAAGCAAAGCCCCTATCTCAAGAGGAGTTAGAACTCAAGGAAAGTCTTGTCAATGAGGGCTTTCCAAATTTCTCCAGACGTGACTTATTCCACTTTTTCCACTTGCTTGTAGACTTTGGTGGCCACAGCAATATGGACGAAGCCGCAATCAAGGAAATGTGCGCGCAGTGGCCTGAAAAGCCAGAAGCTGAGCTCCAAAGGTACTTCAAGACTTTCTGTGAACGCGGCAACGAACTATCTGACATTGATCGATATAACCACATGCTGGAAGAAGGTGAGAGCAAGCAAAGGAAGCAAAATGAGCGCCATGACATTCTCAAGCGCAGAATAGAATCTACACCAACACCGATGGCGAATATGCGGGTCAGTCAGCCTACCGGTGGCTCAGCGTCGAAGCATCGTTTCACGGATTACAATGATCGCTTCCTCATGGTTCAAATGTATATGATTGGCTTGAATGACCCGGACCTTTCCGAGAAAATCTGGCATAAGATCAGGAATTCCGGTTTGTTCCAGTTCGATTTCTATTTCATGTCGCGAACGCCAGTTGAAATAGGGCGACGCTGTACTTCATTGCTAAATGTTCTCAGTAAGGAAGAAAACACCTCATCTGGGTCTTTCAAAGCACAAAAGCGCAAGGGACGTCCTCCAGGCGTTGTTTCGATGAAGAAAAATGATAGCAAGCGAATAAAGGCTTGAAGCATGAGATCGTATTTATATGTATCTGTTTTGTAGTAATAGTTCATGAAATCATCAGTTTAGTGTTGAGACTCATCAAAGAGAGTTACGATCGCACTATTGACGCTCTGATAAGTCTGAAGCGAAAGACTTGCTGCCTGCATAGACTTGGACATGTGTTCCATTTTCACAGGTCCGTCGTCCCTTAGCCATATACGCGATTTTGCCAATTGCGCAACAAGAGCGCCACAGAGTGTATCTCCCACACCATTAACACTCTTCAAATCCCTGTCTAATACTTCAGCAGTAACCGGGAAATGTTGGATAAGGATACCATATGCTCTATTCTTGCTAAGGATGTAAACAGAGTTTGCGCCTCCTTTTACACCACCTGTGCGATCCTTGAGGTTTTCGATGAGCTGGAACGATATAACGCCATTAGGACCGTTAGTAACAAAAATGTTTGGAATGTATGGCAACAATTGGATGCTTGCTTGAATAAGACCGGAATCAATAGCATTCTCCAGAGCTGGATGAGTTCGACTGAAAATATCTAATTTCATTCGGCTTGCCGCGTCACTGAGAGGTAACTGATCAATAATAGGAAACCATTTGTGGATGTCGAATTTTTCCCGGAACGAAAACTCTTCGTACATACTCATGAGCTCCAAATAATTTGGTGTGGCAATGTCAATCGATGCATTGGGGAAAACACCGAGATCTTCCTGATGGGCAATTCGGGCAGCCTTTGGAACACTTGTGGGCTCGAAGACCAGTAAAGGGTCACTGCTGCACGATCTCGTAGCTCGAATAATCTCAGTTACTTGATCGGGACCCAGATTTCCATCAAACACACACACCTTAGGCTGTGAAGTATCGATTTCTTCTCGAATGAAGTCTTTTTTCAGACTTTGGATTGCATGCATATCAGCACACGCAACGATAAGCTCACCTTTGGCATCGTTAGTGGAGACATATCTAGAAGTTCTGTCTTTTGATGAAACTCTTACACCACTCACATCCAAGACTGGGGAGACCGCCTTCGCAATACTCTTTTCGTCACGATCACCAATACACGATACTAGCTTCGTGGAACTGCCACTGTACGCTGAAGCCAGAGCAACATTATATGCTGTACCACCTAGGGAAGTTGTGATCCTCCCTGGATAGCTAGAAACTGAAATATGCTCTGCATCCAAAGTGCAGGTGATGTCTTGACTCAATGAGCCAATAACAACAACAGATGCGTCCTGATATTTTCTACTGCCAAGAACCTGCTTATTGCTCGCCTGTGGCGTGAGCTTGACTGGCATATGAATACTTCCCATTTGAGAGGGGGCATTTCTGCTTTCAGGCGCCACAGAGGTTACGGTCCGGTGATATATGGGACTAAACGGACTGACAATCCCGGCATTGATGGCACTCATGTTGGCAGCAATTTGAGCAGCCATTACCGCGTTATTGTGAACAAATTGAACATTTGTCTTTACGGAGTCTCCGCCAGTGGCCTCCCACACCTTTTTGAGTAGAAACGGAGTGACGGCCTTGCCAGAGATTCCTTGTTTCGCAGCCTCTTCCAGTGCATATTCCGTAGCCTTGTTCACAACCTCTTGGTCCATGGCCGTTTGCGAGTCGGCCGGAACACAGAACATATATCCAGATTGCAGACCAAACTCTGTACCCTGATAAACAGTGGTAGCCGCATCGAGCGCGTTAACGAAGCGGAAGGGAGAAGGCACCCCCGAGTCCGTCGTGAAGAAGCCAGGAACATTCACTGACGTATTACTTGGGCTGTGTGTCGAAACATGGCACCCTTTTGTCTCCAAGTACTCAATGGTCTTAGGAACATCCAAAATACTTTTGGGGCCACTGCACACCACCGCCACAGGGGTCCTTCCCAGCTCTTCAAGATCAGCACTAATGTCCCAATGCTCGGCAACACCGCGATGGACGCCTCCTAAGCCACCTGTCGCGAAAACTTTGATGCCCGCCATGTGAGCCATGATCATAGTGGCTGCAACGGTAGTCCCGCCAGTGAGCTTATGCGACAATACGTGTGGTAAGTCACGTCGAGAGACTTTCTGTGGATCCTGTGCCTCTGCAAGTCTCTCCAAATCAGACTGATCGAGTCCCACTTTTGGCACTCCATCCAGAAACGCCATGGTTGCGGGAACAGCACCATTCAGTCGTACTGCTCGCTCAACCTTCTGCGCCATCTCGATATTTGTCGGAAACGGTAGGCCATGGGTGATAATTGTACTCTCCAGAGCCACCAAAGGCTTGTTAGTGGCTAGTGCATCTGCAATTTCTTCATTGAGCTGAAGCTTACTCTTTGGGCCTGCATCAATTGTAGAATAAGAGCATCTTGCGAGAATTCGAGACAAGAAATGGCGCACAGGCTTGTGCCGAACACCGCGCAGCATGCTGATGGAATTAACTGTGATCACCATTCTCCTTGCATACCCTTATCAACCAGTAATGTTCGATGTCGTCAAATGCCAGCGATGCGGTAGTTTATGTCGGAGGTTATAGAATAATGTGTATCGATATACACTTTAAGAGAGCGTAACTATTTTCATTTTAAACACTTACGCAAGTGAAATTGCGGCATCCCTCAAATCTAGAGACAGAATCATGTTTTCACGTGATCTACTCTCGACAACTTAGTAATCACTCCTGGTGGACTACTTCGACACCACCACTGCTCTACGGGCCTCGTGAAATCGGTGATAACTTCGTAGGCGGCAGCATGTTCTTCTTGAAGGGCCTGTCACTCGAGCTGACGCTCCATCCGTCCTACTTTGGACCACAGATGCATCAGTATTTGCGCGAGAAACTGCTCCAGGAGGTCGAAGGCACGGTCACCGGTCAATACGGATATATTGTCTGCGTCATGGACGGTATGAAGATTGATGTTGGCGCTGGTGAGGTTCCTTCGGGACTGGGATCGGCTGTGTTCAATGTGAAGTACCAAGCCGTTGTGTTCCGTCCCTTCAAGGGCGAAGTCGTCGATGCTATTGTGACGAACGTTAATAAAATGGGTGTATTCTGCGATGTCGGTCCTATGTCAGTCTTCGTCTCTGCTCACTTGATCCCGTCGAATATGGCCTTTAATCCCACGGCGAACCCACCTGCATTTGTCTCGGAAGACCAGAGCATCGAGAAAGGATCTCATATCCGGGTGAAAATTGTGGGCGTGCGTACCGATGTTGGTAAAATTTTCGCAATCGGGTCTATCAAGGAGGACTTCTTGGGTCTCTTGTGAGGAAGAGCATGCTGGTCATGTAAAGAATAAAGAAAAGAGAAACACACTATCGAAAGACAAGAGAGTCAAGCCAACATGAAACGATGGTAACCGAAAATCGATGTAATATATAAGATGCTAATTATGATTGTTTTACAGCAGCACGGATGCCTTCTGCTTCTTCCCGAGTAGGTTTCAACATGGCAAAGACTGGCGTATCTAGTGCGTTTGCTTTGGCTAATCCGAACATGATTGTGTAGCGGTATTTTTCGATACAGGGCCATGCCCACTTAATGGCAGCTTCTAATGCGCCACAAGCGCAGTTCACCAGCTCAGCACTGACATCTACGAAAGGGTCAGTCAGGATCTGATTGCAGACTTGAATTATGCCGTGTAAATGCACAATAGTTAGCGATTGGAGGGCATGATTAATGAAATTTTGTAAGGACTTGAGAAAATACTCGAAAAGCTCGACTTTCTCATTAGCATGCAAGAATGGTTTGAGACAGCCATCGCGGGCAAGGAAGTTGATTCTTGCGTTGTACTTCAGGCGATCCAACGAATATGTCTGTGCCAGTTTGACTAGGCATTTCAGAGCAGGCCGATGAACCAACTTCGTTTTGGGGACCTCTACGAGCGGTGGTAAAAATGACAAACAAGGCTCTATGGAACTTTCGAAAACTGGAGCAAGCCCTGATGCACGTAGTCTTTCGCCGTGATGTGTGGCCAAGGAATCCACTAGCCGAACAGCCCGTGTCTTCACACCCACGTCTCCCGTGTCAAGAAAGTTGAGGAGCGCGGGAACGACGAGCGCCCACCACTTGTCAACAAATTGACGATTTGTATTAGCCTGACTTTCAATGAAAAATTGGAGCAGCCACGGTCGTGATCCAAAATAGCCTCTCTGAGACTCGGCGAATGGCAATTTCCGCATGGACGACACTTTCTGTGGCGCATATCCGGCTGGTGTGGCATCATAGCTATATTCTCTCACGCTGTCAAAATGATGAAATTCTGCCAGGGGATCCATCTCGGGTAATTCGAGCGACGACTGCTTTTCGTATTTCGCAAATGCGAGGAAATCAAGAGCCTCTAGATTAGCCAGCTCGCTTTGCAACGTCTTGACGATAGCTGGCATAATACCGCTCTTCTCCAATGTGTCATAGTGCTCTACACCAGCTGCACCCAAAGAGCTGATCTTCTTCGTACTCACGAGTTTAACAACGGACAGCACGGGCGCCCCAGCGGAAAACTCGGCATCAGAGTCGGCAAAACGGGCGAGAATATCGCCAGGTATCACGCCGTCAAATTCATTATCGTCGTTGAGATGGAGCTCATCGATAAGCTCAAGTTCGGTCAGATCCATGCAGTGCCTGATGGGTAAGAACCCTGAACAGCGAGAAGCCTTAGCCACCAGGTAGAGGACAATATCTCCTTCCTGTAGTCTGAGAGTTTTCCCTCGCATTCGTCTCAAGGGAGTATATTCTATGAAAATATTCTTTATATGTACAATACAGCGATGTATGCTGTTAAGTTTCTATTTTCACTGAGCCCGGCCAGTGACCATTTCCACAATCGAAACATTCGTGTCGAGGAATCTGTTGACACAGTTCTTCATGCAAGAGGCCTCGCCTGCGTCCAGACCGTTACTATTGGCATCAGAAACGCACTTCTTGAAACACATATCGGTGAAGCCGTGGATTGCCGAGCGCACCTTGGCCTTTCCGACTTCAGCCTCGGCCCACTTAGCAATATCAGCGCGTGTGCTCTCGTCTATCTCGACAACAGGCTTGTCAGACATGATGGAAGCAGTATGTTATGACGTGAAATTCAGTAGAGCCTCTATCAAATTCAGGGCTAGGACGTTCTGCCAGACGAGACAAGACTCACCATCCTTACGACGTAAGCCCGCCGTACCATCCCATTCACCAATTACCATGAGCATTAGAGACATTGTTCGGCCAAACATTCTGAAACTGGAGCCATACCGCTGTGCTCGGGACGATTTCTCTGAGGGTATTCTCCTGGATGCGAATGAAAACACGCATGGGTCTGCGGTGCACGATCTGAGCACGTACGAAAGCGAGCTCGAACTTAATCGCTATCCTGATCCTCACCAGATCGAGCTGAAGAAGAAAATCGCTGCTTTTCGTGGCCACGGCTTGAAGCCAGAAAATCTTTACTTGGGTGTCGGCAGTGATGAGTCAATTGACTCACTGATCCGTGCGGTGTGCGTTCCCGGTAAGGATAAGATCCTGACCTCTCCTCCGACGTATGGAATGTATTCAGTGAGTGCAGATATCAACGACGTCGGTATTGTTAAAGTGCCACTTGATTTGGAGACGTTCGAGCTGCGCCCGGCCGAAGTTCTCGAGGCTCTCTATGCGGACCCGCAGATCAAGCTCGCCTATTTCTGCTCTCCAGGAAATCCTACTGGTAAGCAACTCAATCCAGAAGGGATCCTGAAAGTTTTGGAACACTGGCACAATGGCATCGTGGTGGTCGACGAGGCATATGTTGATTTCTGCGAGAGCTACCCATCGATGGCACCCCTAGTTAATGAGCACCCGCGTCTCGTTGTAATTCAGACTGTGAGTAAGAGTTTCGGTCTGGCCGGCGTACGACTGGGCATGTGTTTTGCCAGCGAGGAGTTCGCTCTCATTCTGAACTCTATGAAAGCACCTTATAATATCTCATCTACGACCTCTCAAGTCGCTGGTCGGGCCTTCTCCCCGGATTCCCTCCAGATAATGAAGAACTATGTGGGGTCAATTGTTGCTGAGCGTTCTCGCCTGCTTGCTGAGTTGTCGAAAATCAAGGGCATTGGCCGCCATCGGGGCGGCACCGACGCCAACTTCCTGCTCATGGAAGTATTGAGCGAAGATGGATCCAAGCCGTCTAACGAGCGGGCTCTCCACCTATACAACTCTTTGGCAACTGAGCGCAAAATTGTTGTCCGCTTCCGGGGTAAAGAGATAGGCTGCGAGGGCTGTGTGCGGATCTCTGTGGGAACCAATGAGGAGAATAGCCAGCTTTTGCGCGAGATGGCTGATGTACTGAAGTAAATATATCTACACAATAATTGAGGTCAGGTTGTAAATCCCCAGGCCAAGTTTCAAAGTCGCCATGTCGGCAACGTCTATAAGATCGGGGTCGAGATGGAATACAGTATACCACAGTGGGTCAGTGACACCCAAATATTCTTTCAAAACTGCTGCTTTGGCAAGCGGTGCCACCAAGTACAGTCCACCATCTCGGACTGATGCAGTCTTCACGAGGTGTCGCATTGTGTCCGGTGAAGAGCCCTGGAGATCGAAAACAGTTAAGACATCATCATTACTCTCCATTACTCGCGAGTGCTCATCATCGTGACGGTCACTCGTCAGAAAGCTCTCGGCACCCTCTACATCAACGCCGTAGATCCCCAGTTCGCTGTAACGTACTTGTGAGCCCTGGAGTCCGGTAAGCCACAGTGGTGGAGTATAAGTTTTCCACCAAAGGACCGTTGATGGTCGAGGTAGCTGTCGCACTTCCACCTGAGCAGGGGTGACTCCAGCCTGGTGGAACATACCCATGACCACACCAAGGACCAGATTAAATATTATCCAGGAGTAGAGCAGAATAGACCGCACTTTTTCGGACGAGAACTGCTCGAAGTCCATCTGCATACATAGCAGCGGGACGAGAGGCAGTAAAAACCGCGCCTCTTGGTGAGTGAAGTAAGACAAGAGCCCCAAACCGCCCAGGATGGAGAGCACAGGAATGGAGAACCGTCTGGGCGTCTTTTCGAGGAATCTGGGATTGAGCAGTAGAAGTCCTGGGCCTATAAGTTGAGGCAAGTTAACCAGAGCATGAGTTAGCCGATTGTGCGTGCCATGCTGACTCAAATTTGCGGCAGAGAGGTTGTATTTTATAAAATTCAAGGGAGTAATGACCCATTGCTGACTCCCATAAAGAAGCGTGTCCGTGTAGATACACGCTCCACAAGCAACGGTGGCACTGAGTGCAAACGTTACCAACGTGGAGGGGTGCTGGAACCATAATCGAAGGAAGCGCAAACTTGGAAGGATCAGGAAAGCCAAAAATGTTGGGCGGTTGAACACACCGAGAACAACGATTAATCCGGCCAGGAAATTGTCGTAGTGGCGGTCGAATGGGCTCATGAAGGTGGCCACCGATGCTGACTCGGCCTCATGAAGAATCACCAAGAACCACAGGACAAGAACAGTTTCCAAACTGTTAGACAAAGTATGGGCCTGCCAAGTCCATGTCACATACGATGTGCTCACAAAAAACAGGCTGCGTAATTTGTCTTTGCGTGTATTGACCAGGCGATCCACTGCCATATCTTCTAGGATCCAGGTAGAAGCGAACAAAACCACGCGGAGAGTATAAAGGACATAAATTGGGTTCGAATCTGCCGAGAAAAATGACATTGGGATCCCATAAGCAAGCCACAAAATCAAGTAGCTTCTTAACGGGTGCTCACCTCTGAACTCCCATGGGTATTGGGAGGCCCAACCGAAACTTCCGTGTGCAATTTCTTGGGGTCCCTGTAGATGCTCGTCAGGGTGCAGGTACGAGAATCTGATGGCAAAGATCAGCCTTGCTATGAAGGCTATCCCGAGGAGAACCCGAGTTCGCCGCCTGTCATTCCACATAGGCAGCAAGAGTCAAGTAGCGTGAAATTTGGTGAAAAGTTAGACCTCAATTGTATATCGATTTCCACTCAAATGTTTCCACGCTCTGAAGTCATAACCCGATATTCAGATATTGCTTTAAGGCCGGTTATTAATTACAGACGACCGTTTGACCATACCCAGACTGCCGTCGCTGCTGGTTGCCGAACACCTTTGCCCCTAGACCTCTCCCCACCATCACATCTCTGTGCCTTACTCGCCCAGTACCACCACCATTACCACCGTTGGGTAGTGTGTGTGGTGTGGTGCCGAACCCTGTTCTAAATTTTTTTTTTGGTAGTGATCTGCGGTACACACACAACACCACCGTGAACACCTAGTGCTCCAGAGACGTCATCATAAACAGCATTCTCCAGACTCAGAATGCCCGCTCCTACTGCATTGAAAAATAGTGCTCCCGAAGCGACCAGCAATTCCCCGGTTCCAGCCGACAATGCGAGTCTTCCCGACGATGTGATCATCAACGTGACAACAACTGTTCCCATAGATATGGAAGAAACCGATAAGAAAGGCGAGGACGCGCTGACTGTCGATGAGGAGGGCCGGCCTCAATTCTCATCTGATTCGAACAAGATGACTGCTGTCAAGTCCGAGCGACGAGCAGTTGCCGTGCCGCCGCACAGATTCACTCCCTTGAAGAACACTTGGCCCAAGATCTATTTCCCACTGGTGGACCATCTTAAATTGCAGGTCAAAATGGATATTGGCCGAAAGCGTGTCTTGTTGCGGACTTCCAGGGAAACCACGGACCGAAGTGCGATTCAGAAGGGCGACGAATTCCTGCGGGCGTTCATGCTTGGCTTTGACATTGACGACGCCACCGCTCTTCTGCGTTTAGATGACCTCTATATCGAGACATTCGAAATCAAGGATATCAAAACCTTGCACGGAGACCATCTCAGCCGTGCTATCGGCCGTATTGCCGGTAAGGATGGCAAGATGAAGTTTGCGATTGAGAATGCGAGTCGGACACGTGTGGTCCTGGCCGATAGTAAAATTCATATCTTGGGCGGCTTCAAGAACATCAAGATCGCCCGGGAATCGGTGGTCAGTCTAATTCTTGGTAAGCCGCCAAGCAAGATCTACGGCAACCTTCGCATTGTGTCATCTCGCATGAAGGAGCGCTTCTAATATCATAAAATCAATAGCTTATTTATTAGTACAAAATGGGACATTACGCAGGCATTATGTGGCGATCTCAAGCAGAGATGTTGACGGGCCATCCTCTGCTGATCATATGCTCCTCAATTCTTTCCCAAATGCGCTCCACGACCTCTCGGTCTCTGAACCTTGCGTTGCGGTCGAGAGGCTCAATTTTCACATTCCAGCTCTTCATCTTCTCGGGAATGGGGTCATTTTTATAAACAAGTCCGAATCCTAGAACGTTATGGAACAACGTATTTGGATCTTTCCACCGGTAGTCCCGGAACTGCCACTCCTGACCAGTAACAAAAACAGCCACTACGCGATCCCAGTACTCGGGCTTGAACTGTTCCACCGAGTCAACAACAACAAATCTCACTCTGGAACCAATCATCTTCGACTCGCGCACCACGCGTAGCAGGTTCGAGGATGCGGCACCCTTTAGCACCGGGTTAAACGAGCCCTTTTCCAGGAATTCCTGCACGTTCGCCATATTGATTAGACTGGATGGACTCGGTGACAACAGAATGATCGGATCTTTGCCCTTCGTGGGTTTCAGGGGCGGCAAAGACCCGGAGCCCGTTGATCGGGAACTAGTTGGCCGCGACGAGCCTGCGTGGCGGTATTCTGACACTAAGAGTCGGTGGCACAGACTTGCAACGTTGCCAAATTCACCAGTTTTGGGTCCGTGCAACACAGTTGTGTGGTCCAGGGCAGGCGCGCGTTCAAGAAGCGCACCGCTTTCGTCGGCAGTGGCATCGGCCATTTCGACGTCTCCATCGCCCTGACTGACTGAGGCTTCCGTAGAGCCCCTGATGAACTCACTCTCGTCCGAGGAGCCATCTAGCCACTCAATGAGGTCGGTTCGCTCAACGAACTTGAGATTCGGAATACCACGGCGACCAGAAAGGTCAATATAATCCGTGACTGACGCGTCTCTGCTTTCCCAGCAATTAACAACTGTGCGGAGATCTATGAACCCGAGATCAGGGTCAGCAGACTCGAAACTGGTTTTTGCATAGAGATCGAATTCTTGGCCAGTGCGCGTTAATCTCAGGATTTTCGCACTCTCAAGCCCCACGGGCGAGCCGCCAGCACCATCCAGCGTCTGGAACTCTGAACTCCCGCTTTTGGTAACCTCGCGGAATGCGACCAGGGAATCCATTTGCGAGACGGTATGGCAGTCGTGGTCGGGTAGGCCAGGTGTGGTCGAGGGTGCCTTAACCGCACACCACTGTAGCTACCACACCATACTCAACCGCTGCGACAACGGGGAGTTGGTGCAGGGTAGACTGCTGGGACCGTCAAATACACGTGACCTTACTGATCTGCCGGTCATCCCAGTTGCGTAAGCCAATAGTATAGGTTTGAAATCCACGACGTTACCTTGGGGAAAATGGCCTTGACGGAGTTCCCAAAGCAGCTCACTGAGCAGGAAATGAAGGACAACAAGGTCCCTTTGCAGTGGAGAGACCGCTGTGCGGCGTTGCTTGTTCCCTTGAATAAGTGCCGTAGAGAAACGACATTCCTTCCCTGGAAGTGCAGCCAGCTCAGACACGACTATGAGCAGTGCGAGTACATGGATTTCCAGCGTCGTGTTGAGGAGTACAAGCAGCAGCAGTCGGAGTAAGACAATAAAAGACGGAGGTGAATAGACTCTCGAGCTGAGACTAAAACCATATTTAATGGAGTGTGATTCTCCACTTCAAGCTTGCTTGAAAATCTATGTGCAGTGTTATTTTGAATAGAATAATCTAGCTTTTATCTGAAAAGAAATATGTTTGGCTCATTTGAGAGCTTGGGGCCGCTTTCTGAGTAGACGGTCGGCCTCTACCTCTCCTTTCTTACGAGCCATTTTTGCGTGGTACAATCCACACGCGTTGCAGAGTGTGCGAAAACCGTTTGGACCCCGCCGCCACTCCGGAGTTGATGTGGTCCCACACTGCTGGCATCTTGTGTCCTCGTCAGCGTCTACCCGATGTCTTTTGCGCGATCTTAAAAACAGCAGTGGTTGATTCATAGAGTCGCTCATATGCCCCTGATTTCCTGGATCTTTGACCGAATTGAATGGAAATGCAGTCTTTTGAGTGCCCACTGCATACGTCTGGCCCGGAAAGGGGGTCATTGCTCTGTTGGGTATCACAATGCCACCAAAACCACCAGGTGAAAAGACGGGTCCCATGAATCCAGGATGAGGGAATTGATAGGGGTATCCCATCATAAATGGTGGTGGTATGAAAGATAAGCTGGGTGGATTGGCGGCGCTGTTCGAGAATGCTGGTGGTAGCGCGTTCCCGACTGGGGGAACGCAGGGGCCATAGATCCCATGAGAGAGATAGGGAGGCTGCAATGCATTTGGCTGTGATGTTTGAACTTTTTCAGATACCTGTGACTCTTTTTCTTCATGAAGCCTATCATGAACAACTGACTGGGTGACTCTTGGTTTCTCTAGATCTTTTATTTCCCTGTTGTCGTTCTCTTGTGAGTCTCCGTCTAGCTGACTTGAATGCTTTCCTCCGTTATCTGATTTGTGCCCAGCCTGAACTCCACTTTCGGACTTCTCTTTAAGTGTCTCAAGTCTTGACTGAACTTTTGTGGCATCGTTGCGCACGTCCTTTAAAATCACCTCTATCGTTTTATGTTTTTCAGCGGATTGAAAATCAGCTTCTTCCTCTGATTTCTCGCAGTCACTTATATCATCATTCAGAACAATTGGCACGGATGTGCCATCGCTTCTCCTCACCGATAGTGGAGGTATTGCCGAATGTTGATCCTGCGTTTCGCGCAAATCAGATTCGTTGACGTCATTCTTTGGCGTTTCTAGTATGCTTTTCTGGGTGCGCATATTCTCCAAAATGAAAGCTGCGTCGCATCCTTTGTCATGTGGGGTCTCAGTTGAATGACGTTCTTGCGATTCTCTGTCACCTAGAGCTTCTCCCCCGGAATCCTGGGAATGCCTGAATCTAAATTTGAATGGCTCTGCTCTTTGGATATGTGAAGAAGTGCTCATAATTTGGCATCAATTGGCTTCTGACTTTTGAACAGCTCGTGGTTTATTGAGAGGTAACCACATCTTCAAGCCGCCCATGGCAGATATATACTTAGATAAGGTTAAATTGCAGTGGGGCAATCTAGTCATGAATCTAGATTGGGACCTTCGCTTGTGATATATGCAGTTCAGATATAACATCTAAGTTTAGAAAGTGGTAAAAACCACTTGAGAGCCGCACATATGGTTAGACCCATCCACCAGTGGTAGGAATATTAGGGAGGTTATCCAAACAGAACAATGGCAACGGGAAAATTGTCTCTCAATGACGCCAAATAACTTTAAGCTCAGAAACTATCGACTCAAAATTCGGGATTTAGGGATCTCAACATATTAGTAGAGCTATGATCAAAGATAGGTTTTATATCCTAGTGATTAGTTTGATTGGATTCTCTCAATCATAGTTAATCAATTCAGACTGTGCGCATTTCCTATTGTAAAGCAGGAATTCAAGGAGATAAGCAAATTTTTGATAATTATCAAAAAATACTTGCAAAACTTTCTAGGCTTCTGTCTGGTAGTATATTTACAAGCGCGCCTCGTGGGCTAGGTTAATATAATACCTCTGTGTCCATAACTAGGCGAGTTTATCATATCAAGTACCTGGTTAGTCATGTGAGTGCGATTTGCTGACTTACCAGGTGTGACCTTCCTATCTGTCCGAGCAGTCCTGAGCGATAGCGAAGTAATACCATTCGACTCACCCAAAGCAAAAGCCTTTTTGAAATGGGTTCTCTGTCGTATGCCACCGCAGGGCTGACGTCTCTCGCCGTCTTGATCTGCGGCTGCTACATGTTGTTCACCGGTCAAGGCGAGCAGTTTGATGTAGCCCAGTTTCTGCTCACGACGAGCCCTTACATGTGGTCTCTTTTTGGTATCGCTCTCTGCACTGGCCTGAGCATTGCCGGTGCCGCCTGGGGTATATTCATTACAGGCACTAGCATCTTGGGAGCAAGTGTGAAGGTTCCGCGTGTAACCACCAAGAATCTGGTATCTGTGGTGTTCTGCGAGGTTGTGGCCATTTTTGGCCTCATCACCTCCATTGTGCTTAGCTCTAAAATTTCCGCTGCCGGTCCTGAGACCGCACTTACCAAGGATAACCTGTATACTGGTTACGCAATTTTCTGGGCCGGTCTTACTGTAGGTGTGTCTAATTTGGTCTGTGGTGTCACTGTAGGAATTGCTGGATCCACGGCGGCCATTGCAGATGCCGCAGATTCCACGTTATTTGTCAAAATTCTTGTCATTGAGATTTTCGGATCCGTAATCGGTCTCTTTGGCTTGATCGTTGGCTTGCTTATGTCCACAGAAGCCCGTGAGTTTACATGAACGAACTTAATCAACCCAAGGAAAAAAGAATGCTGCGATGAAGTCGGCCGAACGCATATATTTAACTAAAATTGTTACAAACCACAATGTAATCGTACAGGATGGTTACTACCGATAATTCCGGTTCCGACCTTAGGTGAATTTCTAGCCGCGATTGTAAATTAGCTATTCTCCGCCGACGGACAACCTTCGGCGTTGTTCTAAAACGATTTGTCGCAGACGGTCTGGTGCATATCCTAACCCTTCAGAGTGCGGGGCAGTGGAACACGCTAGCGTCTATGGCGTGAACTCATACCTATCCTCGGCTCGGACCCCCGCAACTTCAGAGTGGGTAATCACATCCTTATAAATCCACTTCTTTCTTCTCAATTCCTTATCAAAAGAAAATATGAGTGAACAATTACGCTACGACGGCAAAGTTGTTGTTGTCACCGGTGCTGGTGGTGGACTGGGAAAAGCCTATGCCTTGTTCTATGGTGCCCGTGGTGCCTCTGTCGTTGTGAATGATCTTGGTGGTGCGCTCAATGGCGCGGCCGGTGCCGATGGCTCTCGAGTTGCTGATGGCGTTGTGAAAGAGATCGAAGCCCTCGGGGGCAAGGCTGCGGCCAATTATGACAGTGTGGAGAACGGTGACCGGATTGTCGAGACAGCTGTGAAGGCTTTTGGCACTGTTCATATTATCATCAACAATGCTGGTATTCTCCGCGATGTCAGCTTCAAGAAGATGTCCGACAAAGATTTCAATTTGTTGCAACTCGTGCACGTATTTGGCTCTTACAAGGTTGCCCATGCTGCTTGGCCCTACTTCCGCAAGCAGAAGTTTGGTCGTATCATTAACACGGCGAGTGCGGCTGGTCTGTACGGAAACTTTGGCCAATCGAACTACTCAGCCGCCAAGCTGGGTCTTGTGGGCTTCACAGAGACATTGGCCAAGGAGGGTGCTAAGTACAACATCACAGCTAATGTGATTGTTCCCCTGGCAGCATCTCGTATGACAGAGACTGTGCTTCCCGAGGATATTTTGAAGAAGCTGAAACCCGAATTCATTGTTCCTGTTGTGGGTTACTTAACGCACGAGCAAACATCCGAAACGAACGGAATCTACGAAACCGCTTGTGGAGTGGTCACAAAGGTTCGTTGGGAGCGAGGTGCTGGTGCCCAATTTAAGGCTGACGAGACTTTTACGCCTTCGGCTGTACTTAAGCGGTTCGACGAAATTGTTGACAATTTTAAGGAGGCTGAGCATCCCACTGAACCCAAGGATCTGGTGCAAGCATTTGAGAACAGCAAGTCTTTGACTAAAAATGAGCAAGGAGAGAATGTAAGTCTCAAAGACCAGGTCGTCATTGTTACTGGTGCTGGTGCTGGTATTGGCCAGCAGTATGCCTTGAGCCTTGCAAAGCTTGGTGCAAAAGTTGTGGTGAATGATATTGTCAATCCGAATGCAACAGTGGATTTGATCACAAAGGCTGGAGGAATCGCAGTTGGTGACAAGAGCAACGTAACCAATGGCGCAGATGTCGTAAAGACTGCGGTAGACAACTTCGGTACTGTACATGCTGTGATCAATAATGCCGGAATCATTCGGGACAAGAGCTTCTTGAAAATGACTGATGATCTCTGGAACATTATCCAGCAGGTGCACTTGTTTGGCACCTACTCGGTGACTCACGCTGCTTGGCCTTATTTCCTGAAGCAAAAATATGGCCGTGTTGTTAACATCACGTCGACGTCGGGAATCTATGGCAACTTTGGTCAGACGAATTACGCAACGGCCAAGGCCTCGATTTTGGGTTTTACAAAGACGCTTGCATTGGAAGGCGCCAAGTATAACATTTTTGCTAACGCTATCGCACCAACCGCTGGAACGGCTATGACCGCAGACGTCTTCCCCAAAGAAATGTACGAAATCCTGAAACCGAAGTACATCGCACCGCTCGCTGTCCTTCTGAGCAGCAACAAGGTGAGCGTCAATGGAAAATGCTTCGAGGCCGGTGCTGCATGGATTGGTCGCACTCGCTGGCAGCGAACGGGAGGAGTTCTCATTCCGGGAATCACTGTCGAAAAAGTCAGGGATAACTGGGCGAAGATCACTAACTTTGATGATGGACGTTCCACAAACCCGGAGACTGCCGCCGAGTCTAACATGGCTATTTTCGAGATGGCCGATGAAGGTGAAGGCGGAGAAGAGAATACAGGTGAGTATTCCTACGACGACAAAGCCATTGCGCTTTACAACCTTGGAGTTGGAGCAAGTGAAAAGGATCTCAAGTATGTTTACGAGAATGACCCACAATTCCAGCCTGTGGCCACGTTTGGTACGATTCCTATGTTCTTCACGCCGTTTGATTACAGTGAGGTTGTTCCGAATTTCAATCCCATGAAACTGCTGCACGGTGAGCAGTATCTAGAGATCAAGAAGTGGCCCATTCCCACAGAGGCGGTTCTTGAAACGAAGGCGAAGCTTCTGGATCTGAGTGATAAAGGCAAAGCTGCGGTCTGCATGGTCGAATATACTTCCATTGATAAGGAGACATCAGACGTTCTTTTCTACAATGTTATGTCCGTGTTCCTTCGGGGTTCTGGTGGATTCGGTGGCAAGAAATCTTTCGACGAGCATGGAAACATCACTGCTCAAAACAAGCCGCCTTCGCGACAGCCTGACTATGTCGCGGAGTACAAGACGTCCGATAATCAGGCTGCAATTTACCGTTTGTCGGGCGACTTCAATCCTTTGCACATTGATCCCGAGTTCGCTGCTGTTGGTGGCTTTAAGCAGCCGATTCTGCATGGGCTCGCCACCTTCGGTATTTCCGGCCGTCTCCTCATCGAGAAGTACGGTGTCTTCAAGAACATTAAGGTTCGGTTCACGGGTCATGTCTTCCCCGGTGAGACTCTTCGCGTGAACGCGTGGAAGGAAGGCTCAAAGGTTATTTTTGAGACAATTGTTGTCGAGCGCAATACGAAGGCCATTTCGGCAGCAGCAGTAGAGCTCGAGTCACCAAGCAAGTTGTGATTAAATAAATAAATAAATATATTACAATAAATCGGACACGCAGTTGCCGCTGTCATACTCGGAAATGTTGCTCTGGCCGTAGTAATCCGCAAATGTATCTCTATCCATGTAAAGACGGAAATCAATTGGCGGGATATCGTCTTTCACAATACGCTGTTTTTTAGTCTTAGGCTGAGGCGCTGTGGGGTTCTCCTGTGTATAAAATTTGCGCAGCAGCAGCACTGCATCCTTGCGCATTAAGTTTGGATACACTGCATACGGCTTCCCCAAGGACTCGTCTGGCTTGTCTCTATTTATTGCCAGGACGGATCCACAGCCCCCAAATCTTTCATTTCCGGCCCCGAAGTAGACAGTGCGAATTCCTACTTGACGTAAAGCAGACGCACACATAATGCATGGCTCAACAGTCACATAAAGGTCACAATTCGCGAAATCAGTTTTGGGTTTCGACTGCAAAATGCGGTCTATCGCGCACAACTCAGCGTGTCGTGTACTATTTTGGCTACGGTTTGTGTCATTGTGTCCCGCACCGATGACTTCATTATTTTGTACAAATACACAACCAACTGGTACCTCAGCTGAATCCAGGGCCTTTTGCGCTTGTTCAATCGCGAGCTTCATGAAGACGAGATCATTTTTTAGCCGCTCGGTCATTTTTGTCAAATGGGGCAAGGTCACACACACGCACACATACATATATATATATATATATATATATATACGCACCCTTCTGCTCAATATTATCATAATTCAGTATTAATATCATTTTATATACATTCTTAATTGCTGTGCTCCTCAACCCAGGCACGCGCATTCTTGAACATGTGTAGCCACGGCGCCGTGGTGACAGTCTCGGGCTTCCAGGACTGCGCCGGCAAGACGACGTTGCGCTCGGGATGAGGCATGAGCGCGAGGACACGGCCATCGGGACTGCGGACACCAGCGAGACCATGAGGACTGCCGTTGGGGTTGAACGGGTATCTTTCTGTGGCCTTGCCGTAGTTATCAACGTACCGCAAAACACCAAGGTGTTGCGACTGGAACTTCTGGGCCTGCTCGGGGGTGTCGAAATAGGCCCTGCCCTCACCATGGGCGACCGCAATGGGGAAACGAGAACCAGTCATATCACCAACGAATACGGACTTGACCACTTCGTCCTGTTCAAACACCTCCACCATGGAGGTACGGCCCTCGAACTGTTCGCTTGTGTTCCGCTCAAACGACGGCCAGCTCTCGCAACCAGGAATAAGGCTCTTGAGCTTCGACAAGAATTGACAGCCGTTGCAAACACCGAGCGTGAAAGTATCCTTGCGCTGGAAGAACTCGGCGAACATCTTCTTGAGAGGCTCATGATAGAGCACCGAAGACGCCCACCCGTTGCCGGCACCGAGCACGTCACCGTACGAGAATCCACCTGGCGCAGCCAAGCCGTGGAATTCGCTCAAGTTGACACGACCACTGAGAAGATCAGTCATGTGCACATCAACCGATTCAAAACCGGCATTTTGCATGGCCCAAGCCATCTCCATGAACCCATTGACGCCCTGCTCACGCAAGATGGCCACCTTGGGGCGGGTCGCGTACTTGATCTCGGACTGCTGAGGCTGGAATTGGAAGTGATAAGAAAGGCCAGGATCATTGTTATCAGAGATAGACGCAAACTCCTGGTCAGCACACTTCGGGTTGTCCCGGATCCGCTGCATGTGGTGCGACGTGAGTGACCACAGTTTCTGCATATCCGCTCGAGTGGTCTTGTGCTTCAGCATCTTCCAGGCGATCGCCTGGTCCTTGCTTAGAGCAGGCTTGCCAAGAATACTGATATTACTCGTCGGGACACCAGCACCGTTCAAAATCTTCTCGAACTGGTTCATATCCTCGTCCTTGAGCTGGAAAACGACGGCCGGCGTCTCGTCAAAGAGCACGTTAGGATCATTCTCGCTGAACTCAATACCGCATCGGCCAGCAAAAGCCATCTCAAGAGCGCTGACCACGGCACCACCATCCGAAACATCGTGGTACGCGAGCACAAGATCGGTGCTGTGCAGCTTCTCAATAGCCTGCAGCAGCGAGTAAAGTGCATTAATGTCGACATCAGGAACGTTGCTACCAACCTTACCGTATGCCTGGGCGACGGCTGAGGCACCAAGCGTGACTTCGCGCGGCGACTTGGCGGTGGTCACGTACACAATCTTGGTATTCTCCTGCCTAGCCAGCTGGGGAGTCCAGGTCTTGCGCACGTCTCTCACCGGGCCAAATGCAGAGATAACCACACTAACAGGCGAAGTGACTTCCTTGTTGTCCCACTTCATCTTCATCGACATTGAGTCCTTTCCAACCGGCACGGACACGCCAAGAGGAATGCAGGCTGCACTAAGAGCCTGCACGGCGTCATAGAGAGCCATGCCATCACCAGTGTGGGCGGGCGCAGCCATCCAATTAGCACTAATACGCACCTCCTCGAGTTTGCGTACATCGGCTGCGTACAGGTTCAAAAGACTCTCGGCAAGCGACACTCGCGAAGCAGCCGCAGAATTGACGATGGCAATAGCCGGTCGCTCACCGGAGGAGAACGCCTCGCCACTGACAATATCATCGCCATAGCTCGAGATTGTCACGCCCACGTCGGCAACAGGTACCTGCCAAGGTCCGACCATCTGCTCACGAGCAACCAAGCCAGTGATCGAACGATCGCCGATGGTGATCAAAAATGACTTGGAGCCGACAGAAGGCATCTGCAGGACGCGCTCGAGGTTCTCCTTGAAGTTCGCTGTATCAACCTTATACGGAGCGAGCGTGGGTTTCTTCGTTACATCAGTGCGATGCATGCGAGGGGCATTGCCAAACAATACCGACATGTCCAAATCCACTGGCTTAGGCGAATCCGGATACAGACTGTCGCTAACAGTGAGGTGCGGTTCCGCCAATGCGTGACCAACGACTCCATATACGGCGCGCTCGCGCTGGCAAATACGCTCAAAGTTGGGAAGATCCTCCTGGGAGACGGCAAGAACGTAACGCTCTTGGGCCTCGCAACACCAGATCTCCATAGAAGACATACTGCGGTCAACACAGGGAACCTTCCGAATGTCGCACTCGGCACCCAGGCCGTTGTCGTGCACGAGCTCCGTGAGGGCGTTCGAAAGACCACCAGCACCAACATCGTGAATGGACAAAATGGGGCTCTTGTCGCCCAGGGCAACGCACTGGTCAATGACCATTTGAGCCCGACGCTGCATTTCCGGGTTGCCGCGCTGTACCGAAGCGAAGTCCAGGTCAGCCTTCTTGGCATCGCCACCGGCATCAACCGACGAGGCAGCGCCACCGCCAAGACCGATCAGCATCGCTGGGCCACCAAGCACAATAAGAGCGCTTCCGGGCGGCACGACGCGATCCTTAAGTGCGAAGCGCGGGCGAACCGTGCCAATACCACCGGCCAGCATAATCGGCTTGTGGAAGCCACGGATCTCCGAGTCCGAGCCCTCCTCCTTCGACGGAACGTTGACAGTGAGAGTACGGAAGTAACCACCCAGAGCTGGTCTGCCGAACTCGTTGTTGAAGCTGGCCGATCCGAGCGGGGCCGCAAGCATGATTTCGAGCGGGCTCGCGATGTGGTTCGGCTTACCGATGTTCAGCTCCCAGGGCTGCTCGAGACCAGGGATGCGGAGATCGCTTACCGTGAACCCGGCAAGGCCGGCCTTGGATTTAGAGCCCTGGCCGACAGCACCCTCGTCGCGGATCTCACCACCGCTGCCTGTGGCCGCACCGGGGAAGGGCGACACCGCAGTTGGGTGGTTATGGGTCTCTACCTTGGCCAGGTAAGGCACATTCTCTGGTGTGAGAATGTAGCGGTAGTCCTGCGAGGAGTCCGGCGTGTAATAGTACGCCGGCGAGCCCTCCATAACCGCGGCGTTGTCGCTGTACGCGGAGATCGTGTGGTTCTGGTGGGCATTGTTCTCGTGGGTCGCCTTGATCATCTTGAAGAGCGACTTCGTGCGGAACTCACGCTCGCCATTGAACTTCCACTGGGCGTTGAAGATCTTGTGGCGGCAGTGCTCACTATTCACCTGCGCGAACATGAACAGCTCGGCGTCTGTCGGATCACGGTGAGGGAATGCGGCGTTCAGGTAGTCCACCTCAGCCTGGTCCATGGCCAAGCCCATGGTTTTGTTAGCTTCGGCGATGCCGCCGTTGCGGTCCACGGTTTTGAGCGGACGGCTCTCGCCGAAGCTGAACAGCACGTCTTCAGTCACTGGGCGAGACACAATGACCTGCTGGGTCATACGATCGTGCAGCGTGTTCAAAAACGCGGGCGACTGAACGTTCTCGGTAATCGGGAAGCCCTTGCGCACGGTAACCAGCAGAGCCAGACCGCGCTCCACGCGCTCCACATCCTGGTCGAAGCCGCAGTTGTGCAGGATGTTGGTGGCCTTAGAGGACCACGGCGAGATTGTGCCCGAAATTGGCAGGACCTGGAGCAGAACGTTGTTTTCCGGGATGTCCACCGAGGATTTCGACTGAGCAGCCGCCACAAGTTTCGCATAGAGCTCGTCGTCCTGGGGCACCTTCGGGTCGTAATCCAGGATGTCCTGGATCTGTGCGAGCCGCGCAGAGTTAGTTTCGAGGTCCGAGCCGGCCTTTGGCTCGACGTAGTGCACATGCACGCTGCGCAGCGCCGAGATGGCCGACGAATTCAGCACGCGATTCATGGCAGCGATATGCTCATTGACGCGAAATGGCGACAGCGCCACATTTCCAGCCAGGGTAATCATTGTGCAAACAGAGGCTGTATTAGAGCCGGACGGGATTTCACGTCGCTAGAGAAAAATTATTTCTAACCCAGGTTTATCAAATAGGTTTTCCTATGATATATTTATTATGTTCGATCGCAGTGGGTGAGAATACACGATACTGGTATTGTCCGGTGACACTTGACAGCACGCGGCAATGCCTGGGAAGGGTGGCCTCAGCGGTGGTGGGTGTGTATGTATGGGTGTGCCCAAAAAATTTAGGGATCCTATATAAAAACTAAAAAAGATCTGGCGCCCACTGGCACTGTCAATTAGCTTTTCATGGCGCAAGGAGGCCTCAAGAAAAAGCAAGCTACTGCGGTGAAGCCAGCAGCAGCCAAACGGAACCGCGGAAAGACCACAACCAAGGCGGCAAAGAACATCAAACCAAAGCGCCGCAGCGCAGTCCAGGCTGCTGCCCTCAGCAAGAAGCACACAGCCGCCCTCTCGTCGGCCACAGAGAAACTTGTTTCTGCTCGCGTTGGCCATCTAGAGCTTCTCGAAGGTGCCAACCGTGAAGAGAATGAGAAGAAGTCAAGCAAGAAATAGAGAGGGCACGCCGCCCGAGCTGCCACTGGTTCTGGAAACAGCGCGATCGCCCGAATTCAAAAAGCGCAAACGCGACTACGACTCTTACCCTGTTCAAGACGAGTTCGACATCGACGCCTACTACGCGGATCACCCCAAGGCGCGCTTGGTGGTAGACGACGGCCACTTGGTGGATGTTGGGGAGTACGATGCGGATGACGAAGACTACAGTGAAGAATGAAATATATGAAGTAGATACAATTTAGTAGTACAAATCGGTACCAGGTGGGCGGGCCTGCCCGGGACTAGGTGAAATATGCACGTCGTTGACGTTCCTTGATAAAGCATCCACGTGATGAGATCTCAGATAAGCCCAACCCAGCGACGGTAGACTCGCCGTGCCAAACCGACCATACACTACAATGGGCGCGAAGCAACTGATTTTGATCATCGCCGCTATGGTGATGTTTATTGCGCAGTTCGGACGGATCTTCACCTCGAAAACGCATATGGTGGACCAGTCCGTTCTGCTCGTGACGGCGCACCCCGACGACGAGGTCATGTTCTTCGGCCCCACACTGATGAACATCTTCAAAAACAACAACAGCGTGAATTTGCTGACGCTGTCGACTGGCGACAGCGCTGGTCTCGGCGAAGTCCGGGTTGCCGAGCTTGGCTCGGCCATGAAGGTGCTGAACCAGCCCGAGCAGAACACCACGGTTGTTGATGACCCCCGCCTCCCGGACTCTATGGAGGCGGAGTGGGACCCTGCCGTCGTTGCCCAGTACGTGCTCGCGGCGTTCAACGAGCACAAAGTAGACACGGTCGTCACCTTTGATGAGTACGGCGTGAGCGGGCACCCGAACCACGCCGCTGTTTCCGAGGGCGTGCTCCAGGCGTCGCTCGAGTACGCGGCCGAAAACGAGGATTTCTCGATGCTCACGCTGTACTCTGTGCCTCTGTGGCGCAAGTACCTGTTCAGCGCTGATGGGCTGCTGTCGCGGCTAATCACGATCCCGGGCGTGCAGTACCATGTGATCAACAGCCAGACCGAGTACCACTGGGTGCGCCAGGCCATTCGGCAGCACGTGTCGCAGATGGTGTGGTACCGCCAGCTGTGGACGTTCTTTTCGCGGTACATGATCGTGAACGACCTTAGCGAGGTCAACTTCGGCCGCGCGCTGAGGTCGACGAAGTTCCACGATGCCGAGAAGCAGGCGAAGATCGCGGCCGCCATCGAGCGCCCGATCGGCACCGAAGGAACGAACATCCAGACCTCAGTTGCGCGCCCGTCGCCGACAAAAGAGCGCAAGGACCGCAAGGACCGCGCCGTCACTAGGCAAAAGCCGTCGTTCACCGCGCCGGCCGCACCGAAGGACGACGCTCACAACGAGCTCTAGTAATGATAATAATATATGTACATGCCTTATATGAAACTGTCCTCGTCGTCGTCCTCCTCGAACAGCTGCAGTTGCTGGAGCGTCGCGCCCCTCTCGGCAAGGAACGCGTCCAGATCTGACGTTGGCTCGAGCCCGAGCGTCCGCACCCACTGCAGCTGCTTAACAGCCTCCATTGCGCGGCCCGTGTTGGCCAGACCCACGATGGCGCGGCGCACCGCGCTCTGGGCAAGCTGCTCGGACACAGGCAGGATCTCGGGCACGGCCCGGAGCATCGCCTCGAACTGGTTCTTCATCTCGTAGTACTCTATGCGAATCGACTGGCAGCCCACGCTCGGCACGTAGCGGCACGCGCCCATAAGCCCCCAAACTTCGTCAAAGAACCCGGTGGGCACATTCCCTCGGGGCTCGGTCTGCGCGACGATCAGCCGCAACAGCCGGCTCCAGAACTGGTGGGCGGCCGGCGAGTTCAGGCCGAGTTTTGCGCTCGAGTGCTTTTCGGTGAGCTGCTGCGCGAGCCGGAAGCCGGCCACGAGCTGGCCGTGCAATGCGAAGCTGTTGACGATGGCCGTCAGCGCCGACAGCGTCGGCGGCTGGCTGCCAAAAATGCGCATAGCCAGCTGCTCGAGCGTGGCCGTGGTCCGCGGACTCTGGGTCGCGAATCCCTCGCGCGCAAGTGACAGCAGCACGAGCTCAAACGTGCGCGTGTCGCGCGCGACGCCCTCCACTTCCATGCGGTCCAGCAGCGCGAGCACCTGCCCCTGGGGGCGCACGAGCCCGGCGTGCGACGGCGCACGCTGAGTGAAACTTGTGGATCGCGACCGCGGCCACGGCCAAAACAGCGGGTTCGCATCGCACACGGCCGCGATGTACTGGTTCCAGGCGTTCGTGTCCCGCGGAACACCCAGCTGGGTCATCTCCAGCCACAACCGCTCGACCTCACGGAGGTTCTGGCTGTTGCCGGCAAGATTTAGCAGCACAGCATAGTCGTGCGTGTTCAATCCGTTGGGGCTCAGAATGCTCGAGCCAGCTTTTTGGGCCCGGTGGGCGCGCTGGGCGATCGCGTCCTTGATCTGCAAGGCCCGCGGCCACCACACATGCGCAGTCTCAACACCGCTGGGCACAATCGCGAGCAGCCGGCTCAGCATCTCGGGGCTGAACTGCCGGCGGTGGGTGCTGAACAGGTGCCAGCCCGTTTGGAAATCCTTCTTTGTGAGCACAGCCGCAAGCCGCGCCGCGGACCGCGCACTAGCGGGAACCAAATCCGTCGGCAGAGACCACGGGTCTGCCGCGGGAAGGACAGAAGTGGGCGCGGGGAACAGCTCGCTGGCCACTCGGGCCCACCGCTGCGAAGGTCTCATGTGAAATTTCACACCCTTACCTACGCCGAGAAGTCCACTATGGCAGCGCATCCAAATCCAATGAATTTGTGAGAGAGCAGCAGAGTTAAAAAGATATACATTTATTGGGGTTTGAAAATTATGTATCAGGAAGTGTACGGGTATATTGAAGTATTAAGGATCTGGCGAGTTGCGCCGGGGTTGACTGCCGCGAATTTTTAAGACCTTACATTCATATCGTTATACCTGCAAACAAAATAAATCGAAATCCAACTTGCTTTTCACAAAGATTGATCCTATATCAACAAGTTTGGGATTGGCGACCACCCTACCCATGTCCAAACCGTTGGCCGGCGTGTCGATCAGCGCGTCGCACCTCGCGGGCGATGTCGAGGCGCAGATCCGAGAAAAGACACGCACTATGGGCGGAGAGTTCCACCACGAGCTCACGCCACAGACCGAATTTCTCGTGTGCGGCAAACGGTGGACCAATGAGTACAACTACGCCATCGCGCACGAGATCGCGCTAATCCCTCCAGACGCGTTTTTCGACGCGCACATGCGCTGGGTCAAAGGCGACGAGCTCGATTTCCGCGCGTTTCTGACCTTGCGCCGTCTAGCGGCATTCGAGAACATGGTGTTATCCATAACAAACATGGACACAGACCAGCGAGCTCAATTCCAGAAATTCTTGGAGGCACAAGGAGCTACATACGTGCCTTCTTTGAGCCAGCGCGTGACTGTTCTCGTGTCGTCGCTTGACCGCGGCAAGAAAGTCGACGGCGCGCGCAAATGGCAGATCCCCGTGGTCGCACCTAAATGGATGACAGACTCCGGCAAAATCGGGGCCGCACTGGATCCTGTGAACTATGATCCGGGCAATCCGCGCGCAAGTATGGAGCCGCCACTGATCACGCCAAAAATTCGTGAACAAATCTCCTCAGAGCCCTCAGGATCTCACCAACAAAATAATTCGGGGGAGCCGCATACTTCTCACTCCCTGAAGCGCAAAATACCTTCCTCAGGATTGCTAGCAAAGCGCATGCCGACATCTGTGGGAGCCACATTCATGAAACCGCCGGAGGTCGTCTCGGCCCCTGCCACTGCAACTGGGGCCCAGGCAAGCGTTTCTCTAGACCGCTTGTTTTCTAGGCTCAATTTCTCATATGCGGGCTTCTCTGAGCGCGAGTCGGCTATTCTCAGCCACACAATCAACTCTTTAGATGGGTCCATTGAGCACGACCGGCCCCACTATGTTGTAGTCAAAAGCTCGCAACCGGAGTCGCTCACACCACCGTATGGCGCGAAAATCATTACTGAATGGAGCATCGAGCGGTCGCTTTTCCACAAGCAGCTCATGCTCGACTCCAGCTGGGGCCGGCCCGTCTACGCGCAGCCATGCCGCGGGTTCGCGAACCTGCGTATCTGCATTTCTGGGTTTGCCGATATGGATCAGCGTCATGTCACCTTGCTCATTAAGCTGCTGGGCAGCGAGTTCATGGAGACGCTGACCGCGGACCGCGATCTGCTCGTTGCCAGCTCGGCGCAGGCCCACAAGGTGCGGTACGCTAAATCTTGGGGCGTGCCGGTTGTGTCGTGCGACTGGCTCTGGCAGTGCGCTTTGGGCGGCACAATTTTGCCGATATCAGAGCAGCACTGCCTCGACGGGCTCGGGTTCCGCCCGGCGCCCCACCGCGACGCCCCGTCAGAGTCGGTGCGCCCGGCCGTTCCAAAACCATCTAATATGCATCTGAAAATCGGCCGGATTGCCGCCTCACGATCGTCGACTCTGGGGTCCACGACCCTTACAACCTCGGCCGACACCACTCGCGAGTCTTTCCGCGGGCCAGCGCGCGGGTTGCCAGCGCGCGAGTCCACGCACAATGAGTCCACGCACAACACACACAACGACTCCGCACACGACTCCGCCACTGACGACCTACCCCACCCAGAACCGCCTCATGCCGAGGTACAGTACCGCGAAGACGACGCCTCTGAGAAGGCCCAAATTCTTCTTGCCATGGGCGAGCGCCCGCCAACGCCGCCGCCGGCCGAGCCCAGGGGCCCGACTATCCGGTCAACTATATCTTCACGGCTGCGCCGGAGATAGCTATTTATTTACATATTTTGATCTCAAAAAACTGCCCACAGCATTCTGCGCCGCGCGGCTCGGCGGCACGCTTGACCGCGCTATTAGCCACGCATTTCGCTGCGTCACCTCCTCCTTAGACACCCAAAGGCGCGGCTCACAGCGCTCGCCCCTTTCGTAGTACCGGCAGTCGAGCATAAGTGCCACGCAATGGGGGAAATCGTCGGTACCCACTATAGCGACCTGCGCGGGGTCCCGCTCTTCAAAGAATTGGCAGATTTTCGGGAGCACGCTCGGCATTTGCTTAACGCCTCGTTTGCCTGGAGCTAAGCGAAACTCACCGGAAGTCAGATCGATCAGAGTGCCCTCGGCCGGCCCAATGGATATATGACTCGTTAGTTGGACCACGCTTTGGTCCTGGCTTGGAACAACCCCCGTGCTGATTCGTCTCAACAGTTCTTCGTTGCTGATCCCAGGTTCTCGCAAACTGTGGTTGTCCTTGTGCCACAGCATTTCTGGGCTGAAGTGCGCGGGTGCCCACAATTCGTGGTCATCGGCCGCGCCTTGCACGTACGTGTACCCGTCCATTTGAAACGCACCATCCTGGGCTTTTTTAGATGCTGTGACGCAGATTACTGGGTATGCATCGTCAAAAACCGTTTTCACTTGCTCGAGCGGCAGCATTTCGTCTGGCGTGACGAACACTGGCCGTAGGGGTTTATCGAGCTGGGGCCACAGGTCGTGGTCAATTGTGCCAAACTGCGCGACAAAATCCGGGATTCGGGAGCGGATGCGAGCCTGCTCGCTTGCGCTGACGCAGTTTGGCGGGAACACGGCGAGGTCCGTGTTCAAAATGGCGCGGTTGAGTACGGCGCACCAGATCGGCACGGTTTTAGAGAGCGCATCTGGCATTTTCTTCCCACGGCGGGTCGTGTCCACAATGATTATGCCATCGTGAGCCATAGCGAGGCTAATAAGGTGGAGATTGAGGCGTTTTAAAGAGAACTGCCACTCGTTGATATGCCCATCAGTGCTCTTGAAGTAAGCCTCGGTTTTGCGGCACTCGGGCCGTACGTACCACAGTCCTGCGCGCCGGTTGGGCACGAGTGGCCGTCGGTATGTACTGGCAACCGCCTCAACGAACTCAGCATCTTCCAAAATACTCGCGATCCGATTCGCAGCACTCTTCTGCGAGCGTCTCACCTCGTTCATCAGAAATTTCTCTCAGGTTTTCAAGAGTTTTATTTCGAAATTTTGTTCAAAAATTCTTTCCTACTTTGAGCACCCGGCTCAAGTGCAGGTATATTTTGTATGCATGTAGGATGTAGGGTTACCTCATGAGCGAAGCCAACGGGAAGACCCACCGGCGCGTTGAGTACCTGGCGCGCGTGCGGTACAGCAACCAGCTGCCGCCGCCGCCGTTCGCGCCGCGGCCCGTGAAGTACGAGGTGCCGAAGGCCGAGCTCGTGAACGCAGGCAGCCTGAGCGCCGTGTTCCTGCAGCGCGGCGTGAGCCCCGAAACGGATGTCGAGCTCGGCATGCCGCTCGACTTGAGTCTTTTCGACCAAGCATTCGATTTCGAAACAGCCGAGAGTGTGATGTGCCCTCCCGAGACCGAGGTCGACCCCGAGGACGCCGTGTTGCTTGGCGAGCCTCAGCCGAGCGCAACGGGCGCCGGTGCGAGCCGCAGTTTCGCGCAGTCGGCCGGCGTCGCCGGCGGCTCTGCGCCGTCGTCAGCGGGAAGTACGGCGAAATCGTCGAGCGAGATCGGCATGGGCACGGCGTTCCTGCGCCGGACGGCATACATGAGCGGCGACACGCGGCGGTCGTCGAAGCGAAAGAGCGGCAGTGCCGGGCTGGAAACAGCTGCAAATACTTCTCAGTCGCGCGTAGAGGCCGAGATCGAGCAGATCGAGCAGAGCTTCGAGGCCGTGAAGGCGCCGCTGCCGACCCTGAAGCACCCGAGCAAGCGCGGCCTGAAGGCGGTGAGTGCCAAGCCTTTATTCCCAGACTCCAAGGAGTCCGACCAGGGCTTCGCCGAAGTCAAAATGCTGGGCTCAGCAGCGCTCGAGACGCTGCCCCGGAAGTTCAGCCCTTCAGAGCTGCAGTCGAGCGTGTTCTACAAATCCAACATCGACATCGGTGCCGGGCAGAAGTACGAATGGATGTCGTTCTTGGCAGCGCAGAGCGAGGAGGCGGAGAAACTCAGCAAGCTCCGAGGCGAGCTTCGCGACACGCTGCCAGCCGACGAGGCCCAGGCCGAGGAGCAGGCAGTGTTCCCACTAGACAAGGCCCAGGACAGCGAGTTCAGCATCCTACCATACAAGCAACGGTTCGAGGAGACCGTCGTCACACAGGGCGAGTCCGCCTACTTCTGCGTGCCCGTGTCGGCGCGCTACACGCTGCGCCGGCGGCGCGTGCCGCAGCACCTCCAACAGCAGGCCCGCGATGCCGAGTTCGACGTGCTCGACTTGGGCCTGCGCGAGCTCACGCCGGAGGAGAGTATCCAGCGCGACGAGGTCCGCTCGATCTACGATCCGGTGAATTACGGATAATGACCGCCGCGTAATGCGCACAATGATTTATTTAAAAATTTTCCAAAAAAAACTGGCTAGAAAAGCTGTGTATACTTAAATTTATATTATGAAGCGTATGTGCCCCCCACACCGTGAAATTTGAGAGGTCGGTTGGTGGTTTCTGGGTTGCGTAAGATGAGGTGGGAAGCGCCAGCGTTCCGGCTCGCTAAGGAGCTTAACAAGCCGCTGCTCGTGCTTGGCACGAGAAGCACGCCATTGTGCCGCCAGGCCCGGGACTCGCTTGCGCAGATGGCGCCTCAGAATTTTGTGGCTCTTGAGGTCGCGGCTGACGAGCACCGCGATGTCGATCTCGCCCTTCAAAGCTTTGTGCGGCTCGTGAACAACGGCCAGTGCAGCTGGCCGTTCCATGTCGTGCTGAGTCCCCAGACGTTCCGCCCGTACCTGTGTGCGACGTCCTTGGCCCCGAACACGCTGCCCAAGTTCCTTGAGTCGGCCAGAGAGACGTGGGACACGCTGCCGGTCGAGGCGGAGTCAGTGGGTACGCAGGCAGTGCAGGCGCTGGAGGATCCCGGGATTCTGCCAGAAATAGACCCCTCATTTGACATTGTCGCGCATGCCGAGCTCCAGTACGCAGCCCTTGCCGACCAAATGCCTAGATTCGTGATGGGTGCGTCGCTGGCCAAATTCGGCTCTGAGACGCGTGGCAAACTGTTGCATGAAATTGCTGCGAGCGGCATCGTTGACCATCTCAACGGCGGCGTGTTCCGCTGCGCTCTGAGCCGCGACTGGCACCTGCCCGTGCTGCACAAGGATATCGACGACCAGGCCACGTTGCTCATGGCTGCATGCGCGCAGCTGCGCACCTGCCCGCAAGACAAGCTCGATCCTGAAATCGTCAAGCTTGTCACCGGCCTTTGCCAGCAGATCAAGGCAATGCTCGCAGGCGGGCCTGTGGCCAAGGTGCTATGGACCTATGCGGAGTTCCAGGCGGCGCTCGGCGATCTAAACCTGATCGAGCGCGACATCGCCGCGAGTTACTGGGGCGTGAACGAGATCGGCAATATCAACGACGATTTACAGGCAAGCAGCAAGCCGGTTCTCGGCGATCTGTTTGCCCAGAACGTGCTCAGCCGCCACGGCGATGTTGCCGAAGTCGCCAAAACGTTCGGCGTCGACCCTGCTAAAGTAGAGCACATTGCCGAGGTGTCGCGTCTTGCGCTCGCGGCGGCCCAGCCGGGGCAGGCGCCGCCGGTGCCGTTGTCTGTCGCGCAGCGCGGACTCGTACTGAGCGCCGTTGCCCAGGCAAGTGAGTTCACCGCCGCTGAGCTTCCGGTCCAGCTTGCCCGCGAGCTCGCCGAATCGCTCGTGGAGCCTAACCACCCGTTGTCGACTTGCTCGGATTTCGCTATGCGTATTCGCGGCGTTCTTGACTATAACCGGCACATCGACGCGGATCCGAAATGGCTCAACCTCGCTACCGAATGGCAGGACCAGCAAAATACGCTATTCCTCGATGATAGCTACTTTTTTGGCCTACCTTCCGAGCACGTAGACGACCACCCAATTCGATTCATCAACCCGCGGTTCTGGGAAGACGGAAGCGTGCCGAACTACCAGGGTGTGTCGGCCGCCAATCTTACCGACCTGGCTGCCGACCGCCCGGACTTCGCTGACCTCGCTCACCATATCCGCAAGGTGGGACTGGCCAAGGCGCAGCAAAGTCCACTCGCGTATCTCTCTTATGTCTAATGTACATAAATAATCACAAGATTTTGTTTCTCAGTCGTCGTCGGAATCGAAGTCCAAATTGATCTTCTTCTTTGGAGCGCGCTTCCGGGGCTCTGCCCGCGGCTGCCGCTCGGACCGCCCTTCCACTTGATTCTCTCCACGGCTTGCTGACTGGCTCTCGGGGGCCGGCGCCGCCGGCTCATCAACAGCCATGTCCTGAGGCGCTTCTTCCTGATCTCCTTGAGGTCCTGCCTCTTCCTGAATCACGAGTGTGGCGAGCATGCCGCGGCGGAGCTGGTCTTCAGCGGGCCACGGCAAAACAGTGGGGTCGATCGTGCCGGGCATCTGGCGCGTGAATCTTGTGATCCGCGACGCGTAGTCAAGCAGGACTTGAGAATCCAAGGGGGAGAACTCGTCCTTTGTATCACTCGGGCGCGTCTCGAGCTGTTTGCGGTACTCAGCAAGCGCGATGAGGGTCGTGCTCAGCGCCGCGTCTAAATCTTGCGACGTTTCGCGCCGCTGCTCGATCTGCCGCGCAGCGTCGCACTGGTCCCGCAGATGCGCATGCGCCCCGATGAGCTCCTTGTCGAGAGATGCAAACGCCGCCGGCAGGTCCTCAAGCGGCTCGAGCTTCGCGATGCGGCTTACCAGCGCGGTTATCTGGGCCTCCAGCTCGTCGAGCAGCACGTCCATACCCTCGCCACGATCTGCGGTGCGCGGACAATTAGTATCGATGAACGAAATCGGGAATGAGGAAATAAGTTTCGCTTATTTTGACTTAATCATTGCACATATTTACGGTCGCTAACAAGTCCACTGCTTTGAATCCTATCTTTGCGTCCCCCCTTAATTGGTGGGCACTACGTGGCCAGGGTTTCACACTAGAACTATTTATTATTGTGGCCCACATACTCCGTCGACTTAGCATTAAACTGTGGCAGCAGCTGCAGAATGCCCCAGTGAGCTCCTCGTTTGCGTCTTCTCGAATGCCTGAACCCGACGTTGAGCTCATGACATACGGCGAATCGAACCAACTCCTGGGTGATCCTGGGACGGGATCCGCACGGTCCGTGTCCGTACAGACGCCGCACCAGCGGCACTACGCATACCCATCTAATGCGGTATCAAATGCAAAATACAACCCCATAACGTTTATCCCCCGCATCCTTTATGAGCAATTCAAGTTCTTCTTCAACCTCTACTTCCTGCTCGTGGCCCTCTCGCAGGCCTGGCCGCCCTTGCGCATCGGCTATCTCAGCTCCTATGTCGTTCCATTGGCATTTGTGCTCGGCGTGACCATCAGCAAGGAGGCGTGGGACGATATACTTAGGCGGCGCCGGGACAATGAGGCGAACGCCGAGAGCTACGAGCTCGCAAATACAGGCATGCGTGTGCCGGCTAAACAGCTTCGTGTCGGTGATGTCGTGGTGCTCTACACTAACCAGCGCGTCCCAGCTGATCTGGTCGTGCTGCGCAGCTCAGAGCACAATGGCGAGACCTTCATCCGCACCGACCAACTCGATGGTGAGACGGACTGGAAGCTGCGCTCCGCGTGTCAGCTCACGCAGAACATGCCGCGCCCGAGCCTGTTTGATGAGGTCACGGTCCAGTGCAATGCGCCTGAAAAATCAATTTCTAGTTTCCAGGGAACGCTCACGCTCGAAAACGAGCAGCGCGCGCTCACCGTTGACAACACGATGTGGGCTAACACAGTAGTGGCTGCTGGAAATGTTGAAGGCATGATTGTGTACACCGGCCGGGAGACCCGTATGGCTCTGAACACGAGTGCATCCCGCTCTAAAGTGAGTCTGCTCGAGCTGCAAGTGAACTCAATTTCTAAAATTTTGTGCGCATGCGTCTTTGTGCTCAGTGTCGTGCTTGTTGCTTGCCAGGGCTTCAGTCAGCTCTGGTACCTCCAAATTTTGCGATTTCTCATTCTCTTTTCCACAATTATTCCTGTGTCGCTGCGTGTAAACCTCGATATGGCCAAGAGCGTCTATGCCTACCAAATTGAACATGACCCTTCAGTTCCCGAGACTGTTGTTCGCACATCAACAATCCCTGAGGATTTAGGTCGTATAGAGTACCTCCTTACCGATAAAACCGGTACCATCACTCAAAATGATATGGATTTGCGCCGCATTCATGTCGGTAGCGTGTCTTTCGGCTTAGATTCCATGGACGATGTGGCAGAGTACATTGCCATGGGTCTTGGAGGCAATACACAGGGCCGTGCCGGCCGGCGTGAGGTCGCAAAGCGTGTTTGGAACCTTGCGCACTGTCTCTCGCTATGCCACTCGGTAACGCCTGTTGAAGACGAGGACACAACTAAGCCATCCTACCAAGCAGTTTCTCCAGACGAAATCGCTATTGTTGCGTGGACCCAGTCTGTCGGCCTCGAGCTCGTGAAGCGCGACAGGCAATCTATGGTCATTAAGCACACCGCTAGTGGCGAACTCCTCACATACAAGGTCCTTTACACATTCCCGTTTAACTCAGACTCGAAGAGAATGGGCATTGTGGTGCAAAACGAGCAGGATGCAAGCGATCTGTGGTTTTTCGTAAAGGGCGCTGATACAGCCGTGGCTCCACTCGTCATGGCCAACGACTGGCTTGATGAAGAAGTTGGAAATATGGCTCGCGAGGGTCTTCGTACACTTGTTGTTGCCCGGAAAAAATTAACAAAGTCGGATTTGGAAACCTTTGCTAGTGAATATGCCCAGGCTTCGGTACTCATGTCAGCCGACCGCGATGCCCAGATGGCGCGCGTTGTTTCAAATCGCTTGGAGACTGAGTTAGAGCTGTTGGGAGTGACTGGTGTTGAAGATAAGCTGCAGCCCGATATCAAGCCTAGTTTAGAGTTGCTGCGCAATGCTGGCATTCGAATCTGGATGCTCACTGGTGACAAAGTGGAGACCGCGAAATGTGTGGCTGTGAGCAGCCGGCTTGTGAGCCGCGGCCAATACATATACACGCTCACTGGCCTGGACTCAATTTATTCTGCTCAGCAGCACCTTGACTTCCTAGACAGCATGGGTCGTGAGGCCTGTCTTCTAATCGACGGCTCAAGTCTGCTATTCTTCCAAATAGAGATGCCGCAAGAATTCGCTAATGTTGCGCTAAAGCTGCCGGTGGTTGTAGCTTGCCGGTGCACGCCGCAACAAAAGGCTGATCTCACCTCGATGGTCAAGCGTGAAACCGGGAAGCGGGTAGCTGCAATTGGCGATGGTGGTAACGATGTATCGATGATCCAGGCTGCCGATATCGGAGTCGGTATTGTAGGCAAAGAAGGACGTCAAGCTTCTTTGGCCGCGGACTACTCAATCACGATGTTCTGCCACCTCACGCGACTGCTTCTCTGGCACGGACGCAACTCGTATAAGCGCAGCGCTAAGCTCGCGCAGGTTGTTATTCACCGAGGGCTTGTGATTTCAGTGTGTCAAGCCGTTTACTCAATATGCTCGTCTTTCGAGCCTTTGGCTCTTTACCAGGGCTGGCTAATGGTGGGCTATGCGACGGTCTATACGATGGCTCCCGTGTTCTCGCTTGTGCTTGACCATGACATTGGTGACCGGCTGACCCGAATCTACCCTGAGCTGTACGCTGAGCTGAAGGATGGTCGCTCTCTGTCCTACCACTCGTTCTTTAAATGGTGCTTTGTGGCGCTGTACCAGGGCGTGCTCATCCAGGGTCTGAGCCAGCTTATGCTTGGCAAGTCTTCTCTGCAGGAACGGAATTTCAAGTATCTCGTCATGGTCAGCTTCACGGCGCTCGTCTTCACGGAGTTGCTTATGGTGGCTATCGAGATCACAACCTGGAACAAAGTAATGGTTCTTTGCGAACTGGCAACACTGGCCTGCTATGTTGCCAGTGTGCCGTTTTTGGGTGACTACTTTGAGCTTGAGAAGCTGAAGAACCCATATTGCTACGGCGTGTGTGCAGCGATTCTCGCAGGTACGATTCTCCCTGCATGGATCGGCAAGCTGATCAACCGCCGATTAAAGCCACCAAGTTATGCAAAGGTGCAGGTTTGATACACTATGTAAACAATTTTTCTTTCTTGGAATTCATTAAAAATACAGTCTATAGACATGGATAATATTGCTAATCGTCATCGTCTTCGTCCTCATCATCTTTCAGGGTGGGTTTTTTTCTCTGAAAGTCATTAGTGTGGGCAAACGCGACGCGTGGGCTAACCGCGGTCCTTGGTGACCCCGAAATTGACCCCAATCTCGAGTTTCGCCGTGAGAGTCCTGCCCATGTGCTACTATGAGACGGCTGGTGGGGTTCCGGCTCGGTTTGAGCCTCCTCGGGGCTCGTGATCTCAGGCCGCACGTCATCGTACGGTAAAGAAAGTTCTTTGAATGCTCGGCAACGCGCAATATTGGCCGCATGTTCATTTTCTACACGATAAGCAAGCCATATTACTCGCCTTGTAGTTTCAATGAGCCCAACTATGAACCCAATCAGTATCCGGTGGTTGCCCCAGAAGATCACGTAGAGCACCCAGTTTTGCCGCATTATGAAGTCTGAAGCCATTGCACACCAGTACGTCCACCGCGGATACACAAGCACGTCGCGAGGCTTTGCCGAAGGCACCAATGAGAAATCCATCAGAACATCCCACGCGCCAGAGTAAATGCCATTGATGAGGGCAAATACAATAAACATGGCCCGAAGACCCATGTTGCCGTTGTCAATACGGGCAATGCTCAAGCTCATGTTGTACAGGACATTGAACGTGTATTTTCCGGCATTCAGTAGATGCGGGAACCAGTCCAATGTATCGGCATAACGCCGCCAACATTGCAAGAAGCGCCAGATACCGGGTAAACAAGCCAGAAACCCATAGGCCCGGGAGTGCGTAGAAGTGCACCGCTGAGCATGCTGACTGCCTGCACCAGACCACCAGTGCGGGGTAGCGTACACACAAAAAAACAATTCCATGTTGCTCATTGTGTATGTCAGGCTGCACATGAGGTCACCAAGCATCAGGTCGCGGAATTCCACTGGATAGAAACCGGAAAGTAAGAGGCGCCATAAGGAATGCATCAGCCATTGCCGTGTGTTTCCCTGTAAAAACCGTTTTGTTGGCACTATTAGAACGGCTACAGCGAGACCGAGGAAGAGACACGGGTAGTAACGGTGGAATGACTGCGACGTGTTGAACGTGAGCCATCCAAACAACGCCAGACCAAGCACAAACAGTCCAGGAAGAACCCAATATTCTCGGTAGTCCAGCGTTGTGGTGGTGTCGAGGTCCATGATGAACGGGTAGTTGATGCGGTACTGGTGCCAGGTCAGCATGCAAAAGCCCACGCCAACAAACATGACCGCCAAAAGTGTGAACCCGCCGTACATTTGCAACAAATAGTCTGACTCTTGCGGGAACGTATGCAGATGGCCGAGGGCAGCCCAAATAGCCAATATAATGAGCGGCAAAGCGGCACCAATGAAGAATGCTGAGAACATGACCGGGCCATTATGCGGAAGGGCGCTTTGGTAGAATCTCGCTCCGAGCAACTCCAGAGCGAGTTTGTGGTTACCCTTGGTAAACTCTTTAGAGAATAGTTGTTCGACACTCAGTACGATCTCCTCTAGGCGTTGGCCCGAACGGAGACTCAGGTCGTGCGTCTCCTCAGTGTATTTTGCAAGAGTGTCAAAATGCAACTGCTTATCGAATTTCTTCACAATCTTGCGCACGGCGGTCTGGTTAAGCTGACGAAACTCTCTAAGTTGCACGAGCGAGTGGTAGAACGTAATCATAGAGTTACGCAGCATGGACTTGGCCTGATAGTAGCCCACATGGTCATCCTTGTTGTTGAAGTCTGATGTGTGGGCTGTTCGCCGCGAAATAACCCGTTTGCGCGGGTGCCGCAGCGTGTCAAACAACTGGTGCCGCTGAAGTGACTCAGGTAGAGAGGGCATGTCGAGGTTTGAAAAGAAGCTTGACGTCTTTTGATGTTGGGCGTTCATCCTTTTCTTTTCTTCGCGGTGTTCCTGGCGGTGGATATCGAAGTGTGCAAACTGCATGGTCAGAATCCCGAGCTTTTCCGAGGCATCCGCAAGCTCGGCAGCATAGAATCCCGACGCCCGCCTCGTTTGCTCACTCACCCACTTGAAGAACTCGCGTTTCACCTGCTTTCTTACCGATTCAAGGTCGGCCGGAGAGTACGGTTGAGAGTGAGGTTGAGAATGCGGCGTCCGTGCCGTATCGTAGAGCCCCGAGGGCGTGAAGTCCAGCAATGGCGACTGGTCATTCACTTCTCGTCGAGAGTGTTGCGGCACGTTGCCATTCTGCGGCGCCTGCGGCAGTGCCGGCGGTGGGAGATCCCAGTTGCCCTGCTGTGATTCAGTGAGTTTTTTATCCAGCGAGGCAATCAGCTTCTTGCCATGGCGGAAATCTACGTACTGACTCTTCCACTCCGGAATTTGGTTGGCCGCTAAGGTCTGACCGAAATGCATCCCCGGTTGACGGCGGTGCGTTCTCCGGTAGATCCAGGACAAATAATATAATTATTCCTCCCCCTTACCCCGAACAGCCCAACCGCACCCACCTTGCAAAAAATCATGAGCGCTCTGGAGCCGCTTTCGCAACTGCTTGTCCAGATCCAGAGCGGCGACAACGCCGTGCGCAGCGCCGCAGAGTTGCGTCTGAACCAGGACTGGCTCGACGCTGGCGGCGATCGTCCCGCGCAGCTGCTGGTCGGTCTCGCGCAGCTGGCCACGGCCGGTGAGCCCGCGCAGCGGCCCAGCGCGGCGGTGATTTTGCGGCGGTGTGCGACACGCGTATCCATGGACAGTCCACAACTCGCTCGCGTCGTTGACCAGATTGGCGACGCGGCGCGCACCGAGGTGCGCCAACTCGTTCTTCAGGGCATGCTCGCGCCCGAGCAGGCGAGTTTTACACGGCACAAACTCGGCGACGCCGTGGCCGAGCTCGCGCGTCCGCCAGCAACAGATCCACACAATGGTACCTGGTCCGGACTTGTGGAGACGGTTGCGCAGGCAGCTAGTGAGTCGCCTGATGCCTCTGTTCGTGAAACGGCCTTCCGTGTGCTTGGAGCTGCGCCAGAGCTCGTGGAAGAACGGGAGGACATGATTTCTGGAGCCGTGCAGCTTCTAATGCGCGGTTTCGAAGACCCGAGCGAGGCCGTGCGCACCACGGCCACTACCGCGTTCGCCGCATTTTTCGCATACCTTCCCAAAAGCACATGGGGTCTGTTCAAGCCGCTCTTACCAGCTCTTCTCAATGTCATGGAGCCGCTGCGCCAGTCCCACAAAGAAGAAGAACTCACGAGCGTGCTGGAGAGCCTCGTCACGCTTGCCGAAATCGCCCCCCGCATGTTCGCGCCCGTGTTCCCCACTCTTATTGACTTCACCATGGCGATTGCCGGTGACACGGACTTTGATGAGCCGCCGCGCATGACGGCTCTCGAGCTGATGGCTGCATTTGCCGAGGAGGCGCCGAACATGTGCCGCAATGAGACGAAATACGTGCAGCAATTCGTGCCACAGCTGTTGAAGATGCTCACGGAAATCGGTGTTGATGACGACAACGCGGCTGAATGGAGCGCGATCGATGATAACGAAATCGTGGAAGAGGAGGAGCCGATTCACCGCGAGGCCAAGCTGGCTATTGACCGCATTTCTCTCAGTTTGGGCGGCGACCTGATCACACCAATCTTGTTTGAATACTTGCCGCTCATGTTCGGCTCCGAGGCTTGGCGTGAGCGCGTCGCTGGTCTTATGGCGCTGTCAAACGCCGCCGAGGGCTGTCGCGAGGAAATGCTGCCGTCGCTAGATGCGATCTTGCATGCCGTGCAGCCGCTGCTCATGGATGCGCACCCGCGCGTGCAATGGAGCGCGTGTAATGCCATGGGCCAGCTGAGTACGGACCTGGCGCCGCAGGTCCAGGAGAGCTATGGCCCGTTGATTCTACCGGGATTGGTGGCTAAATTGGGTGCTGAATCTACCTGGAAGGTGCAGGCACACGCGGCAGCCGCACTCGTGAACTTCAGTGATGCTGCCGAAAAGGAAGTGATGGACCCATTCTTGGACGATCTTCTCTCGCGCCTGCTACTCCTTGTGCAGTCGCCTAAACGCTATGTCCAGGAGCAGGCCCTGACGACCATCGCCATTGTGGCCGACAGCTCGCAGAAGCTGTTTACCAAATACTATGACACATTGATGCCACTTGTTCTGAATATCTTGAAGGCGGACGTACCGAATGAGTACCGACTCCTCAAGGCAAAGGCCATTGAGTGCAGCACCCTTATTGCCTTGGCGGTTGGTCGTGAGAAGTTTGCGCCCCACATGAATGAGCTTGGTGAAGTCCTTGTGGCCATCCAGCAGCAGAGCCCCGACGGATTCATTCGCACCGAAACTGGTGAAGAGGAAGATCCCTGCCATGCATACCTTGTGCAGTCTTGGGGCCGGCTGTGTCGCGTTATTGGGCCCGATTTCGCTCCGTACCTCCCGATCGTCATGCCGCCGCTGCTGCTTAGTGCTAAGTCCCAGGCAGACTGCCACATTCTGGACGTTGACCAGGCCGAGAGTCTGCGTGACGCTGAGGGCTGGGAAGTGATCAAATACGCTGGTCAGTGGCTCGGAATTCACACTGCTCTGTTTGAAGAGAAGGCCAATGCCATTGAGTTGCTGCAGGTCTACCCGCGGGAACTGGGAGGCGCGTTCTGGAGCTACGTTCCCGAGGTTTTGAATGAAGTTGTGCACCCAGGTATCAAGTTCTACTACAACCAGCGCGTGCGCGCCTTCTCGTGCCAGCTCATCCCGCCACTGATCGTGTGTGCTCAGCAGCACTTCTCGGCGGAGGCTGATGTCCAGGCCATGTGGCAGCCACTACTCCAAGTGCTACTTACTGGCGTGCTACGCAATGACCGCGAGGTTCCGGGAATGTTTGCCGAGGCTTACACAACTATCTCACGCGTCCTTGATGTCATGGGACGCGTAGCACTCGCTGGAAGCGATATCGAGTTGTTGTGCGCATCATTGGTGAAGAGTTTGAGCGCTACGCGCGAACGAGTAGAGGCACGCGGTCACGAAAAGGCGGCGAAACCAGCTGCGCCTGCTACCGATGATTGGGACGAATATGAAGAAAGCGATGACGAAGAGGACGAGGAGGCTTCTGAGGACGAGGAGCTGTTAGATGCGGCGAACCGACTGTTGCACTCGCTGCTGAAAGCATACGGCACCGATCTACTCCAGGCCCAAGCTTGCGCGGCGCTACTGCAGCTTCTGCCGCAGTTCTGCGCATCTCCCGCGCAGGACGCTCAGCTCTGGGCACTTGAAGCACTCGGCGACTTTGCCGAGTTTGGAAAGGCCGCGGCTGCGCCGGCCTTGCAAGCACCCGCCCAGTTTGTGGCAACAACGCTCGCGAACTATGCGCAGGTTGCACCGCTGGTAAGAGCGAATGCGGCAAACTGTATGGGACGACTCGCATTGTTCTGCCCTGACTTTGCGCAGCTCGCGCTGGCGAGCCTCGAACCCTTGTACGCACTCGCGCACGTACCGGAGGCGCGAAATGAGGAGAATGTCGAGGCCACCGAGCGCAGCTGCGGTGCCATCGCCCGTATTTTGCGTACGCACGGCACTACGGCGCTGCCGGCTGACCAGTTTGCGCTTGCCGTTTCTGAGTGGATCAAAACTCTGCCTATCACGGCTGAGCCTGATGGAGCATCGTTTAGCTACCTGTTCTTGGCCGAGCTGCTCGAGAAGAAGCACTCGTCAGCACTCAACAACTTTGACATAGCATTCCGCGCTGTTGCGAACGCTCTCACCGCGCAGACACTCGCGGGCAAGCCTGCTGAGTTCACCGTCACCAACACGAAGGCTGTGCTACTCTCACTTCCTCAGGAGCGCCAGATGGAGCTGTTCGGAATGCTCGACAATGCCGAAAAGCAGGTCGTGCAGCAGGTCTTTACTTAAGATTATTTATTGTGGTTCACGCGTTTTAATTGAGGCCACTAGGTAATTTACATAGCAACAAATTTCTCCGCTTATGATGCAGATGTTGGGGCCGCCTTCTGAGATGGTGGGAGTGGTGGTGTCGATGGGGGGTGGTGACCTCTCCTTCAAATTCAAAACCCTTGAAATATTCAGCCAGGGTAATAATAATTTTTTTATGGGACTAAGCCTTGCGCAGTCGAGTCGCAAAACACGGGTTCAGGCCGATCCTCGTAACACACAGTGGGCCAATGACACTGAGCGGTTCGGACACCAGCAGATGTTGCGAATGGGCTGGAAGCCCGGCCGCGGTCTTGGCTCCAGCGTCGAGGGCATGCGTGACCATGTAAAGGTTAAAGTGAAGACTGATTCTAAAGGACTTGGTCATAATCAAGGCCAGCAGGATTTGCCGACAGGTTTAGATGTATTCCAGCGTATTCTTGGCAAGCTTAATGGCAATGAAGAAGAAATTGAGCAGCAGATCCAGAAAAAGCAGCAATCGGGTCTTTACTTGCAATTTGTTCCTGGCGGCGTGCTTGAGGGCACTGTAAAGGACAAGAAGCAGATGAAACAGGACCGTAAAAATGCGGAAAAAGAGAAGAAGAAGGTCGAAAGGGCTGCCGAAAAGGCGAGGCGAGCATTGAAGAAGGCAAAGAAGGACGAAAAAGCCAAAGAGTCTGAGGAACCAAAGATAGAAGCCAAAGAATTGGGGGAACCGAAAGAAGAAGCTCCCAGTAAGTCCACAGAATCGCAGAATGCCCCGCAGGCTCGAGGTATAAGGGCCACGCGAAACCGCTATATTGCCATGAAGAAGAAGGCAACTGCGGACTCGCAAAGTCTAAAAGAAATTCTCATGCTTTAATATTTATTTGATTATTTATGACTCTCACTATGCTTCTTGGTTAACTCGCCAAAACGAGATACAAACTGCTGCCTGCCATGATAATAAGTAGCATCATGCAATCATAGCAATTACTAGTGGCAGCACCGGGACCTGCAGTTTGGAATGGGATAAATACTAATTACATAGTTTACAAGACGCTGATGAGCAAAGTGAAGAAAGCACCGAAGACACCAGTGGCAACACCGACGTTACCCTTGGTAGCAGCGGCATTTGAAGAGGAGCTCTTGGAGCTGGAGCCAGAGCTAGAGCCCTTGCTGGAGCCAGAGCCGGAGCTCTTCGAACCCTTCGAACCCTTACCAGTGGAAGTGGCAGTGGACTTAGAGTCGCCGCCAGTGGTGCCGGCATCGACGCTGCTGCCCTGCGAGATCTGGCCGGTGCCGGCAGAGCCAACAGCGGAGAAGTAGGCAGAGCATGACGAGGCCGTAGAGACGTCGTCAAGAACAGTGGCAGAGCCCTTGAAGTCACAAGCGCTCGACGACTCGTCGTTGTTCTGGTAGTACTGGTTGAGGACGTAGTTGAGCTGCTGCTTCGGCGAGCAGCCCGCGAAAGCACCGTAGTCACCCGTGGTGCCGTTGGCCAAGATAGCATTGCAGGCATCCGAGTCCTCACCACACACGTAACCGAAAAGATCACCGTAGTCATCCTCATCGACGTCGCTGCTGAGCTGGCAAGCCGCAGAGTCAACAATACAGTCGCAAACGCTCGAGTCAGGGGTAGGCGGGAGCTCGGTAGCAGCGACCCAGTTCGACTGCGAAGTAGCGGGGCAGTCCATGGTCTCGGTGGCAGTGGAGGTCACATCACTGGCCTGGGCTGAGGAAGGCGAGATGCTGGCCATCGCAGAGCTCAAGTTGTCGAAGTCGGAGAGAGTGCTCACACTGTCACCGTCAACGCTCACAAGGCCGTACTCGTTCTCCTCCTCGAAGTACATGTAAACAATACCACCAGACCACACATCAGTCATGTCGTCAGAGAACAAGGTACCAACCTCCTGGAATTTCCGGGGACGATCAGCGTTGCAGCCGTACTCAGAGAAGAAGAGGGGAATGGTCATGTTCTTCATCTCCTTGGTACGCTCCTCGTAGCCAGAGTCCTCGAACGAGGACTCACCGCACCACTCGTACATGTTAACACCATAGAAGTCAGCGCTCACGTCGTTCTCGCCACAGGCCATGTAGTTGGCCTCAGGGATGCGAATGTCCGCATCATCACTGGCACTGTAACCGACAGGAATGTTGCGCTTAAGGTTCTGCTTGATGTAAGCCTTCGTGTCACGAATAGCCGCCTTCACGAAGGGAGCAGCGTTGGTGTTGTTCTTCGCGTTGGTGATCTCGTTACCAGCGAAGAAGCCAAGCACGTTGCTGTAGTTGCCCATGTTGTCAACAACAGCAGTGTAGCGCGACAACAACTCGGTGTCCCAGGTGGGGTCATTACGGTTGATCGACAGACTAGGCTCACTCAGATCGGTGATAACATAGATGCCAGCATCCGCGAGCTGCGACATACAGTCGCTGTGGTCCACGGAAGAGTTAAGGGCATAAGTACGAATCACGTTGGTGTTCAGCTTCTGCAAGTACTCGATATCACGCTTGCACTTATCGCTGTCAGCAAGCGGATCGGTGAACGAGGTCGAGCTTGTAGCGTTGGCACCCACCGAGTTCGACTGGTAAGCAACACCGCGGATGTAAAACTGCGAGCCATTGCTGTGGTAGAAGAACTTGTTGCCAATGATATCAATAGTATCAACGTCAGCAGCGCTGGCAACAGAAGCCAGGCTTGCCAATCCGGAGAGGAAAGCGTACTTCATCTAAAGAATGTAAAGTGGGGTGGTTCTATCAAAAAAAAAAGAGATCTTAGCCACTAGATTCCGGGTAGCCAATACGGTGGGTGCGCAGGGGTACTTAAATGTTAGTGTCAGCGTTGATTTGTAAACATTTACACCTTACCCACAACTCGCAAAATAGAAATAACGCGCGCGTCTTGTCGCACAAAAGGGGGGCCTGTACTGAGTGGTTGGGCCCCAACCCTTGAAATATTCAAGCCGCAAATACGATCAGCGACGGAGAAAATAGCGATAATAGAGCGGCCGAGGTGTTTAAATGGTGATAATTTGTTTCTAGGGCACATATTACCCATGAGCTCAGTTGCTCCGATTTTTATACAACTGTTTCGTCCAACGGAATACGAAATTATGATAAAAATAGCTCGCCCGTGTCTGCAACCCGTATCATGGTACCAATCTTTCTACGGTGTTCCAGTCCCAAGCTATAATAGCCAACGGTAATAATAACTAATAATAGTAACGGCCAAGAAAAACTTTTAAATGGAATAGCAAGTAATAAACTCTACTACTATAAAATATCTTTTGAATAATTCACCGGATCCCCAGCATTGATACTGATCGTTTCCTAAATCATCAGACTTATTTTTAGCTTCGGACTGATCCGGCATACTCTTCACAGTTAGGCAGTTCTATTTTAGCCATGACGGGCCAGACATCCTGATTCACGTGATACAACCCCTCTGATCACAAAGGAGGCTGGTTGATTGTGCTACATGGTACTGTTAGATTCGTATGACCCGCGATACGGACAAAAATCCTGGCCAGCCGACACATGTTACGGCTGACGCGTCAAACGACTACCCTACCCAACAAGACCTGCGTTGACGCGTCCGACCGCGAAATTCAGTAGTAGTAGTTTGAAACGGCATGTACAGGTGACAGATCGTGTCGATGCACAGTTAATTAGAACTTCGGCCCATGGTGAGAATCATTAGATACAATTGATCGACTCTGCAACGCGATTTCTTGGTCTCACTTATACTAATAATAGATTGACACAAGAGGAAATGAAAAAGACAACTAATTATAGCCTACGGACCCGCCCTCGCACTAGAATTGCTATAGGAACTCCCAGCATATGCTGTAAATAACGCAGTGCTCGTCTGGTTATCGTGCGTTTGGCACCTCACCCTAAGCCTACCCTATGCCTTTCTATTTTTGTAGACCCGCGCCTCACAGCAGCCTGCATGGACGAGGTAGGTCCCTTCGCCATCCACCCACCAGCACCAGTGTAAGGTTCTTGAACTCTAGCAGCTCCAGAATCAAAATGACTGACCTACTCGGTCGCCCGAGTCAAAATAATGTTCGGGTATTATTTTTAAAAATGAAGACTTGCAAATATATTCATATTTTAGTGTAGATCTACATTAGTGAAAGTGAGCGAGTAACCATCTTGTAGTAGGTTCTACGTTGAACGCTGGTGAGTCGGGTGTGTCTGATCCCTCATACTCTTCAAGATCTCCCAACAGATAGTGCTCAAGCCTACCACCGCCGCCAAATCTCGCGCACACCTGCCTGGGGCTCACACAGCCTTGGCCCACGCGGGATGTATCAAAGTATAAACCCTTGGCCCTCCGGACGCGTCAGTGGGCAATAATTAGAAAGCAGCCGGCGCGTTACACATATATATACCCGGCGCCCTGTTCGATCACCTCACAAGGGACTTTTCACCAGGGACTCCGATCGTTTGGATACACCCCAAGAAGATGTCCCAGCACTACGACGACGGTAGCTATCCGCCGCACGGCTCCCAAGGGGGCTATGACGACGGCCAGCCCGGCATCGATCAGCAAAACTACTACTACGCCAACCAGGGGCAGTACTATACGCCCGAGGACCAGTACGCGGCCGGGGGTGCCGCGCAGCCCATGTACACGCCCGATCAGATGGGTGCCCAGATGGGTGGACAGCACCACCAGGCGGTCTATGACCACTACGCGGCCTCGGATCCGTACGCTCAGGGCGGTCTGCCCCAGCCCCGTATGTACGCCAACGACGGCGCGAGCGAGACGTTCAGCGACTATACCTCGCGCACGGGTGGTGATTACTACGACCAGGGCTCGTACGTTCCCAGCGGTGACTATGGTGACTACGATGCGAGCTCGTACTCTCAGGCCTACGGCGGCATGCGTTCTGGCACCTCGACGCCGTTCTACGGTGACCAGATGGGTGCAGGTATGAGCGCGACGCCAGCCGGTATGATGGTCCCGCGTTTCAACGAGCCTTACCCGACCTGGACCGTGCAGAACCAGGTGCCGATTACGAAGGAGCAGATCGAGGACATCTTCATCGATCTGTCCAACAAGTTCGGTTTCCAGCGCGATTCCATGCGTAACATGTACGACCACATGCTCACGCAGCTTGACTCTCGTGCATCGCGCATGACGCCCAATCAGGCTTTGCTGTCGATCCACGCTGACTACATTGGTGGTGACCACGCGAACTACCGCAAGTGGTACTTTGCCTCGCAGATGGATTTGGATGATGAGATCGGCTTCCGTAATATGAAGCTTGGCAAGACTCCTAAGCACATCCGCAAAGCTCGCAAGAAGTCGAAGAAACTGCGAAAGAAGAACAATGAGGATGTGCCCGACTATCCTGGTGCTGACGCCGCTGAGCAGCAGCAGACCCTTGAGGACCTGGAGGGTGACTACTCTCTTGAGGCAGGCGAGTACCGCTGGAAGAGCAAGATGAACTCTCTCTCTCAGCAGGAACGTGTGCGCCAGGTTGCTCTCTACCTCTTGCTCTGGGGTGAGGCCAATCAGGTGCGTTTCACGCCGGAGTTGCTCTGTTACATTTACAAGTGCGCTGACGACTATTTCGTCAGTCCCGAGTGTCAGAACCGGGTGGAGCCCGTTCCCGAGGGTGATTATCTTAACCGTGTGATCACTCCTCTGTACCGTTTCATTCGTGGACAGGTTTACGAGATCTACGAGGGTCGCTTCATGAAGCGTGAGCGTGATCACAACAAGACCATTGGCTACGATGATGTGAACCAATTGTTCTGGTACCCTGATGGTATCGAGCGTATTTCATTTGAGGATGGCACCCGCATGATCGATGTGCCGCAGAACGAGCGTTACTTCCGCTTGGGTGATGTCGTGTGGGACAAAGCTTTCTTTAAGACTTACCGTGAAACTCGCTCCTGGTTCCACATGGCTACTAACTTTAACCGCATTTGGGTTATTCACATTGTTTCGTACTGGTTCTATGCCGCTTACAACTCGCCGAGCTTGTACACGAAGGATTTCTATTACCTCAATGGTTACGAGCCTCTCGGTCAAACTGCTTGGGCAGCAGCCTCAATTGGCGGTGTGATCGCCACAGGTATCCAACTGATTGCTACAATCAGTGAGTGGGCGTTTGTGCCGCGTAAGTGGGCCGGTGCTCAGCATCTCAGTCGTCGTTTCTGGTTCTTGATTATAATCTTGTGCTTCAATCTGGTGGCCCCAGTCTATGTCCTTGGTTACCTTGGTTACCGCCCGGCTAAGAGTGGTTTGGCTGTTGGTATTGTCGGTTTCTTGATAGCGTTGTTTTCGTTCTTGTTCTTCTCGATCATGCCGCTTGGTGGTATGTTCCGTTCCTACTTGAACAAGAGCACCCGTCGCTATGTTGCCTCTCAAGTATTCACTGCGAACTACGCCAAACTGCGTGGTGTGGATATGTGGCTTTCATACCTTGTCTGGGTTGTTGTTTTCGGCGCCAAACTTTCGGAGTCGTACTTCTTCTTGATCCTGTCCATTCGTGATCCCATTCACGACTTGGGCAACATGAGGCCGAGATGTATTGGTGAGAGTTGGTTCGGAGAGGAGCATGCAGCTACTTTGTGCCGAGTCCAGCCGCAGATCGTACTTGGTGTAATCTATGCCACTGATTTGTGTCTTTTCTTCTTGGATACTTATCTCTGGTACATTATCGTGAACACTGTCTTCAGCGTTGGTCGCTCTTTCTACCTCGGTATCTCGATTTGGACTCCTTGGCGTAACATTTTCAGTCGTTTGCCGAAGCGTATCTACTCAAAGATTCTGGCTACGAACGATATGGAGATTAAGTACAAGCCAAAGGTCCTCATTTCGCAGATCTGGAATGCTATTGTGATTTCCATGTACCGTGAGCACTTGCTGGCTATTGATCACGTTCAGATGCTCCTGTATCACCAGGTTCCTTCGGAGATTGAGGGAAAGCGCACCCTGCGTGCCCCTACATTCTTCGTCTCTCAGGACGATAACCAGGTTACAAACGAATTCTTCCCGGCCAATTCTGAGGCTGAACGTCGTATCTCCTTCTTCGCACAGAGCTTGTCAACGCCAATGCCAGAGCCCTTGCCGGTGGACAACATGCCCACCTTCACTGTCTTCGTTCCCCACTATTCTGAAAAGATTCTTCTGAGCTTGCGTGAGATTATTCGTGAGGATGATCAGTACACGCGTGTCACTCTGCTAGAGTATCTCAAGGAGCTTCACCCTGTGGAATGGGAGAATTTCGTAAAGGATACTAAGATCCTTGCGGAGGAGTCCAACTTTGACGAGTCTGGCAACGCAGTCACGCCTACCATGGGTTCTTCTGGTGACAAGGAAGTGGATGAGGATGCCACCCGTGTCAAGAACAAGATTGATGATCTGCCTTTCTACTGCATTGGTTTCAAGTCTGCTGCTCCGGAGTACACTCTGCGAACCCGTATCTGGGCGTCGCTCCGCTCTCAGACTCTGTACCGTACCGTGTCTGGTTTCATGAACTACTCGCGTGCGATCAAGCTTCTCTATCGTGTCGAGAATCCCGAGGTTGTCCAAATGTTCGGTGGCAACACTGAGCGTCTCGAGATCGAACTCGAGCGCATGGCCCGCCGGAAGTTCCGCTTCTTGATTTCTATGCAAAGATTGGCTAAGTTCCGTCCGGATGAGATGGAGAATGCTGAGTTCTTGCTGCGTGCTTACCCCGATCTGCAGATTGCCTATTTGGACGAGGAACCTGCTGTTGAAGAGGGTGAGGAACCGCGCGTTTTCTCCGCTCTTATTGATGGTCACTGTGAAATTATGGAGAATGGTCGTCGCCGGCCCAAGTTCCGGGTTCAGCTCTCTGGTAACCCTATCCTTGGTGACGGTAAGTCTGATAACCAGAACCATGCGCTTATCTTCTACCGTGGTGAGTATTTGCAACTCATCGATGCCAACCAAGATAACTACTTGGAGGAGTGCTTGAAGATTCGCAGTGTACTCGCTGAATTCGAAGAGCTCAATGTGGACATCGGAAACCCGTACACCCCTGGTATCAAGGCTCCGATGGCTGACCACAACCCTGTTGCAATTGTTGGCGCTCGTGAGTACATTTTCAGTGAGAATGTTGGTGTCTTGGGTGATGTTGCTGCTGGTAAGGAACAGACGTTCGGCACCCTGTTTGCTCGTACTATGGCACAAGTCGGTGCAAAGCTTCATTATGGTCACCCAGATTTCCTGAACGCGATCTACATGACTACCCGTGGTGGTGTATCCAAGGCGCAGAAGGGATTGCATTTGAACGAGGATATCTATGCTGGTATGATGGCGATCATGCGTGGTGGCCGTATTAAGCACTGCGAGTACTTCCAGTGCGGTAAAGGCCGTGATTTGGGTTTCTCGTCGATTTTGAACTTCACTACTAAGATTGGTACCGGTATGGGTGAGCAGATGCTCAGTCGTGAATACTATTACCTGGGCACGCAGCTACCGCTTGACCGGTTCCTGTCGTTCTTCTATGCTCACCCTGGTTTCCACATTAACAACATGTTCATCATCATTTCAGTGCAAATGTTCATGATCTCGCTTATGAACATTGGCTCCCTCACTTCAGAATCCATTATTTGCTACTACGATCGCAATTTGCCTTCCACTGATCCGCATTATCCGTTGGGTTGCTACCAGCTTCAGCCCGTTAAGAACTGGATTGACCGCTGTGTTCTTTCCATCTTTATTGTGTTTTGGATTGCTTTCGTTCCTCTTGTTGTTCAGGAATTGTGCGAGCGTGGGTTGTGGCGCGCTACTCAGCGTTTCGCCAAGCACTTCGCTTCGTTGGCCCCTATGTTTGAAGTTTTCGTTTGTCAGGTTTATGCCTCATCGATGATCACGGACTTGAGTTTCGGTGGTGCCCGATATATCGCCACCGGGCGTGGTGTTGCGACTGCTCGCATCCCATTCAGTATTTTGTTCTCGCGCTTCAGCTCTGACTCGATCTACCTTGGTTCTCGCTCGGTGCTCATGTTGTTATTCGGTACCATCTCTATGTGGCGTGCCTCGCTGCTCTGGTTCTGGCTCACTCTGATGGCTATGATGGTGTCGCCATTCTTATACAACCCTCACCAATTCGCTTGGCAGGATTTCATGATCGACTACCGTGACTTCATCCGCTGGCTCAGCAGAGGTAACGGCAAGTATCACCGCAATTCGTGGATTGGTTATGTGCGCATGACCCGTACTCGTCTTACTGGTTATAAGCGTAAGCTGCTTGGCGTACCTGGAGAAAGCGCCACTGGCGATCAGAACCGTGCAGGCTTCCTTTCATCGTTCCTCACTGAGGTTTTCATTCCTATTATTGTGTTTGGTCTTGCTTTCATTCCGTTCCTGTTCATCAACTCTCAGAATGGTGTGCGGAACAGCAACAACCCTGATGATGGCACCAACTATCAACCGGTCAATGCTATCCTGCGGGTCATTATCTGCACACTGGGTCCCATTGCAGTCAACGCTGGCATCGTGTTCTTCCTGGGTATGTGTGCCTGCTTCTGTGGACCCTTGACTGCCCTCTGCTGTAAGAAGACTGCTCCTGTTATGGCTGGCATTGCCCACGGCTTTGGTGTCGTTATCCAGATTATCTTCTTTGAGGTAATGTGGTTCTTCGAGTGCTGGAATTTCCGCCGTGCCTTGCTTGGAGTAATTACATGCATGCTCGCTCAACGTCTCATCTGCAAGCTACTTATTGCTTTCTGCGTTAGCCGTGAGTTCCGGGCTGATAACGCAAACCGTGCCTGGTGGACTGGTAAATGGTACGGTAGCCAACTCGGATATATGGCTTGGACTCAGCCTGCACGTGAGTACTTGGTGAAGATTGTTGAAAATGAGATGTTTGGTGGTGACTTTTTGCTGGGTCATTTGCTGCTTTTCTTGCACCTTCCGCTTCTTATCATTCCGAAGATTGACCAGTGGCACTCTATGATGTTGTTCTGGCTTTCGCCTGGTCGGCAGATTCGTCCGCCGCTCTTTTCTGTGAAGCAGGAGGCGCTACGTAAGCGCATGGTGAAGAAGTATGCCACCCTGTACTTCTTTGTTTTGATCGTCTATGTTGTTGCCATCGTGGCCCCAGCCGCCGCTGGTCCCTCCATGGACGTCAAGTCAATCAGTGACCCACTCGAAGGTAGTCCCGCAGGTGGTCTCATTCAGCCAAAGAATCAGAGCATCAATGATACACACACCTATGGCACTTATTCGTGGTCTTCGACCTGGACATTGTCGGCGAACTACTCCACCACTCTGCAATAAACTTCAGTATTTATATACATTTATTACATATTTTCAATTTCACACAGTCAAAACTCGAATTTTTTTTTTGAAAAAAAAAAAAACAGTTAAGATCAATGTGAGAAACTGAACAAATAAACAAAAATAAAAATGTTGATATCCTTCTATGAAAAGATTTTCAGCGTACTAGAAAAAATTCTGGACGATACCGGAGTCGAACCGGTGACCTCGCGCATGCTAAGCGCACGTGATAA